>CAUYUJ010015349.1:495884-668162 GCA_963575745.1 Prorocentrum cordatum
CTTGGACTCCCTACGGGGGAACCACCAGCAGTATATCACGGGTACATTCGCGCCCAGATGCGTGCTCAAGTCGAATGCGGGTTGGCACCCTAACAGCCTCACGCCTTAGAGCCCAATGTGCACTGCGAGATAACAAGCGTGGCACTTGCTACTTCGGCACCTCAAGGGGAACCCAACAGGGAATATGTCAATGGCCAGTTCGCGTCCAAATGTATGCTCGCCCTCTGGTAACACGCTTGTCCTGGTACTCCACCAACCTCTCTCTTCAGGGACCCATGAACGCACTCGGGTACCCCAACTGGAGGGCAGCAAGGGATATATCATGGACCAGTTCGCGTCCGGATGTGTGGCCACTTTCTGATACAAACAACCTTGTTGTGGCACCCTAACATAATCTCCTTTCAGAGCCCAATGACCACCGCGATGTAGCAGTCACAGCACTTGGGCACCCCAAGGGGAAACCGCAAGGGGATACATCACGGACCAGTTTGCATTCATACTTGTGGTTACTCTCTGGCGAAACGTTTGTTATGGTACCCCACTGCCCTCCCCTTCCAGAGAGGCTCATTATGACCGCGATGTAGCAGGCACAACACTTCGGCACCCCAAGGGGGAGCCGCCGGGGGGTATATCACGGACCAGATCGCGTCCAGAACGACTGCGCTGGCGCTGCAAATCCTTTCTGAGTCCCGTGATCACCGTGATGCAGCAAGCACATCACTTGGGCACCCCAAGTGGGAGACGCAAGACGTGGTATTTTACGGTCCAGCGCGTGCTCACTCTAAAATGAAGCGCCTGCTTTGGTATCCAAACGTCTTCTCCTTTCAGAGTCTCATGATCATCGCGATGCAGCAGCCGCATCACTTGGGCCCCTCAGGGGGGTCGCCAGGGGGTATATCGCGGGCTCGTTCGTGCTCAACGTCGAGCCCTCTCTCAAATAAATCGCCTCCTTTGGCACCCCAGACTCGCTTCCTTTAGGTGACCACGATGTAGCAGGCACAGCACTTGAGCACCCCAAGGGGGACTACCAGGGGCGCATCACGGGCCTCACTGCCGACCTATACTGTGACCCGGCTTCAACCAAATACACTCGAACTCAGTCGCGCAGCCTTGCTCGTACTCAGGAACTCACACGCAAAGACCTCGCCAGAAAGGAGACGTACATGTGGGGCTCTCCGCTTCGATTATTCTCAAGGCGCCCCAGAAAAGGACCGGCAGTCGGGGGTCCCTAACTGGCCCAGTGGCGAAACTGTCCTGAGAGTCAGAAGCTGTTTAACCGACGCAACACAACCCAAACCCGAGGCTTCGTGTTGCAAACTAGAGAGGCCTGGGCAGCCAGGTGCAGAAAACTGAGCGCCACGCGTGAACAGCAGCAGCAAAAGCAGGGAGAGGAAACAGGCAGCAAGGAGGAAAAAAGGAAAAGCCAAGAGCAGCATGGAGAGGAGCAGGAAAGCGAGCGAGAGGGGAGGCAGCAAAGCATGAAGGAGAAAAACTGCTGCAAGCAGCGCGCAGCGGCAGGGGGACGGGAGATAAGGCAACTGTAAGCCAGATTGAAAAGCTGGCCGTCATTGTGAAGCGCGGTACTTCCTGTCCCGCATGAAAGCGCGGCTGCATCCAAGGGCGGCCCAAGCCACCAGCACTAGTAGAGTCCGCAAAGACTCACAGGAAAGAGGAGGAGGAGGAGAGACATGAAGAGGAACAAGAGGACGAAGAGGGAGGAAACGCGGAAAAGCAAGGCCCAAAGCATAGATACGAGCGCCACTGTATCTCCCCTGACCCAGGTGGCCAGCGATACGAAACGCACATCACATGCAACAGAGATAGCGGGCGGAGGCAGGCAGCAGGAGCCAAGGAAATAATAAACATGTCGAACCAACCGATGGTAAACATCAAATATTAGCGGCAACTCCGACTGGCGGACGCTGTAAGCTCACTGCGTAACAGGATCCCGCACAGCAGAAGCGCTCATCGCATGCACGCGTACAACTACAGTTCACAGTTCACACAAACAGGGCCAACGACGGCCAGCAGGAGGAAGGGGGGCGGAAAAGAGGGGAAGGCAACCGCACGCTCAATCCGTGCACTCCACTGTGCTGCTGGGCATCGCGCTGCTGCTCGCCGTCGAACTGCTTACCGCCGCGTCGCCTTCCACACTGCACGTCCTGCTGAGCATGGCCTGTTCGTGAGTGGCATCAGGCGAGTCACGGCTGATGCCCGCCGCTTTCCACAGCCGAAGTGCGTGGACCGCGGCGGAGACCTGACCCTGCGGGACGTCCAGCCGTCGCCAAGTGGTTCGTCCTGGGGGGGGGGGGCTGCTGCAGCTGACGCCAGACCCCTCCCTCGGGAGGTTCGGGGGCGCCGGCGGCCAAGCGGCTGGAATGGCTGCCCTGTGTGGCTGAGAGAACTGCCAGTGCTGTGCTCAAGGGCCAGCTTGCTTCTGGGCTCAAGGATCTTTGCTGGCGCCAATTCTCTTGCCTTTAATGGTGTCAGTGCTGGCGTCGGTGTAGTGTCTGGGCTGGTGTCGATGGCATGCTCATGCTCGCCGAGCTCCCTACCGATGGAGACTCTAGGATGGGGTGGTGGAGAAAAAATCGTAAGCGTATAGGGCGTAGCGCAGGGGATGCCAACCCATCCTCAGGCGAGGAGCGGTGGTGGCAATGAGAGCGGGAGTGGAAGCGGTAGCCGTAGCGGTGAGGATGGTAGCAGTCGTGTTGTAGGTCTTAGTGGAGAGGACTTTGAATCGGAGCTGGAATCGGAGCCGGAGTCGGTGCTGGAGTCGGATCTGGAAAAGGGGCTGGCGTTGAAGCTGGTGTAGGAGCCTGAGCCTCAGCCAGCGTTGGACGGGAAGTCGCAGCAGGAGTCGGAGCCGGCGCTGGAGTCGGGGTTGGGATCAGAGCCGGTGCCAGCGATTAGTCGGAGCAGGAGTCGATGCCGCATCAGCGCTGGCATGCCCGCGGCACCCGAGGGTGATGATCTTGCGAGGCGGGGATTTATCCATATCAACCGCCTGGGAACCGACGTCCTGGTGCCCCAGCGGGCGGTGGATATGGATATATTTCGGCCCCCGGGGGCCCGAATATGTCCAAATCCACCGCCTGCCGAGGCTCCGAAAACTGACCCTCCAGGCGGTGGATATGGATAAATTCCCACCTCGGAGATCTACTCCAAAAGCCACGGTGGATGTTACGGACTGGTGAGCGGCGATTCGTGACAAGATAGGCCGTGAGAGGCTGCATGACCGCATGGTGCATGTCACGGACTCGGTGTACGGCGACTCGCGGCAGGATGGGCAAGAGCGCATCCAAGATGCATCTGTGGTCGTTGAGGCCAACGTCCGAGCTGGGGTCGGGTCGTAGCCAAAGTCGGGATGGGCGTGGGGCAGGAAGCGTACGGAGCCGGAGTCGGATCTGGGGTCGAAGCCAGAGCCGCCATCGCAAGTGTCAGAGTTTTGTAATCGATGGCGTTGGTGGTGGTGCAATCGATGGAGTCGGTGATGTTCCAATCGATGGCGTCGGTGAGGCTGCAGTTCACAGACCTGGTGCGCGACGGCTCGAGACAAGATGGGCAGGCACGCCCCCATTCTGGCAGCGAAAGGCTGTATAAATAACTGGGCGGGGCATGTCACAGACTCGGTCTGCGGCGACTCTCGGCAGGGTAGGCTGGCCCGCCTCCGTGGGAGCGGCGAGGGCTGCAGGACAGTTGATGATTGTCACGGTCTCGATGCGCGGCGATTCGTGGCAGTATGGGCCAGCACACTTCCAAGGTGATCGTCACGAAAGGCTGCGGCGTGACAGTTGGTAGTTGAGGCCGGCGACGGAGCTGGGGTCGTAGCCGAAGTCGGAATTGGCGTGGGAATATGGGTGTAGTCGATGGAGTCGGCGGTGATGCGGCCCGGTTTGGAAGCAGGGTTGACGTCAGGACAGGGCCATAATCGAAGCCGCCAGGGTCTGATTCGGGGCTGGAGTCGACCGTTGGCAGAATGCGCGCCAGCCAGCGTGACGGGAGGCTCGCGCTGACGGGTGCGACGGGCGGCCCGCAACTGTGAAGGCCCCAGGGCTAGGGTTGGCACCAGCCAAGCGAGACGGGCGGCTCGCGCCCGCCGTTGTGACGGGCGGCTCGCGCCAAGCGGTGTGTCGAGCGGCTCGCGCCCGCCAGTGTGACGGGCTGTCCGCGCCAGCTGGAGTGACGGGCGGCCCGTGCCAGCGGGTGTGACGGGCGGCTCGCGCAAGGAAGTATGGCGGGCGGCGCGCGCACGCAAGTGTGGCGGGCGGCTCGCGCTGGGTGGTGTGACGGGCGGCTCGCGCCAGGCAGTGTGACGGGCGACTCGAAACCGCTGGTGTGACGAGTGGCCTGCGCGGGCTGGTGTGACGGGCGGCTCGCTCTGGCGTCGTGCTGCTGGAGTCCGTCGTGTTTTTTGTCTTTCTGTTTTGTTCTTCTCACTTTCACGCGCAAGCGGCGTCCGGGCCCGCGCGCGGCCGCCCGCCGCGGGCGCCCGCCGCGCCCCGGCTCGCCGCACCCTGGCGCTGCCGCCTCACACGACGGAGCCCCAGGGCGCGCGACTGGCGCAGCGCAGGAAGTGGTCTTTCACACCCCTGCCTGCCCCCCGCCGTATCTCAAGGCAAGCAACAAACAAACAAACAAACAAACAAACAAACAAACAAACGAACAAACAGGGCGGCGGCCTATCGCTTTGCTGGTCCCGCCCTTCACGTCCTCCGCGGCGTCGGCGAAGCGCGACGGAGGCGTGGCTGCGCTCGGACCGTGCCCCCCCCCGCGCCCCCCCTCCGCCAGGGGGCGCGGACGACGCAGGCGGCACATGCTACGCAGACTTACTTTTTTTTGTGTTATTCCCCCAACATCTTCCGCAGCTCTGATGAAGTATTGAATCCGCATCCCCTCAAG
This sequence comes from Prorocentrum cordatum, assembly GCA_963575745.1. Classification (NCBI taxonomy): domain Eukaryota; class Dinophyceae; order Prorocentrales; family Prorocentraceae; genus Prorocentrum; species Prorocentrum cordatum. The sequence goes on from CAUYUJ010015349.1 coordinate 500,787, forward strand.
GGGGCTTTGACGGCACCCATCGTCAAGGCCAGAATGACGCTGTGTGTGCATCCCACCGAGGTCCAACCGACCATTACATAGACATCACACAACGACAAGCTAAAGGAGAGTGCGCAGTACAATAAAAGAAATCAAACCGGCGTTAAAACTGTTAAAACAGATTGCGTCCATTTCCGCCGGAGGAGGAGGAGGACGACGACGGCGAAGGAGGAAACCGAGGAGGCGGGAGACACACATCCAAACCAAAGAGCCTGCTACAGCCAACCTGGAGTAGGTGAGCCGCTGCATGCACTAACAAGCTGGGACAACATGAAACAATGTAGGTCTATGCGCCCCTTGCGACCCAGGTGGTCACGTTGACAAACCTACAACGGAGGAGAAGAGGAAAGGGCAAGGAAACAATAATACTGTCATGCGCACGCCGTCTCAAGCAAGCAACCCGCCCCAGGTGCCCTACAATGACACGTGGCGGTCGACTGGGCAGCTTTTGCACACCAGTGAGAAGCTAAGAATCGGCCACGAGGGCCCTACCAACAGACGCGGAAACGCGGGCCCAAAGCGGCTCCTGAGAGAGGAGCGGCTCCGTGCGCCGGGCAGCCAGAGGTCTGCCAGCATGCCCTGGCCGTGCAAGCGGCGCGACGGCGTTAATTGGAACGCCAGGGCGCCCACGCACCCTGGACACGAGGAGGGGGGCAGAGGAGAGGCGAGAAGGCGGAGGAGAGCAGGACAAAGGAGGGAGACGGCTGCACGCTCAGAACGAGCGTCCTGGACATCCACAGCCGAGAGCAAACCTGTCATCTCGGAGTCGGGGATCGGCAGCCCGATGCGGAGAAAAAAATACGGCGACGGACGGGAAGAGGATGGAGGAGGCAGAGGAGAGGACAACACCCCTCCTCGAGCGCTGCGGGTGCCAGCTGTTCTTCGACGAGCGGCCTGGACATTCATTCCTCTGGCAGGACGCCGCGGGTTTAATCGGGACAATGACCACAGTGAGAAGCTATATGCACCACTCGCCTCGCCCAGCGCGCTGGCAACTAACTGTTCGTCGCAAGCCTGTCCTACGAACGTGGCCGAAACGCCGGCCAGGGAGAAGGGCAAAAAAAAGCGGGCGCCGGCTGCGGCGGACAAATCCTGCCCCCCTTGGACAGACAGACGCGGCCCGGACGCGGCTTGCGACGATCCTCGGTGCCAACCAAGGCGGCGAAGCACGAACACATGCCACCCTGGGCGTTCGCAGGAAAAAAATGGCGGCAAGCCGGCAGCGGCGTCAGCAGGGGAGGAGGAGGAGGAGGAGGAGGAGGAGGAGGAGGAGGAGGAGGAGGAACAGGAGGGGGGAGAAGAGGTTGGACGGCTACTGAAAGCTCACTGCCAGCGCGTGTCCAACACCGCTGCGGCCTGGCGATGCCCTTGCACGGCTTCCCGGACGGCTTGCTCAAGTGCGCGGCGCACCGTGTGCGCGCCACTCAGGGCCGCTCGCTGAAGCCGAAACCTGCAATGCAGCTGGTACGCCGCGGCCATCCGCAGAGCCCCGAGCGTCAGCCGAGCATCCGTGAGCTCGGATTGCGGCTCAAGCAGCAAGAAGTCCAGCCTCCGCGCTTCGCGGTCTCGCCGGTGCGGCAGCCGCAGGTGGCCCGCCCCGAACTCGGCAAGCGCGCGGCAAACCGTGGCGTGCTCCACTGAGTCCCCGTCCTCGAGGCCGCAGAACAGGCATGCTCCGCGCCCGCCGAAGCGCCTTGCAGTGCACCACCCCGACCAGAGCGTGCGCCACGCTGCCGCTGCGACTCGGGGAGGAACAAGGCATGCGAGCCGGTGCAAGACGGTCGTCGCCCGCTGTGCTCGCAGCCGCGGGAAAAGCCCCACGTCCCAGTGCTCGAGCTTGGCGCGCATGCGCACCTCTGGCAGCCTCCGCTCCTGGGCAAGAAGCAGCCTCCCGACCGCGCGCTGCAGCCCCGTCTCCGCCTTGCGCGTGCTGCCGTGCCGGCCGCCTGGTGCTGCGCTTCAAGGAGCGTGATGCCCTGCCGCATGAGCGCGTCGGCGTTGTCCCGCAGCCTTTGGTGATACGAAGTCCGCCACCATCCGGGCCACCGCGCCAGGCGGTGAACGCGAGGGGAATCGCGGAGCAGCGCCTCCAAGCATCGAAGCCGAGACACGCATTGCAGCCCGCCCTGCGCCCGGGCTTCGCGGTGCCAAACGCGGAATTTCGCCGCGGCGCTCACGATGCGTAAATCTTGGAACTCCTGCGGGAAGCCGAAATCCCGCCGGAGCCCGTGCAGGTCATCCGGATCGCACCACCTGAACGGGCCGCGCACCAGAAGACGGAGGATTTGGGCCTCGGTGACTGGCCACTCCCTTGGAAGCGGCTTAAGCTCCAACAGAAACCCCAGCGTGGAGGCGATGTACACCTGGTGCACGACGGCGGCGAACTGCAGCCCGAGCCCGATCGAAGACCACAGACGGGCCCGCCCGCTGGTTTTCTCGATGGCTGCTTGCCACGGCCGTTCCTCGCTCTCTGGCCCCAGCACGAAGCCGAGGTACTTCGCCCAGCACTGGCACTGAATCTGCCCCCAGGAAGGGAAGGAAGCTCGCAGCTCTCGCGACACCTGATCTGGGGAACGGTCGCCGAGGGGCACCGCGATTACCTTGCGGAAGTTCAACTGCAGCCCAGATGCCATTGCGAACTGGCTGAAGAGCGGGACCAGCGCGGGGAGAGCTTCCGCCAGGTTTGGCAGCACCGAGACCAGGTCGTCGGCGTAGGCTCGCACCGTCGCGGCAGGCTGTTCGCGCTGGAGTTTCCTGAGCAACGGGTCCACAGCCACTGCGAACAACAACGGAGACAGTGGGCACCCCTGCCGAATCCCTGCGCTGATCTTGAAGCCGCGGTGAAATTGCCCGCAGGCCGCAAGGCTGCATCCATGCCCCCAATAGAGGCTCTCCACGAAGCTGCAGACCGAGAGCGGCAGACCCAGCCTACGAAGTGTGCGAAAGAGGAACTGGTGTGAAAGCGACGGGAAGGCGGCCTGAAAGTCGTAGAAAACAGCTGCCGGTTCGTCGTCGCGTAGAGCAACCTCCCGCATCGCCGCGTCAACGTCTGTCACGTTCTTAAGCATCGACCGGCCCGCCAAAAGACCCTGCTGCATCGTCGAGATTGCCCGCTCTAGGATGGGCTCGATTCTGAGCCGCATGGCGTTGGCCAGAAGGCGATTGTCTGTGTTCACAAGGCTCAGGGGTCTGACGTCCTCCGCCCTCGTGTACTCCACCCCCGATGCAGACACCAGCAGCTGCTTCTTCGGCAGGAACACCATGGTCGCCTCGTTAAACTTGGAGTGCCCGTCGCCATTGAGAGGGAAGGTCGTCGCCAGCGCCGCTTGCCCGGCGTCGGTCTCAAGGAGCTCCGCCGCGTCGAACAGCGCGTCGCAAGCCAAAAGCCCAAGGCGACGCCAGGCTGCGTACGGGATGCCGTCGGGCCCCGGGGCCGAACGAGAAGTGCGAGAGATCGCCCGCTCCACGTCGTGCTTGCAGATCCGCCACTGGCCAAGGTCCTCCAGGAGTGGCCGCAACGCAGCAGCCAGGCCATCCGGCGCCTCCCTGTCCCTGCGGATCCACTGCTCGATGTCTGCTACCTGCAAGCGGCGCTCTGCAAAGACCTCACCCCAGTGACGACGGAGGACGCAGGCGACCTCCTCCGGAGCGACCTGCACCGAGCCGTCGGCGTCTTCCGGTGCCAGTGCCGTCGCCGAACGCCCTGGGGCCAGCTTTCGGATCCGCTGCAGGATGGACGAGCGCCGGCGCTGCGCGAGCTCAGGGTCTAGCTCGGGCAAGTCTGCGCGGAGCTCTTCGAGGTCGGCGCGGGCGGCCTGCCTGGCCAGATCCACCGCGAGGCGCCGGAGGATCGCCGCAGCGGCCCCGGGCTCCTGGTCCACCAGGCGCTGCTCCAGCGAATTCCCAATCGCCGGACAGCGCGCCGCGAAGTGGGGGACCCAAAGCCAGCGCACGCGCTCGAGGCGCCGGAGTGCGCCCATCACCGCGCCGAGCTCGTCGTCCGCCGATGGCGCCGCCGTGCGTTGCGAGAGCGCCATCTCCGTTCGCATGCGATCCGAGACATGGCGAATGGCACCCTTCAGCAAGGCCAGCCTGTCGAGGGGCCCGCATTCAGAGGCAGCCTCCCGGAGCCGTCTGTGATAGTCAGCCGAGACGCGCAGCGGCCAACTCTCAGCGCGGAGTACCGCCTCAGGAATAGGGGCATCCGAGGGGGGGCGCGGCGGCCGCGCCAGCCTGCCGAAGGCCAGAGGCCGATGCTGAGACAGGCGAGGGCACCACTCGAGGGCCGTTGCGAAAGACCAGCGGTCCAGCTGCTCGCACAAATGCTGGTTGGTGTAGACGCGGTCGAGGCGCCCCCTGGACTTCGGGCCGTCGTGCGTGGCATCCGGCTGCCAGATCTCGTAGAGCAAGGCCTCGTCCGAGAACAGCCTCTGCCAGTGCCGGGCCTCCGCCGCGTCCGAATCCCCAGTGAAGATCCCCGTGTCCTTGTTGAGACGGTCCTCCCGCGTTGGGACGAAATTGAAATCGCCGGCGAGGAGCGACAGCACTGCCTGTGGTCGTAAGCCCCGCCGGATCAGGCCAGCCAGTTCCCCCCGTTGACGGCGCACTGAAAGCAAGTGTGCTGTCTGCTGCGCCGCGGTCGGCGCGGCTCCGTGTATGCTGTGGCGCCGGCCAGTGGGGAAGTAAGCAGCATGTAGATCCAGGGCCCCGTCGAGGCCGCGAAGCGTCAGGCGCCCAAGGCGGCCGGGATCCAGCTCCTCCCACACGGGCTCCGCCGTCTGAAAGCGACGCAAAAAGTCACGCTTGACCACGATGCCGATGCCTCCCCGGGAGGCCGTCCCAGCTGACCAGAACGACCGTGTGCCAGGTAAGTCCGAGAATGCTGTCTGACTCCCTGTCGTCCCGTGCGTCTCGGACAGCATCGCGAAGTCTGCGTGCACGAGCAGCCTCTTCAGCAAGAGGCGCTTCGCGCCGTGGGAGCGTGCCCGCGACGCGAAAAATCCCTGCGCATTCCAGGCCGCTCCGCGATAGTCCCCCACGAAGGGTCCAGTCAAGACACGGCCATCGTGCAAGGGAGGGCCTCCTGGAGGCGGGCCTGCCATCGCATCCCGGCGCTCGCCCGGCGAAGCCTCTGGGGGCCTCGGGCGTTTCACGCCGCGGAGCTGCGGGGCCGCTCTCGCTGGTGGGAGTGGCAGCGCCGCTGAGGGAGCCGGCAGGGCGCCCAAGAAACGATCCAACTGCCGCGGTACCGTCCCGTCCACTCGACGCCGGCTGAAGTCCAGCAGCAAACAGAAGCACGAAGTAGGAGATGTCGAAGTAGAAGCAGAAGAGGTAGGAGTCGCCGAAGGAATAGCACATGATGAAGAAACGGTAGACCGAGATGACACAGAAACGTGTGAATTCACAATCGCGTGCAGAGCCCCAGACAATGCCGAGGCTGAATCGGGAAGCGGGGCTTCGACGAAGAGACAGCCGCCACCCTGGGGCAGGCTCAAGCCCGCGGGACAGGGGGGGGCCCGCTGCGGCGGCCCCCCCGGCGACCGTTTTTTGCCGCCTCCCGCTGCGCTCCGTCCTCCACGGCTGTGATTGTGATCGCGTCTCCCCCGACTGCGAACGCCTTCTCGTGCACCATACCCAAGACCTGCTGCACCTGGGCCTCGTCGGCCAGCGTCAGGCGCAGGCGGCCGTTCACGTTGTTCTGGAGGTCGCGGAGTGCCAGCCACTGACCTGGCTGCATCTGCGAGCTGGCGGCCGCCGGTGCAAGATGGACCCCCTGTGCCGTGAGGTGGGCCAAGATGCCTTGGACGACGGCGGCACCGTCGACGCCGGCAGGCCCGCTGGGTTGGACTCGTACGCATCTGGGCGCCCGAACCCCAATCTGGGAGGCGTCCCGAGCAGCTTCACGTGCGCATGCGTCAAGCTGCCGTCCTGTGGCCTCCGGCTGTGCGATCACGCGACCGCCCAGCCTGGATGAGCGCCAACGGAGTCGAATGCCACAGCACGACGGGTCATCCGCGAAGACCTTCTCCAGGTGCTTCTCCCACGTCGCCTGCGAAGCCAGCGAGCGTACTGTGAGACGCTTGGGCCCCACGAAAGCCATCTCCTCGCAGAGCAAGCTCATGAGCGGAGCGGCCAGCGGGGAGGAGATCTCCAGAAGGGGGGCCGCCGCATCGCCATAGATGTCGTCTAGCGCCATCAGCGCACTGGGCAAAGGCCTCCGGCTCGGAGGTGCTGCAACATCGGTCGCATGGCAAGCGAAGTAGTAGCCCCCACTGGGAAGAAGCCTCGAAGAAGAACGCGTCGAGAGTCCTGCCTGCACCCTAGGCTGCGGCCAGGGCCCGCCCAGCGGATGGGCAGATGCCCGAGTGTCTGCCGCAGCAGGCGCTGAACGACAACCAGATCGCCGAACGGGCAATCCACTTGGATGCTGCGGCAACGCTCCAAGTTGAAGAGCAGACCTTCCGTAGGGATCGAAACGGGGACCGGAGTAGACGTCGAGGGAGCCAGCGTGACAAGCATCAGCGTCCGCAGTCCCTGCGCCGGCGTCGACGCACCGCCCAGGATGACCTCCAGAGGCCGATCGGTGAACTGGACCGAACGAACCACCGGAGATCTGTGTCTGAGCAGCGGGTGCGGCCAGAGGTCTGCCAACGCGGTGGCGTCTGAACAACCTGCCGGCGCGTCCAGCACGACGATCAGGCGGAGGATCAGGGGCTGCGGCGCCGCGACAGCGTGCCGAGTGTAGGCACCGAGGAGCCGGCCCGTCACGGCAGCGTCCTGGGGGCACCAGATCGTAGCCCTCGAGATCCCTGCGCCCGTGAGCGCCTCTGGGCCGTGAGCGAACAGCTGCTCCACGATGGCGCGGGCCTCCCGCGGCGGAAGAAAGCCCGAGGGAGCGTAGCCAGGCGGCAGGGTTGGGAGCGCGGCGGACCCCCCCTCGAGATCGGAGAGCTGCGAGAGGATGACCTCATCGGGTCCCAGCGGCTCTCGAAGGAGCAACTGGCGGGCGCCAGGTCCCAGTTCCGCCCAGCGCGGGACCTGCTCGCGACCCTGTGGCGCTCGCTGCCGGACGAAGCCTGGGAGTTCAAACTGGCAGGCCGCCCGAGCCTCGTCGAGGGCTTCCAACGTCCGCCGCGCAGCGGCGGTGTCCACAGGTCGCCAACTCTGGTCGTCCGCGGCCGTGAGCAGCAGACGAGCCACCTCGAAGCGCTGCTCGATCAGGGCCGCATTGGGTGTTGGGCCCTCCAGCGGAGTCAGCCCCAGCCGCAACCACATGTTCAGCGACTCCGGCTTGAAGGCGAGGCCGTGGAGCACCGCCTGCAAGCTCGACCAATCCGAGAGTGATGATCGCGGGGTCAGGCCCACAGTCGTACGGCCGACTACAGTAGCGGCCTGCAGCACCTCGAAGTGCTCCAAAACCACCGTCTCCACCAGGTCCGCCACCACCGACGCGGGCAGCCACAGCGTGAGGCGCTGTGCGGCAGGGCCAGGGGGCCCGGCGGCAGCAGCGGAGGCGGCGATCCTCGCGACGTTCTCCTCGTCCACCTCGATGGCCTCCGACTCGGCCAGCGTCTGCGACACCCCACCGTCAGCAGCGCCAGCGGCAGCCCCCAGCTGCAAGGCTGTCATGCCTTGCGTGGCGCCGGTGCTCTCGTCCTCCATGCTGTTCGTGTCCTCAGCCATGCCAGCTGGCGCCGCGGCGGCTGGGGCTGCCGCCGCCGCGCCGGCCGAGTCCAGGCCGAAGGATTGGTGCGCCGCGCAGACGTCCTGGCCGGGCATGGCGAGGCCGTCCACTCCGCAGGCCACGCAAACACGGCAACGCAGCGCCATGCTTGAGCCAAGCACGTGCTACGCAGACTGAATCACAACAGGTGCGCAAGGACTAGCCCGCCTCTCGGCCCCCCCCCCTCCAGCCAGCTGCAATGAGCCAGACTCGAGGACGACGCGCAAACAGGCGGGACGCACCACGCCCCCCACATAAACAAGGAGGGCGGCTCGGTCGGCCACCGTCGCACCCTCAACAAAAAGGCAACGGGAGAAAAAGTCAGGCGCCTCGCGCGGGGGCACCAGCGACTTCCTCCTCAAAGTCAGGTGGGGCGGAGCCGTCCCAAGGCACTCGACCAGCGCATGCCGAACTGAAGCCTGCGATGCCCCAGGAATCTCCACCGAAGACCGGCAAAGGCCAGGCGCCACTCATCCGAACGAGCGCCCAAGCTCGGAGGTCAGCCCAGAGCGCAGGTCCCCGCTCAACTTCCAGCAAATCCAGTAGCGGCCAGGATGGCGCGGGACAGACGGCCGCGAAGGAGAAGCCGAGGGTGGCAAGGATGGGCGTAGCCGCTTCCTGAAAGGCTGCGACATACTCCAGCATCGCAGGCCGCAACACTTGCAATTTATAGGCTTGGAGGAACGCTCGACGCGCCTCGGGGCAGCGCTTCGCCGCGCCCACCGGGGCTCCCGCGACAGCAGGGTGCCCGGTGATGGGCAGCGGGGGGGACGGGAGTACGCGAGCCAGTGCAGCCGCGTCCGTCAGCCAAGACCCCACTGGCAGGGCCGCTGCGGCCGTGCCCACAATGGACGCTGGATGCCCCTCTGCGAGCATATCGAACCGAGTGCGGGCCACAAGCGTCCGCTCCACGAACCTCGTCCCAAGACGCAAAGGCCAGCCGCACTGCGCCACAAAGACACTGTGGCGAAGGAGCGGGAGTCCGTTGTGTTGGCCACGATAGTGCTGGAGTCCGTTGAGCTGCTCGCCACGGACGGTCATGCTGCTCACTCTGGTGCTGCTGGAGTCCGTCCTGCTGCTCACGCTGGTGCAACTGGAGTCCGTGCTGCTCTTAGAGGTGCTGCTGAGGTCCTTGCCGTCCACGACTGCGCTGCTGGAGTCCGTCCTGTTATTCACGCTAGTGTTGCTGAAGTCCGTCGAGCTGCACCCGATGGTGCTGAAGTCTACATCGTGTCACGATGGCACTTCTGGGCTGCGGCGTGCTGCTCGCAGAGGAGCAGCAGTCTGGTGAGTCAAAAATGATTCGAGGCGAGAGGGCCGCTTTTAGACCTGGGTCGCGCTCTCCGATGACGTCTAGAGCGCCTGGGGCTTCGAAGGTCCCAAAACCGCCGTGGCCAGACCGTCCGCGTGGCACCCAGGCTGACTGCGAGGCGTCGGTTCCACGGAGGCCGCGGAAGCATAGGCGGTGCTCTCGGCGCGGGCGGGGGCGGCGGGGTCGGCTCTCGGCTGTGAGGGCGGTCGTGGGGAGAGTCTGCCGCGGTAGCCTCTGAGCAGGTGTGGGGCGCGCGCCTTGCGCAGAGGCTGGGGGGTTTGCAACAGGTCATAGGATGCCGAACCACCGCATTCGAGCCTTATTTCTTCCTGACCGTCTGGTGATGCTTTCGGAATTTCTAGGTCACCTGATTTCACGCCTCGCGCCCTCGAGCGTCCCCCCCTGGAGAAGGGCACACTCTCCAGCCCAGACCGCGAAGCGCCGGCGCGGCCTATCTTCGCGCCCCCGCGGGTGACGTTTGGATCGTGGGGACACCAGACAGTCCGTCACAAGACGGCCTGGGCACCCCATAGCCCCGCGAGAGGCCGGGCCATCGTCTGGCGGGCCTCTGAGGGTGCAGCGGGCAAGGCCGCCTGGTCTCCCCAAGCCGGGGGCCGTCCCCACCCGCCGAGGCTCCGGAGGGACGTTCGGGGCTCCAGCGGAAGCCCAGCCCCGCCAGAAGACTCTCCACGAGGCGCAGCTGCTGGACGCCCGAGGAACCTCGACGAGGAACCTCGAAAAGCGTCCGAAAACCTCAGACAAGGCTCAAGCAGGTCGGAACACTGGGAAAAGCCTCGCGAACCTTTCGAACACTCAGCAACAATCCCCCCCTCGCGCGGCCCGCTCCTCCCCCACGCGGACCCCATGACAACCAGCGTTGCGCTGCGGTTCGCGGAGCTGATCTGCGGGTACTCCTCGCTGGCAGGGTTGGTCACCTCGGACGCGGGGCCCGCCGCGCCGTGCCAGAGCGGCACGGGTCGGGGCAGGGGCGGGGGGCAGGGCTGAGGGAGTGAGGGTTAGATGGCAGGGGGCAATGAAACACACACACACACACATGCGGATCATAGTCAAGCTGTCAGCGCGTGCAATCCTTGAGCCTCTGCGGAAGGGGTGAGGAGAGGGAGGGGCGGAGGGATAGGTGGCGGGAAGGGGATGATGATGATGATGATGATGATGATGATGATGATGATGATGATGATGATGATGATGATGATGATGATGATGATGATGATGATGATGATTCTCCCGCACGCAGCGCAAGCGATCAGGTCCCGGAGGCGGGCGCGCGGCGCGCGCGCGGCGACCCGTAAAGGATGACGGGGCGCCGCGCCCAAGCCGTGCGGCGCCCTCAGACGACCTCGTCCAACGAGGCCATCTGGACGGCCAGGTGGCCGTAGCAGCGCCGCAGGCCTGCCTGAGTAAGGCGGGGAGGGGGGGAGGGGGCCGAGAAGCTGCAGGACCTGAACGGGCGCGAGCGGCAAGGAGAATAGAGAAGCGCATTCTCCCGCACGCAGCGCAAGCGATCAGGTCCCGGAGGCGGGCGCGCGGCGCGCGCGCGGCGACCCGTAAAGGATGACGGGGCGCCGCGCCCAAGCCGTGCGGCGCCCTCAGACGACCTCGTCCAACGAGGCCATCTGGACGGCCAGGTGGCCGTAGCAGCCATACCCAGGCTCAAAGCCCTTGCGAAGTGACAAGGTTTTGGCGGGCGGCCGCGAGCAGAAGGGGCCACGCAGTGGGGCCACAGTTCAGAAAGGAAGCGACAAGGAAGTCGCTCGCGCCATCGAAGTAGGTGACACGGGCCCGAGCGGCATCAGGCAAGGCGGAAAGCATCGCGGCGGAAGCATCGTCGTGCAAGAAGCGCTCCGCGCTAGACGCCTGGCGCCAGCGACTACGCCAGAAGATACGACCAATATCTTCTGTGGCCGTATGAAAGTCTGTCGCGCCTGAGCCGCGGGGGCAAGCAGGGGTCAAGTGGAACCCCGCTGGCGTCTCGGCGAGCGGTACGCCTAACGCCAAAAGTAAATGGTTCCACCGAGTACGGAAGCCGCTTTGACCAAAGGTCGACAGAGGATCGGTGGGACCCAAATGCCGAAAGACCATCTCCAAAACCCGAACCACCGCTTTGTCAGAGCACCAGGCGTGCTGTGGCGGGTAAGACATGCTGCTCACTGGATCGGGAATGGTCATCCAAGCGTTGCCTGAGGACTCAAGGCAATCCGAAGGCAACAAAAGGTCACAGCGACGGGCTGACAGCAGCTCGTCGGGCTTCAAGGACATCGTGAACCCTGCCAGCAGCAAGGCGGCCATGACTGGCCAGTCCCAAGTGAAACAAACTGCCACCATAGCGCGCAAGAGCGCTCGTGGCATTGGCGGCCGAAGGCGAGGTGGCTGAGACCGCTTCCAGGCCCTCGCCACTCCCCACGCCTCGGTGAGAAAGGGCTTCCAATGAGGGAGACGTGCCTGGACGCCTATGATCGCGTGCACCAGGATGTTGAGCGGGAAACCTGCGTCGTGCAGCCACACGCCGAACGTTGCGAGGAACCTCGACAGCAGGATCCCACTACGATACAGCGGAAGTGGCGCCACCCCTGCGTCCTCGGCGCACCACAATTCGAACGCGTAGAGAGCTCTTTTGCGCCGATCGCCGGCCGAAGTCAGAACAGCGCCTGACCAGGGAGCGCTGGGAGGCTCCGTCTCTGCCGCCCTGCGGCGGCGGCGGCGCGCGGGGTGGGGGACTCGCCGAGGCCAGGCAAGGGTGGCACTCTCGTCGCGATGCCGCGCCGGCTCAGCCTCGCTGTGCAAGCCCGTACCAACCCTGGCCTCCGCCTCGGCGGCGCTGTCCACCTCCGCGAGGGCAGTTGGCGCTGCCACAGGCGAGGGCGAGTACGCCGCCGCCTCAGGGAATCCAGCGGAGGCGGCCTCTCTGACGCAATCAGCAAGACGAGAGCGGGCGATGCGCATCGCATCCTTGCGCCGCTCGAGCTCGGCTAAGAGCGTCTGCATTCGCTTCGCCAGCTCTCCCGCGCTCTCGCCAGTCTCTTCGCCTGTTCCCAGCATAACCTCGGTGAGAGCGGCCTCGGCAGCGGCGACCGAGGATAGGAATCGCGCGCGAGCGCGCCGGTCGGCACGCGCGCGCCGCGCAACCGCGGCCGCTGGGCCAGCGACTCGGCTGGTGCGCATCGCAACCGAGGTAGCGCACGCCCCGTCTTGGGGCAGGCCTCGAGCCGCGCGCGCAGAGGGCTCCAAGGAGTCGAGAAGGTGTGGCGCAGCCGCCAACGCGTCTGAGCCCTTCTCGTGCGCGGCTCCGCTAGGTTGGGGGAGATCCGCGCTATCAACGGGCGAGTCCACCGACAGAAGTGCGGCGCGAGGCGCGGCCGCGGGGCCAAGAGACCTCGGACTGGCCCCGGCACGGGGCGCGGCCTCAAGCATGGCGAAGGAGGCGGCGGCGGGCCCCGAGGCCGCGGGTATGCGCGCAAGCGCGTTCGGCCGCAATCGATCCGCAGGAACCCGCATGGGTGCACCGTCGACGCGTAATGCTGGTGGCGCACTGGCGGCGCGAGCAGGAGGGCCCATGCTGATCCTGGCGCCCCGCGCCGAGAATGCGCCAACCGGCAAGCTCCCGGAGCTCGCCGAGCCGGTGACCGTGGGCGGGTCGCGAGCTCCGGAAGCGAGGTCGCAAGCGGGGTCGCTGCCGGAGCCGCGCGGCGGCGGAGCGGCCGCGAAGCGGGCGGCTGGGCCAGCCGAGCGGGTGCTCGCGCGAGCGCCCCGCGGCGGCGGTGCGCGGCGAGAGCCCCGCGGCGACGCCACTGGCGGCGCGTCCTGCGAGTCCGACTGGCGTCGCGGGGCGCGGTCGGAAAAAGTATGCGGAACGCGGGCGCCGTCCCCCGGCGCAAGCGGCGCGTCGCGCCACTTCGAGGTGCTGCCGAGCCGGGCGCTGCTGGAGGGGGCACCGGGCGCGCCTGCTCCAAGGCCCGGGCTCCAGGAGCGCGAAGGCAAAGGCTCACGCCCCTCGTCCGCCGACGCGGCGGCGCGATGGCGCGCGCAAGGCTGGCCCCACAGCGCGAAATTGGCAGTGCGCCTGGCCCTACGACCCGGGGGCGGCGCGGCCGCGCCAGGCGCCGAGAGCAGCGCCGCGGGCGCACGAGCAGCGCGCGCACGACGGGGGCGCTCAGCGCGAACCGTTTCCGCTGGACGAGCTGGCCGATGGCGCCTTCCGCGCGAAGAGCAGGGCGCCGAGGGAGTCCCAGAGGCGGAGGCCCCGAAATCCGGCCGTGCTCCGCCCAGCTCGGGCTGCAAGCACTGGCAGGCGCCGGCGGCGCGCCCGTCTGGCCACGGCCGCGCTCTTGCATATAGGCGCGGGCCCGCACGAACGCCTCCGCGGCAAGTCCCGTGCTCCCGTTCCTGGCAAGGTAGGGTTCCCGCTCCCGGCTGGCAACGAGAAGCCTCGCCAAGCAGGAGCGACTTCGCGTCGCAGAACCTGGACCAGAGGGGAGAGGCGTCCGCGCGGTCCGATGCGGACAATGGGCGATGGCGCGCCCTGTCCGGGCGGTGCGGCGTGGCCAACCGCCGGAACTGGCGTTCCATGGCCGACCGGTCGGCACCCGGTTTGAGCTGAAGGAGCTCGCGCGCCGTCCGCACCTTTGCAACCTTGGCGGGTCGCTTGGGATCGGTCCGGGCGGCGAGCCTCGGCCTGGCCGCCGAAAGCTGGGCGGGCGCGCCGGGCGGGCCAGCGGCAACGGGGGCCGCACCCGGCCTGAAGGGCGCTTCGAAAGGCGACGCGCCCTGGGAGGCTTCATGGGGAAGCGCGGAGAGCTCAGCGGCACCTTCGGCGCTCCTTCCCCCGAGGCATCCGCCGCCCACCGCGGGAGAGGCGTTCCGCCTAGGAATCTCTGGAGCCTCGGCTTGCGCTGGGTCGGGCTGCGGAAGCGCGCCGGGAGCTTCGAGAAAAACCGGCGCCTCGACCCCAGTTGCGGCGGCCGCGCTTGCAAACCATGCGTCGGCCGCGGGGGCGGGCGAGAGAGGGGGACGTGCCGCCAGACCATGGGCGGCCCGGGCATTCCCCCGCGCAAGGAGCCCCTGTGCTAGGACTAGCGCGGCGAGCCGTCCCCATAGGCAAGTGGGGTAGGGAGAATGCGCGTCAGCAAGTGCGACCCAATCGAACCTACCGAAATCGCCCGCCTCAGCGTCGACCAGCCACGCAGGAGCCTCCCTGGAGGGGGGGCGCACAGGCCGATTCCTGGTGGGGTCATCCGCCCTGTGGACGTCGGTGGGCACATAGAGGCCACCCATGTATAAGCCACCGCTCAAGATGTAAGGCAAAGCCGTGCTGAGGACATGGGAAAGCCCTGGAGAGCTGCTGCGACCGTGGGCGGCCGCGCCCAAGGCGACCTTAGAATCGAGCAGCACAGGGATCCGAGAGTCCGGCATGCGAACGCAGCAGTACTTGCACAGACTCTTGAAAACAGTGGCCTCCAGGATGTTGATGTGACGCGGCATTCGAAATTCCCATTTATAGGCCAGGCGGAAGTGCAGCGCTTCCGACAGTTCGCTTATCCAGTGCGGCGCGACTGGGGGCTCAATGGAAGGGAGCCCCAAATCGCGATGCAGCTGGGTGAGCTCGGGGCCTAATGGGACTCCCCGGTCCAGCACGGCAAGCAAACTTCGGTTGTGGAGGACCGTGTGCCACCCTCCGTGCTCAGACCGGCGCCACAACTCTTGGGAGAGATGTGGACTGATCGAGGAGCGGACCACTCCCCCCAGCCGAGGGAGGCGTCCGTGCCGAACACTTCGGGGGAGTAGCCCGCGCGAAGGTCGGTAATGGCGACAAAGGCCAGGTAAGTGCAGGCTAGCAGCTCGTCGCGAACGGAGACGGGGAGCTCGTATTCGAACCCATCTTCCGTCGACAACGACGACAGGAAGTTGTAGACGTGCGTGAAAATCGACAGCATGGGCCTGCGAAAGAGAAACACTTGCACCCAACATCCGACGAGCGACGCTAGCACCGCGCGGGTCGAATGACCGAGGTACACTTGGATGAGGGTTAGCCGGCACAGGGCCACGGTGCGCACAAGAGGCGCGCACACGATGCCTATCCGACCCTCCACCTCGGCACCGACCACGACCTTATGAGTCGCGCCACGGGTCCGCTTACCAGGGTGCTGGACCAGCCCCACGCGAGGGTAGCCGCGGTCGCACGCAGCAAACACCTCCTTATCACGACGATTTGGGTCGTCGGGGCGGGGAGCTAGGCCATTCCAGGACAGCTTCTGGAAGCCCGTGTGATCGTCGATGTTCAACATCTCGACGAAATGGCCACGCGGAAACGGAGTCCTGTGCACAGCTTGCTCATGGGGGCGAAGAGCCCCGAAGCTGCGAAGGACACCCTCGTGCGCAGAGTTTGCGATTTCCACGGCCATGTTGTCGCCCATAGCCAGCGCGTTCAAGCACGGGGAAACATCCACGCCCTCGAGGTCAGGGCGCCACGCATTGAATGCCTTGAACCGCGCACTGGGCAGCCGCACGCGGAGGGCATTGCGCTTCGCTCGAGCTGGTGGCACCTTAAAGGTGTAATAGAACTCGCGTAAGTCATCGCATGACACCACCAACCACTCGCCTGCAGCGAGACCCATGCGGCAGAGCAGGAAACCCTGCCCAAGGCGCTGAGTGCTGGAAGAAATGCTCTGACAGCGACTGTTCACCACCGTGGGATTAAGAATCAGCCGATCGTACTCGCTGTCCTTGGGGACCCTGAACGCTCCGCAAGCCTCATCCCAAGCCAGGTCTGAGGTGGGAGTCAAGTACAGGGCGCCGCAGGAGTCCCACTTCCGAAGAAGCTCCCACAGCTGATCACGGTCCATGTGGACGCGGGCCCCCGGGAGGCCCGATGGCCACTCGGCCGACGGAAGACGCATGGTTTCGGGGTCGTGAAAAGCTTTGCGGACCCGCGCGTCGGCGAGGAAGGGAGTGGGATCAAACGTCGGAGAATAATCCCACTTGATGCGGGACGCCCTGACTCGGAGGTCGAAGGGCTCAGACTGGGTGGAGTCCCAGCCTGCCGCTGAAGCCAACGATCCAGGCACAGGAGGCGCGCTGGACGGGCATTGCCGCATGGGGGCGGGCACCTGGGAAGAGGAGGTGAAGGAAGCCTCGATAGCTGCAACATGGGTGGCCAGGCCATGGAGCGAGACTTCAGTGGCGTCGAACTTGGAGAAAGCCCGACCTAAGTCGCTCTTGCCGCCGCGGGCAAGGCGAACTGCGATCCGACACAACCGCTCGAGGCGGTCGCGAGTACCCTCCTGGCAGGGCGTGGCCGCTGTGCACACATGGGCCTCGATGGGAGCGAGGCTGGGATGGCCCAAGGTGAGCCAGTTTAGCGCAACAACGGCGTGCTGTGCTAAGGTGCGCGCTGCGCGCCTCAAGCGCCACCGCTCGCGCGCGCGACCCGTCAAGGTTACAGGAGGCGGCGGCAGAGAAGGCGCTGGAGGGCACGGCCAAGGATCGCGGGGAGGCGGCTCCAACACGTACGAGCCGTCCCGGGCCGACGCGCTGAGGGAGGTGCGGGTGAAAGACGACAGAGAACAACGAGCACCCATCCCAACCTGAGCTAAAGCAGCAGCCCAATGGGTGATATCGATGTTCGCGCCAGGAAACAGGCGCAGCAAGGCAGAAAGGTCAGCGACAAAGGGCGCGACCTTGGGAAAGGAAGGCGTGGCGCCGGTAGGCGCAGACGGCCTCGAATCCCCCGCGGACAAGTCAACGCGAGAGGCTTCGGAACTGGCAGCGGCCCCTGAGGACAGGTCAACTCGAGGGGCCGGTGGCACGGTAGTGACCCCGGAGGACAAGTCGACTCGAGGGGGGTTCCCACTGGCAACAGAACCGATGGAAGCGACGGGCGGTGCGCCTGAGTCCCCGTCGGAAGGGGCTTCGGCAGCACGGTGAAAATTGCCAAAATGGCCACTCGGCCCTGAAGGGGAGCCAGGGGTAGAGCGAGAGTCGCGACAGCGGCACGAACTCCTCCCTGCGGGGCCGCAACAGCATCGCTGGAGGAGCGCGTGCCTACTCTCACGGCCTCGCTCAGCCCAGGCACGCCTGGCAGCAGCAGCGTCGTCGCTTACAGCGACTCGCCGCTGCGTGAACCCTCGGCCGGTGCACGCAGCTCGCGTGCGTCCACCCCTGTGGTGGGATGCGCCGCCGTGGAGGGCGGCTCCGCCGGCGGCCTGGGAGCCGGCGGAACGGGCGCGGCAAGGGCCTGCCGCCACCCGCACCAGGTCACGCGACACGGGGGGGGCTTGATCCCCGTGAGGAACCATGCGGTTCCGAGGTAGCCGCGGCCCCCCACCAGCTGGACGATGAACATGCACCGCTGCAGCGCCTCCCGCTGGCAGATGAAAGCCAGATCGAGAGCCCTCTGGGGCGCCTCGGCAGGCAGCCCCAGTGCGTCCCCTGCGACCCCCTCGGCGGAGCCGGCGACCGCAGCGGGGTCGGCCCGCCCAAGTGGCGGGGGGACGCGCGCGGGAGGGGCAGGCGGGAGCGCCTGCGGAGGGGCGTTCGACCGAGCCTTCCCCCACGCTGAGACGAGCGCCGAAGCTGGGGTCCCAGCGCGCAGCTGGACGCGATGAGGTGGCGCAGGTGCCCTGGCCAACGTGGCCGCGATCCCGAATGGCTGAAAACCCAGACGAACCGCCACGTCGGCGAAGGGCTGGAGCGCCTCTAGCCTCGCGGAGGGCGCCCCCAGAGCGACGCGAGGCACACGGCCGTGACGGCGGCTCCAGCCCTGGTGGGGGCAGGAAGCCTGGAAGACACGGCGAAGTGGCCATAGGACAGCTTTGCGGCGGCGTGCCCAAATCGCGAGCTGCGGCGGGGGCTGAGGGATCGGTGCGACCCGTGCTCTGTGGCGCCGAAGCAGCGGCGCCCGGCAGGCAGGTACCAGCTACCCCGAAACCATCTGCAGCAGCAGCAGAAACATGTCGCGTAGCGCCTGACAACAAGGGGGCCGACACTGGCAGGGACGCGGGGTCCGTCGACGCCGAGGTTGGATTCCCGAGTAGCCCGAGCGAGTGCAAGATGGCGCGGGCGCTCGCACGGGAGGCACTGACCGCAAGCGGCTCCCTTGGAGGCAGGGGTGAGGCCCCTAGGCAGGGGATCGCCGACTGCCCACTTCCGCTGTCAGGAAAAGGAAACCCAACCGCGGCGTCGGTCGCGCAACGGTTGTGCGGCGGCGGCACCCGAGCGCCCGCCTCCAGGCTAGCGAGGCAGGGAGATGGCCCCACCTGCCAGACCGCAGGGCCCGACAGCGCCTCAAACCCAGGTGGCGGGTGGAAGGGCAACACTGTCGAAGCGCCCCCTGGCGTAATCGCTGGCGCTAGTGCCGGCGGAAGCGCAGGCGTCGGTGCTGCCGCCGTCTGTGCTGGCGTCAGGGCTGGCGTCGGCGCTGGCCTCGGTGCTGGCGTAGGCGCTGGCGCTGGCGCCGGCGTAAGCGCAAGCGTCGGTGCTGACGCCGCCAGGTGCTGGCGTTGATGCTGACGTCGGTGCGGCGCTGGCGCTGGTGCTGGTGTAAGCGCACGCGTCGGTGCTGCCGCTGTCCGTGCTGGCGCTCGTGCAGGCATCGGTGCCGGCCTCGGCGCAGGAGGAGGCGCTGGCGCTGGTGCCGGCGTAAGCGCAGGCGTTGGTGCTGCCGCCGGCAGTGCTGGTGTTCGTGCATCAAAGCCAGGCGGTGGGCCCATCCGCCAAGCACGCGGCTGCAACGGCGACTCCAACCCAGGGGGGGGCCGGAAGCTGGCGCGAGTCGGCGAGGCGGCTCTGGGACTGCTCCGCGGTGGCCCTGTGCGCTCGGCACGCGTCTGTGACGGCGGCTCCAACCCTGAAGGGAGCTGGAGTCCCGAAAGCGAGGGCAAAGCTGCCTTGGGACCGTCTCGCGGCGGGGTGCTAAGCTGGTTAACTGCGGTGGCGGCTGGGGGAGCGGTACGAACCCCTCCCTGCGGGGCCGCAACAGCATCGCTGGAGGAGCGCATACCCACCCCCTCCAAACCGCCAGAATCCACAGCGTCCGCCGCTACAGTAGGCGGGGGAGGCACCGCGCGCGACAGCTCGTGGGTGATTGCCAAACGAACAGAGCTCCCGCCCCGCCTGGTTTCGACAACCGACGGCTCCGACCCTGGAGGGGGCCGAAAACCCGCGGGAGCGGGCGAGGCGGCCAGAAAACTTGCTCGCGGCGGGCGGCCAGACTGGTGAGCCAGGCCGACGGTTGAGTGGGCGGCACGACCCCTCCCCTGCGGGGCCGTAGCAGCATCGCTGGAAGGGCGCATGCCAACCCCCTCAAATCCGCTGGGTCCCGATCCGCCCGAAGGGCCCTGGGCGCGCGCGCGCCTGTCGTTGCCCACGCGAGGGAAACGATGCCGCGAACGGCAGCTGAGCCATGGCGAAGCGGCGACTGGAGGGGGAGGAGTAGAGGGGGAGTGGAGAAAGAGAGGGTCCACCGACTCCGACTCCTCCGTCCTGGACGCCGTTATCTTCGCGCCGGTGGCCTCTCCGCCTGTTGCCAGGCGGGCGGTGTTCCGAGAGGCGGCGGCGACACTCGTGGCGCGAGCAATAGACCGTTCGGCGGCGGGCGGGCTCGACCCTTGAGTGGCGCCGGCAACGGGCGTAGCGCGAGCACTCTTCTTCCGGGCCGATGGCGCGGCCTCCTCGTGATGCGAGGGAACTCCACCTCCTACTCCTCTCCTCAGATGGGCGTCCGCTCCGGGGTCCAAGGGGAAGAGGCAAGAGGAAGGAGGGGAGTTTTGTAGCGGCGAAAGGGAGGCAGGCGCCATCGGATGCCGAGCCTGCGGGACGGGGCTCAGAAGCCAGCGTCACACGAGCAGCAGCTGCGGCAGGCGCGGGAGGAACCCGCGAGCAGGTCAGACGCCTGCCTGGACGGCCTGGCTGGGGCCACGCCCAGATGACACGGGCGCGCACTGCCAGGGGGGCAGCGGCGCCCGAGCGGAGAGTGTGCACACTCGCCGCTGCCGGGTGCCCACAGGAGGCAGCCGGCCCACCCCCACCCGAGCTCTGACTGGCGGGGTGAAAGAGCGACCCCGAACCAGCCAGATCACGGAGGAAGCGTTGGGACCCCTGCCTGCGGCAGTGGCCCAAAGCAGCTCGTAGCCCAGCAAGTAGAACACCGCCGCGTAGGTGAAGAGGAACCTGCGCGGCGGTGGCAACCGCAAGCCCCCTGGCGCCCTGGCCGCGCGCGCGCGCGGCGGGGGGAGCGGGGGGCGAGAAGAGCAAGCTTGGGGCCGAGAAGCTGCAGGACCTGAACGGGCGCGAGCGGCAAGGAGAATAGAGAAGCGCATGATGATGATAATGATGATGATGCTGATGATGATGATGATGATGTTGACGCTGATGTTCTTGATGATGTTGATGATGATGACGATGATGATGGTGGTAGTGATAGTGATGCTAGTGATGATGATGGTGATGGTGGTGATGGTGTTGAAGATGATGATGAATCTGAAGATGATAATGATGATGACGATGATGATGATGATGATGACGATGATGATGATGATGATGATGATGATTATGATGATGATGATGCCCGTACCATCTGCGGGGAGCCTGGTGCTGACTGAACTAAACGCGCGGCTGCCATCGCCAGGCGGTCTGTCAGAGCGCGAACTACGTGATAATCTCCGTGTTTACGCGCTTGCAGAGCTTCTTGCAGAGTTCTGTGCTTCAACTGGTGGTAGGTCTCGAAAGCTATGAAGACTGGGTGAAGGTCTTCAGGCCGCTTGGCGCGAAGGCCACTGCACTCGAACCTCCTGGCGGGCGGGGACGCGTCCACCGTGGAGGACACATTAGACCACAGAGACAGGCAGTCGGGATGGTGCTCGTGCTGATGCTGATGCTGGTGCAGCTACTACTGCTGGTGATGATGAGGCTGATAGTGGCGACAATGCTGATGATGATGAAGATGATGATGACAATGATGGTGATTACGGTGATGATGATGGTGATGATGATGCTGATGGTGGTGATGATGATGGTGCTGGTCGACGATGATGACGATGATGCTGCTGATGTTAATGGTAGTGATGATGATAGTTATGTTGATGGTGATAAAGATGAGAATGATGATACTGATGATGATGAGGATGACAATGATGATGATGATGGTGGTGATGATGATGCTGTTGACGATGATGATGCTGATGCTGCTGATGATGGTGGTGATGATGTTGGTGATAAAGATGAGAATGATGATAATGACGATGATAATGATGAAGATGAAAATTACAATGATGATGATGGTGATGGTGGTGGTGGTGGCGGTGGTAGTGGCGATGATGACGATGACACACACTATGGTGATGATGATGATGATGTTGATGATGATATTGATGATGTTGATGCTGATGATGCCCATGATGATGATGTAGAGGTCGTGATAATGTTGGCGCTTGTGATGAATATAGCATGGTAACGAAGCCAGCAGAGCAGTGATACTGGACTGAACTGGAAATGCCGTGACTGCAGTCAGTAAAAATCTTGCTAGTGAGAAGTACGGCCAGACAGCTGCGACGGCAACGGCGAGGGCGGCGGTGACGACGACGACGCCGGCGGCGACAACGAACGCGACGGCGGCGACGGCGGCGTCGGAGACATTAGCGACGACGACGACGACAGCGCTGGCGAATGCGCCGACGACGACGCCCACAGCGATGACGGCGACGACGACGACGACGACGATGGCGATGGCGACGGCGACGGTGGCGATTGCGGCGGCGCTGGAGACGGCCCCGGCGACGGCAACCGCGGCGACGGCGGCAGCAAGTGCGGCTGCGGCGACGGCGAGAGCGGCGACGGCAACGATCGCGGCGGCGACGGGGCGGCGACCGAACTGCTGGAAGGGTCGCGATCGGTAAATATTAAATGCCGGAGCGCACTCCGTGGGCTGCTAGAGCGCTCGCGCTCGGCAATAATGCACTGATGGACTGATGGAGCGCACGCCGTAGGCTGCTGGAACTCGCATCCTCGGTAAAAACGGAATGCTGGACCGTACCCGCGTTATCGGAGTGGACTGTTGGAGCGCCTTCGCTCGATCAAAATGGGCCGTTGGAGCGACACCCCGTTTAGGGCTGTACAAATGTCAAGGGAAGGGGGAGGGAAGGGGAGGGTGCGGGTTGCGGGGGTGCTAGCTTTGCACCCACGCCGCGCTTTCAAAGGGGCTATGGACGCAGCGAGGATCAAATCGTGAATACCGCCGTAGCGAGATATCTCGATACACGTACTAAGATGTACCACTGGCAACATAATTCCACTAATTCTGGACGGCGCACAGGCACGCGATCATGCGCAACACGCGCGCGAGGCAGAAATATAACACCAAGGAGGGGAGATGAAGGCGAATGGGGCGAGCGACGGCGATGCAAGAGGAATTCAGCGCAATGCTGCTAAACAGTGTTATTCTGTTGCGCCTGCAGTCCGTGCAACAAGCTCTGCGGGAAATCAAGATCACCCCTTGCTGTTTCCAGTGCTCGCGCGTGCGTACATGCGGTCCACTGCAGTCGCAGGCGCCCTACAACGCGCAAGCTATCCCGTTTCCTTGGCGCAATTTGCAAAACGTGCTTTGTTTCTCTATCTCTCTGTTTCTCGCTTTCTTTATGTATTTCTTTTTTTTTGTTGTTTTTCTATGGTTTTCTTTCTTTTTTTGTTTTTTTTTGTTTCTCTCTCTCTCTCTCTCTCTATCGGAGGTGAGGAGGTGACATCGAAGTGGAACGGAGAGCCCCCCCTACCGGGAAATCGGTTTCGGTTTCGTGTTCGTGCGTGCTGTGCGTGCGGGCGAAGCGAAGCTGCGTGGGCGGGCGAGAAGAAAGTCTCCTTTGGCTGAGGCGCGGCCGGACCAAATGACTCTCTTCCGGCAACCAGTGCCACGCGGTGTCCCGCCGGTGTCCCGCTGAGGCTGAGGCGCGGCCCGACCAAATGACCCCCTTCCGGCGTCCGGTGCCGCGCGGTGTCCCGCCGGTGTCCCGCCGGTGACCCGTCGGTGTCCCGATGATGTTGATGATGATGATGATGATGATGATGATGTCGATGATGTTGTTCATGATGGTGATAATGACGGTGATGGTGATGATGACGGTGTCCCGATGATGATAATGATGATATTGACGATGATGTTGATGATGATGGTGATGGTGGTGACGATGATGGCGCCCCGATGCTGATGATGTTGTTGATGATGTTGCTGATGATGATGATGATGATATGGGTGTCCCGATGAGATGATGTTGATGATCCTGATGATGTTGATGATGATGAAATGGTGGTAAGACCCTGATGATGATGAAGATGCTGATGGTGATGGTGCCCCGATGAGGATGATGATGTTGATGATCATGATGTTGATGATGATGGTGGTGATGATGGTGACCCTATGTTGATGATGATGTTGATGATGATGATGACGATGGTGGTGTCTCGATGATGATGATATTGATGATGAAGATGATGATGAGGGGATAAAGATGATGGTTATGATGATGGTGGTCCGATGCCGGTGATGATGTTGATGCTCATGTTGGTGACGATGATGGTGTCCCGATGATGATGACGATGGTGATGATGATGTTGATGATGATGGTGTCCCGGTGACGATGATGTTGGTGATGATGTTCGTGATGATGATATGATGATGATGACGGTGGTGTCCCGATGATGATGGTGTCCCGATGATGATGATGATAATGATGATGATGTTGATGAATATGATGATGGTGTCCCGGTGATGATGATGATGATGTTGATGGTGTTGTTCATGATGATGATATGATGATGGCGGTGTTCCGATGATGCTGATGATGATGATGGTGTTCCGATGATGATGATGTTGTTAATGATAGTGGTGACGACGATGGTGTTCCGATGATGGTGATGCTGATGGTAATGATGGTGATGATGTTGTTGATGATGGTGATGAGGTGATGATGGAAATGGTTGCCCGATGATGATAATGATGATGTTGATGCTGTTGATGACGTTGATGACGATGATGTTGATGATGACGACGTTGCTTGTGAGATCAACTGTGATATCGGTAATGATATCGATTGTGAGACCGAATGTGAGATCGATTGTGAGATCGATAATGAGATCGATAGTGATATCGATTGTGAGATATAGTCAGATCGATTGTGAGATCGATCGAATGAAACAGATCGAGTGATATCGATTGTGAGACCGATCGAGTGAGATCGATCGAGCGAGACCGATAGTGAGATCGATAGTGAGATCGATAGTGAAACCGATCGAGTGAGACGTTGGTTCCTCCCCTCCCCCAAAGTTCCTTATCACCCGAAGGGTGGTCGTATAGGTGTGTGTATGTATATAGCGATGCCCTTCCTCTGCTGAAAAAGCTCCTCTTAAAACCCAAGGCCGCTCCACTTTTCCCGGCTCACCACTGCCTCTGCGAACATTATGAAAACCCGAGGGCGGCCGCGGTTAGGGCCGGCCTCGGAAAAAACTCCTCTTAAAACCCAAGGCCGCTCCACTTTTCCGGGCTCACCACTGCCTCTGCAAACATTATGAAAACCCGAGGGCGGCCGCGGTTAGGGCCAGCCTCGGCTAGCCAAAAACCGCTCTTGGTGGAAGACGGGGCGGGGGAGGGACGAGCGAAGAGGGCGCCGAAGAGCTCTGTTGGCAGCGGCGGCGGCACGCGAGGACGGGGACCGGAAGGGCGGGGGTCGCCGTCGCTCGGCCTCGACAAACGACTCGGAGGCAGAAGCTGCCAGGTGGGCCCGCCCAGGGGGGGGGGGCGCCGGCAGCCTCGGCGGAAAGCCAGACTTTACAGCGGAGGGAACACGGGAGGTCCGCGAGGAGCGAACTGGCCCAGACCTCCAGGATTTCAAGGACTAGCCACCTACCGGAGAGCCCTCGGCCCCGGTAGCGGACCCAGTCTGGCGGATCTGTGAGCCTATACCCAACGAGGCCCCTCCCGGGCGGAGGGGCGCTGGGGTGATGCCCCCTCTGTCTGAATGTTGAATTCCGAAGACGCCCTGAGGGAATCCAGACAAAATCGGAAAACACGGGCACCACCATGCAAGAGAGGGAGACGAGGGGAGGACAGAAGTGAGGGGGCCATGAGGACATGCACCGCATGTGGGAGATCACTCTAGATGTGCCCGCGGCGTGCTCCCACGCGTCTCATTTTGGGCGCGCACCCGTGCACATACCTTGATTACAGACGGTCCAACGTCTGCGAGGGGAGCACCTGGTCCCCGAACCTCAGCGCCAGGAACTCGAAGGGCCTCCCCATCCTGGAGAAGCCGAGGAGCGGGCCGCCGGCGACGTCGCACCAGCCCAGCGCCAGTGCAAGGTTCACCGAGGCGAGCAGCAGCGCCTCCGGCATCGCCTGGTGGTTTGAGCCAGGTGTCAGGTGCTCCCACGTGGAGGAGATGTCCCACGTCGCGTCGAGTGGGTGACGGAGGGCCCGATTTGCGTCCACCACCGCATAGGTCGTCTCGTCGTAGTCGTGGCGGCTCCGCATCGTGTCGTGCAAAACCGGGCCGTACTTGGCCAGGTAGCGGGCCACAGGAGCTGGGTCCATCAGGATGAACAGGTCCCAGCTGGGCTCGCCGCGGTCCGCCAGCCACTGCTGGAGCTGCGGGACGAGGGCCGCACGGCGCCCATGGACCACTGGCGCCAGGCTGCGCGTGGCCGCCAGGTCCACCCCCGCGGGGCGGGAGGTCGGCGGGCGCGGCGCGGCCGTAGGGCCCCACAGCAGCAACAGCACCCAGAGCCCGACCGGGCGGGCCCGCGGGTCCGCCGGCCAGGCAGCAGCGGCGCAGGAGGCCGGTGCCGAGGCTCCGCGAGCCCGGCCCTGATGGAGGCTGGCCGTGCCCGGGAGGAGCCGGGCCGTCACCTGACCAGGGGATGAAACCCTGCTCGCTTCCATGGGGGGGCCTCCTCGGCGCGCCGCCTCCGCCGCGCGGGCCCTCGCCCGGGAAGCCCAGCGCGGGGTCGCGCACCCGCGGTCGAGGGGCGAGCCGCAGGAGCCCGCGCCACCAGGGGCACGCCACCAGCCAGGCCCACCGCGACTGCTGCCGGCGCTGCAGCGGGAGCGCAGCCCAAGCGCGGAAGGCTGAGGCGTCCCCAGCCTCGAGGTCGGCCAGCCAGCTCGGGGCGGGAGACGGAGCCTCGGCCTCGCGGGCCAGATCGCTCGCCGGGTCGCGGAGCGTGCGCGACGGGGCGCCGGCTGGCTGCAGTCGCGTCGGCACGAAGTGGCATCCGACGTAGGAGCCCGTGGCCAGCTGCAACGGGGCCCTCCTTCTCAAGAGCTTGTTGATCGCAGTCGATGAGGAGCGGCCTTTGCTGATGGCCCCGATCGAGACGCGGGAGTCCAGGAGGAGGTTGTGCTTGCAATCAGGGAACCGAAGGCCCTGCTCGTCCACCGCGTCGCAGGCCGCGTTGATCTCCAGCAAGTTGATGTGGAGGGGTTTGCGGAAAAGGCGGTGGCAGTGCAGCTGCCAGGGCGCGAAGCCGACGTAGTTGTTCAGCCAGAGGGCCTCGAACGCTCCAGCAGGCGCCGAGCTCTCCGCCGGTGGCGGCGGAGTCGGTCCGTCCAGGTTGTCGGCGATCAGCTTGGACAGCTCGGCGCAGAAGCCGTGCGGGTAGAGCGCGGCTTTGGGGGTCAGGCCGCCCTCCAAGACCGTGTGCTTGTGCCCTCCACGACAGCGCCTCGCCATAGGCGCCAGCCAGGAGCCCCGCGCGACCAGGAGGCTAGTGTCCTTCTTCCAGGGCGCGCCGAACTGGCACATCGAGAGGTCGAAGCGCTCCACGGCCTCGTGCGTCAGCAGAAACTCGACGATGTGCGTGCACCAGGAGTAGGCCGTCAGGGGGTGCTCGTGCAGGCCTGTACCGTGGCCCGAGAGGAGATGGGCGAACAGCGCCAGCATGCCCACCCTGAAGAGAACGTTCCCCAGACGCGTCGGAGTCGAAGATGGATCGAAACCCCAGGGCCGCATCCGGGACCTGAGCCTCGGGTGCCTCGCGATGGAGAAGCTGGTGCATGGAACCTGTGATATAGTCATCTTGACGCGCCTCTGCCAGATCAGCCATACTACCCACTCCGCCAAGCGTGAGTCGACCAGGTCCCAGTATTTGTGGCACTTGATGTCTATCCTCGGGCCTGTGCGCAGGCCCCGGTCCGCGAGGTAGCCCATGAGGCGGGCCTCCTCCCCGCAGCAGAGCTCCAGCACGTCGAAGTACTCGATCAGCGAGGCCGTCGGGTCAACGACACCAGGGAGTGGTGCGGCATCCTCCTCCATGTCTTGCAGGACGGCGCCGTCCTCGGGGTTGGCAAGGGCGGCCCAGCCTGAGGGGTAGAGCCATGTACGAGCGCCTCGCTGCTCGCGCTGGCGACAAAAAGCTCTGGCGGTGGGCACTGAGGCAGGCGTCTTGACGGACGCTCCGGCCAGATGCGAGGCGTCCGAGGCCAGAACATGCGGCCCCCACCCTGCGGAGTGGTCGGTGGCCATCAGCGGGAGGAGAACCGCGAACAGAGCGCACTCGTTGCAGGCCGCGCTGCTCAGGTCGAACACCTCGTGCGGGTCGCGGCCGACGTCGACCTCCTTGTAGCAGTAGTGGAGGAGCGACAGGGTCGGCCGCCGGAACAGCGCGGCAAAAAGCCCCATGCCAAGGAACCTCTGCAGCCCGAGCGTAGTGGAGCGTCGACCTCGGGCCATGGACAGGCCCACCCAGGCCAACGCCAGCCTGCGGGTGCGTGAGGCGCCGACGAGCCGGTCGTGGCCCAGGAGCTCTGCCCCGATGCCCGTCGCCTCCGCCGCGTCCTTCTCCTTGCCCGCGCTGGCCCTGAGGCCAGCCTTGGCATAGCCCTCGCGCGCACGTGCGAAGGACTCCTCGATCGCTCGCCGAGCTTCCCGCGAGCCTGGAGCGTCGACCGCCAGACCGAAGTGGTCGCCCAGCACGGCGCCCTCCCAAGCAGACCCCTCGGGGGCGAGGTGGCGGTTCAGCACTCGCCGCTCTGGGGGAAAGCTGCCAGCGTGGGCGAGCAGCCGCATGCGGGGCTCGCACGCCCAGTCGGGAGCGTTCAGGCCCCCCATAATCAGGCCGCCATGGCAGGGAACCGCTTTCTCGGGAAGCTCGCGACCCTCACGACGGCAGCGCCTCCGAAGCCGGTCCAGCGCTGCGAAACCCTCGTAGAGCCTCGTCGGGAGGGGGAGCGCCACGTCGTTGGTGCAGGCCATGTCGTACGTGCAGTCAAAGGCGGGATAGAAGTCCTGGAGGTCGTCCGCCCAGACGCGCAGGACGAAGCCCGCCGGCACCTCCAGGTCCACCAGCGCGGCGGCGCTCGGGGTCAGTCTGGAGAAGCCACCCAGCGGTAGCTCAGCCGAGTTGCGAGCGATGCGATTGAAGACGACCCTCTGCGTGTTGGCGTCCTCG
The DNA here is from genome assembly GCA_963575745.1 of Prorocentrum cordatum. NCBI lineage: Eukaryota > Dinophyceae > Prorocentrales > Prorocentraceae > Prorocentrum > Prorocentrum cordatum. The sequence continues at coordinate 529,301 of CAUYUJ010015349.1, forward strand.
AACACGGGGAACAAGGTACCTCGCAGGGCCTGCGGGGAGTCGGTCACGTCGACCAGCTCCAGTCGCCCCAGGTCGTCCCACTGCGTCAGGTACTGGAGGAGGTCGCCAGGCTTGCCCGCCTGGCGGGCCGGCCTCGCCGGAGCGGGCCGGGTCGGTGGCCCGACCGTGCGCGCCAGAGGGTCGGCACCCGGCCCATCCCGCGCCAGCAGCCGCGGCTCCAGGAACGTGGCGGCGGAGAAGGGAGCCAGGAACGCCAGGGGGTCGAAGTGGCACTCGGCCTTGGCGAAGGGAGCCTTGCTCGGGTCAATGGTCGTCCCCTCGCAGTCAGGAGAGGGCGCCACGCATCGCATTCAGGAGATAGTCGAGCAGCGCGTCGGCCTTCTCCACGCGGCCACCTTGCCATTGCAGGGGCCGGCACATCGGTCGCACAAGCCTCCTCAGCCTGGACACCATCTCGGCCTGAGACGAACTGAGGGGCCTCCCCGCACGGGCACGCGGCGGGCAGCTCCGCGACTCGCCCAGGTGCAGGTGGGAGAGCGCGAGAACGACGGCGTTGACCCACATGTGCTCGACGTGAGTGCGAAGCCATCGCCTGCGAGCGCGCGCGCCCCGCGGGAGGGTAGCAGACCGGCGGCAGGAGTCGCAACCTCCTGGGACCCAGCGGCGTGCATGGAGGAGCGGACGAAGGCCCCGAAGGCGGCGCGAAGCCCGCGCAGGCGGCGGATCAGGCCAAAGCCCCAGCGGATGCCCACGTCCATCGAATTGCTGCCGCCCGCCAGCCTCCTGCGGTCCCCCGCGCGTCCGCGCGGACACGAGGCTGGGGCAGCGTCATGCAGCTCTCCCGGGCCAGCCAGCCCAGGGAGCCCCGCTCTCACTCGTGGGGGGGGCGCGCCAGAGGCCTTGCCTTGGCGCCTTGAGCTCCCCCCCCTTTTCTCCGTCCTCCTCGGCCCTCGGTGCGGCGGCCGACGCCAGCTTCCGCTCCGCGTCCCCGGAGGCCCGCGTGTCCTTGGTGTAGCCGATCATGGAGTCGCTCATGCCCGCCTCGCTCGCGGCACCCGTCATGTTGAGCTGGCAATCCCGCCTGGCCATGACGGGGGCGGCCTGGGGGCTGCTCTGGACCTGACGTCGGAACGGCCTCAGGGCGGCGGCGCCGCGCGCGCCGCCAAGTCGCATGCCAGTGCTCTCGCCAAGCTCGTCGTCGTGCCAGTCGTCCGCCCGGAGCGGCAGTGCGTCTGGTAGGCGACCGCCGCTCTGAGTCGGGGCCCCCGTCGATGACGCCTGATGGGCCAACAGGGTCGTCAGCAGCTCCATGCGGTTGTCGGCTCCGGCGGGGGCCGCCGGGGGCTGGGCCTCCGCGGTCTGGCCCGCTAGCGGAGGAGCAGAGCTGCGTGGAGACGGGGGCGGCGGGCCCGGCGACAGAGCAGGACCTCGGGGGCCCGGGGTCGCCTGGCCGGACGGGGGGCGCCGCGGGAGCGGGTGCGCCGCGCCCCCTCGGCTTGGCGGAGGGGGCCCGGCGGCGGCCGCAGCGGCGCGCGCGGCGGGCAGGCCCTCCCAAGCTGCGACCCTCTCCCACAGTGCGTTCTGCCCAGCCAGGGTCTGCTCCAGGACCTGCTGCTGCTGCTGCGGGCCCTGCCTGGTGAGGGCCTTCCAGGCTGGCGCCTTGGCTGCTCGCTGCCGCTTCAGCTCCACCACCTCCGCGGCCAGGCGCCTCAACCCCTCGACAGTACCAGCCCGCTGCTGCTCCAACAGCTCGCTCGGCGGCGTCGTGACGGCGGGGGGAGCAGAGAGGCCCCCCCTGCGTATCGAGCGCCGAAGCCAGCCTCGGCGGCCGCTGGCTGCAGCTCGGGCCCCCGATGGGGGGCAGAGCTGCGGTCCGAAGGTGGAAGGCGACGGACCCATCTCCTGCGGTGCGCCAGGCGCCACGAGCGCGGGCTCGCCAGCGGCATGCCGGAAGTCCAGGGCGGCCTGCATCTCGGCGGGGACCGCCTGCACAGCAGCCACTAGGTCAGGCCACCAGCTGTCGTCGTGGAAGACGTAGACCTCGCCCTCGCCGGACTTCAGCGCGGATGGCCCGGACTCTCCAGCGATCCCCCCGGCAGCAGGGGTGGGCAGCAGCGCAGCGGCCGACTCGCTCTGGGTCGTTGCGCACACAACCCAGGCGTTGAGGTCCTCGTCCTCCTCCTCGCCAGTGTCGATCGCGTTCCCCTCCTGAGCCATCCTCGCCAGCGGTGGAGGGGGGGCGGCACCGAGGCGCCGTGGCGGGCGGCCTCGGCGAGGTAGCCAGCAAGCGCCTCGTCCTCCGAGGCGTAGCGGCGCAGGCGGTCGCCGCGGAAGGAGCGGTACCCGCCGATCCGCCTGGCGATGGCTTCCCAAGCACGCCGCGCGCCGCAATGGACCCCCACGAGATCCGGGGCCGCTGGGCACGCCCAGACCGCGCAGGCCCAGGCCTCAGCGCGCGCCGCTCGGGGCGCGCGGGGCGGGGCGGCCAGAGGCGGGCGAGACGCCGGCCCCTCGGGCCCCGTCTGCGCACCCACGTCCCCGGTCGCCGGACCCGCGCCGGGGGCCGCGCCAGCCGGCGAGCCGCCGCCCCCGCAAGGGGCCAGGTGCACGTTGACGGTCTGCACCACGGGCCCAGGCGCCGCGCTGCTATGCGAGGCGTCGGCCCCAGCCAAAGAGGCAGCAGGCGCGCGCCGGCTGCGCGCGGACGCCGCAGACGCCGAGAGCGAGGCCAGCATCCACCGGAGGATGCGCGAGGGAACGGGCGCGAGAGGGCGCCCGCCGAATGAGAGCTTGAAGCCAGAGCCCCGCGCGTCGAGGAATCACTGCAATCATATATATATATATATATATATGTCTATATCGGAGCTCGGGAGGTGAGAGCGCAGTGAAGCGGAGACCCCCCGCCGGGAAATCGGTTTCGGTTTCACGTTCGTGTCGCGCGTGCGGGCGAGGCGAAGCTGCGCGTGATCCTCCTGTAGCTGGACCGAAGTAGGAGCGAAAGTCCGCCCCCGTTCGCCGGTGGCTGGGAGGTGTCCCAGTTGGGCCGGGCGGTGTCCCAGGTGTCCCAGGTGTCAGTAGGAGCGAAAGTCCGTTTGCCGTCCGCCGGTGGTCGGGAGGTGTCCAAGTTGGGCCGGGCGGTGTCCCCGGTGCCCCGGGCGTCCCGGCGCTAACGCATGTCGTTAATTTCATCATCCATTTTTGTCAGCGCCTGCGGCGGGCTTTCTTATCCAAACCACCTTATCTTCTCCAATCAATCTTGTCCAATCCAATCCATCTTATCTTATCCAACCCATTTCGTCCCGTCCCACCCAATTCAATCCACCCAACCCAATGCCTCAATTCATTTGTTTCTGCGCCTGCGGCGGGCCAATCCAACCCATCTTATCTTATCCAGTCCATTTATTCAAATCCAATCCATCTTACCTTATCTTATCCAATCCATCTTATCCCATCCACTCCAATCCACCCAACCCAATCAATCAATTCATTTTTGTCGGCGCCTCGGCGGGCTTTATTATCGAATCTAGCTTATCTTCTCCAATTCAATCCATCTTATCGTATCCAGCCCATCTTGTCCACCCAATCCAATCCACCCAAGCCAATCCATCAATTCATGTGTTTCTGCGCCTGCGACGGGCCAATCCAATCCATCTTTTCTTATCAAAACCATCTCTTCCAATCCAAACCATCTTATCTGATCCAATCCATCTTATCCCATCCGATCCACCCAACCCAATCCATCACTTCACTTTTGTCGGCGCATGCGGCGGGTTTCCTTATCCAATCCAGATTATCTTCTCCAATCCATGTTGTCCAGCCCAATCCATATTAATTTATTCAACCCATCTTGTCCCAGCATATTTTATCCCACCTAATCCAATCCACCCGACCCAATCCATCAATTCATTTGTTTCTGCACGCGCGGCGGGCCAATCCAGTCCATCTTATTCGCATCCAATCCATATCTTCCAATCCAACCCATCTTATCGCATCAAATCCATCGCATCCCATCCAATCCAATCCACCCAGCCCAATCCATAAATTCATTTTTGTCGACGCCTGGGCGCGAGAGAAAGAAAGAGAGAGATGAGATCAAGGTGACAGGCTGGAGGTCAGTCAAGGTGGGCATGTGATCTCAATCCCCCCCAACCTTCTTATCGCCCGTAGGGCGGTCGTGTATATATATATATATATATATATATATACATATATATATATATATATATATATAGCGATGCCCTTCCTCTGCTGAAAAAAGCTCCCCTTAAACCCAAGGCCGATGCACTTTTCCGGGCTCGCCACTGCCTCTGCAAACATCTGACAGCTCGAGGGCGGCCTCAGTTGGGGCCGGCCTCGACTAGCCAAGGGCGGGCGGGCGCGGGAGAGCTTGAAGCCAGAGCCCCCGCGCGTCGAGGAATCACTGCAATCAGCGATGCCCTTCCTCTGCTGAAAAAAGCTCCCCTTAAACCCAAGGCCGATGCACTTTTCCGGGCTCGCCACTGCCTCTGCAAACATCTGACAGCTCGAGGGCGGCCTCAGTTGGGGCCGGCCTCGACTAGCCAAAACCGCTCATGGTGGAAGAAGGGGCGGAGGAGGGAGGAGCGAAGCGGGCACCGATGAGCTCTGTTGGCAGCGGCGGCGGCACACGAGGACGGTGACCGGAAGGGCGGGGGTCGACGTCGCTCGGCCTCGGCAAACGACTCGAAGACAGAAGCTGCCAGGTGGGCTCGAAAAGGAGGTCGCCGGCAGCCTCGGCGAAAAGCCGGACCTTGCTACGGAGGGGGCTCGGAGGTCCGCGAGGAGCGTACTAGCCCCGACCTCTTGGATGTAAATCTCCAACATCCTACTGGGGAGCCACCTACCCCTGTAGCGAACCCAGTCTGGCGAATCTGTGAGCCTATACCAAAAAGTGGCCCCTCACGGACGGAGGGACGCGGGGGTGATGCCAACTTTGTCTGAATGCTTCATTCCGAAAAAATCCATGAGGGCATCCAGACATGATCTGAAAACACGGGCACCACCATGCATGAGAGGGGCGCGAGGGGAGGACCGCAGAGAGAGGGCCTTGAAGAAACACACAACCTGCGGGGCATCTATCCTGATGTGCTCGCGGCGTGCGCCCAGGCGTCTCATTTTGGGCGCACCCACGTGCACATACATCGATTGCAAACGTTCCAACGTCCGCGAGGGGCGCACGAGGTCCCCGAACCTCAGCCTCAGGAACTCGAAGGGCCTCATCATCCCGAAGAAGCCGAGGAGCAGGCAGCCGGCGACGTCGCGCCAGCCCCACGCCAGCGCCAAGCTCACAGAGGCGAGCAGCAGCGCCTCCGGCATCGCCTGGTGGTTCGAGCCCAGCGTGAGGTGCTTCCACGTGAAGGAGATGCCCCACGCAGCGTCTAGCCAGTGTCGAAGGGCACGATTTGCGTCCACCACAGCATTGATCGTCTCGTCGTAGTCGTGGCGGCTCCGCATCGCGTCGTACACGAACTGGCCGTACTTAGCCAGGTAGCGCGCCACCGTCGCCGGGTCCATCAGGATGAACAGGTCCCAGTTGGGCCCGCCGTGGCCCGCCAGCCAGTGCTGGAGCTGCGAGACGAGGGCAGCACGGCGCGCCTGGACCACTGGCGCCAGACCGCGCGTGGCCGCCAAGTCCACCCCAGCGGGGCGGGCGGTCGGCGGGCGCGGCGCGGCAGCAGGGTCCCACAGCAGCAGCTGCACCAGGAGCCCCAAGAGGCGGCCCAGCGGCCGCGCCGGCCAGGCTGCAGCGGCGCAGGAGGCCGGTGCCAGGGTTCCACGAGCCCGACCCTGATGGAGGCTGGCCGTGCCCGGGAGGAGCCGGGCCGTCACCTGACCAGGGGATGAAACCCTGCTCACCTCCATAGGGGGCCTCTCAGGCCAGCCGCCTCCGCCGCGCGGGCCCTCGCCCGGGAAGCCCAGCGCGGGGTCGCGCGCCCGCGGTCGAGAGGCGAGCCGCAGGAGCCCGCGCCACCAGAGGCACGCCACCTGCCAAGCCCACCGCGACTGATGCCGGCGCTGCAGCGGGAGCGCAGCCCAAGCGCGGAAGGCTGAGGCGTCCCCGGCCTCGAGGCCGGCCAGCCAGCACGGAGCGGGCGGCGGGGCCTCGGCCCCGCGGGCCAGAGCGCTCGCCGGGTCGCGGAGCGTGCGCGACGGGATGTCAGCTGGCTGCAGGCGCGTCGGCGCGAAGTGGCACCCAACGTACGAGCCCGTGGCCAGTTGCAACGGGGCCCTCCTCCTCAAGAGCTTGTTGATCGCAGTCGACGAGGAGCGGCCCTTGCTGATGGCCCCGATCGAGACGCGGGAGTCCAGGAGGAGGTTGTGCTTGCAATCAGGGAGCCGTAGGCCCTGCTCGTCCACCGCGTCGCAAGCTGCGTCGATCTCCAGTAGGTTGATGTGGGGGGGCTTGCGGAAAAGGCGGTGGCAGCGCAGCTGCCAGGGAGCGAAGCCGACGTAGTCGTTCAGCCAGAGGGCCTCGAACGCTCCAGCGGGCGCCGAACTCTCCGCCGGGGGCGGCGGGGGCGGCCCGTCCAGGTTGTCGGCGATCAGCTTGGACAGCTCGTCACAGAAGCCGTGCGGGTAGAGCGCGGCCTTGGGAGTCAGGCCGCCCTCCAAGACGGTGTGCTTGTGCCCTCCGCGACAGCGCCTCGCCATAGGCGCCAGCCAGGAGCCCCGCACTACCAGGAGGCTAGTGTCTTTCTTCCAAGGCGCGCCGAACTGGCACATCGAGAGGTCGAAGCGGTCCACGGCCTTGTGCGTCAGCAGGAACTCGACGACGTGCGCGCGCCAGGAGTAGGCCGTCAGGGGGTGCTCGTGCAAACCGGTCCCGTGGCCAGAGATCAGGTGGGCGAACAGCGCCAGCATGCCCACCCTGAAGAGGACGTTCCCCAGATGCGTCGGGGTCGAGGATGGGTCAAATCCCCAGGGCCGCATCCTGGACCTGAGCCTTTGGTGCCTCGCGATCGAGAAGCTGGTGCACGGAACCTGTGATATGGTCATCTTGACGCGCCTCTGCCAGATCAGCCATACTATCCACTCCGCTAGGCGCGAGTCGACCACGTCCCAGTACTTGTGGCACTTGATGTCTATCCTCGGGCCTGTGCGCAGGCCCCGGCCCGAGAGGTACCCCATGAGGCGGGCCTCCTCCCCGCAGCAGAGCTCCAGCACGTCAAAGTACTCGATGAGCGAGGCCGTCGGGTCGACAATGCCAGGGGGAGGTGCGGCATCCTCCTCCAGGTCCTGCAGGACGGCGCCGTCCTCGGGGTTGGCCATGGCAGCCCAGCCTGAGGGGTGCAGCCACGTGCGAGCGCCTCGCTGCTCGCGCTGGCGCCAGAACGCTCTGGCGGTGGGCGCTGAGGCCGGCGTCTTGACGGACGCTCCGGCCAGGTGCGAGGCGTCCGAGGCCAGAACGCGCGGGCCCCAGCCCGCGGAGAGGTCGGTGGCCATCAGCGGGAGGAGGACTGCGAACAGAGCGCACTCGTTGCAGGCCGCGCTGCTCAGGTCGAACACTTCGTGCGGGTTGCGGTCGACGTCGACCTCCTTGTAGCAGTGGTGGAGAAGCGACAGAGTCGGCCGCCGGAACAGCGCGGCGAAGAGCCCCATGCCAAGGAATCTCTGCAGCCCCAGCGTAGTGGAGCGTCGGCCCCGAGCCATGGACAGGCCCATCCAGGCCAGCGCCAGCCTGCGGGTGCGGGAGGCGCCGACGAGCCGGTCATGACCCAGGAGCTCTGCCCCGATGACCGTCGCCTCCGCCGCGTCCTTCACCTCCTTGCCAGCGCTGACCCTGAGGCCCGCCTTCGAATAGCCCTCGCGCGCGCGGGCGAAGGACTCCTCGATAGCTCGCCGAGCTTCCCGCGAGCCCGGAGCGTCGACAGCCAGGCCGAAGTGGTCGTCCAGCACGACGCCCTCCCAGGCAGACCCCTCGGGGGCAAGATGGCGGTTCAGCACCCGCCGCTCTGGGGGGAAGCTGCCGGCTTGGGCGAGCAGTCGCATGTGGGACTCGCACGCCCAGTCGGGAGCGTTCAAGCCCCCCATGATCAGGCCGCCGTGGCAGGGAACCACTTTCTGGGGGAGCTCGCGGCCCTCACGACGGCAGCGCTTCCGAAGCCGGCCCAGCGCTGCGAAACCCTCGTAGAGCCTCGTCGGGAGGGGGAGCGCCACGTCGTTGGTGCAAGCCATGTCGTAGGCGCAGTCAAAGGCGGGGTAGAAGTCCTGGAGGTCGTCCGCCCAGACGCAAAGGACGGAACCAGCAGGCACCTCCAGGTCCACCAGCATGGCGGCGCTCGGGGTAAGCCTGGAGAAGCCACCCAGTGGCAACTCAGACGAGTTGCGAGCGATGCGATTGAAGACGACCCTCTGCGTGCTGGCGTCCTTGAACACGGGAAACAGGGTGCCTCGCAGGGACTGCGGGGAGTCGGCCGCGTCGACCAGCTCCAGTCGCCCCACGTCGTCCCACTGTTTCAGGTACTCGAGGAGGTCGCCCGGCTTGCCCGCCTGGCGGGCCGGCCTCGCAGGAGCGGGCCGGGCCGGGGGCCCGACCGCGCGCGCCAGAGGGCCGGCACCCGGCCCATCCCGCGCCAGCAGCCGCGGCTCCAAGAACGTGGCGGCGGCAAACGGGGCCAGGAAGGCCAGGGGGTCAAAGTGGCACTCGGCCTTGGCGAAGGGGGCCTTGCTCGGGTCAATGGTCATCATCTCGCAGTCGGGAGAGGGCGCCACAGCGCCCAGGGGGAGATGCATCGCATGCAGGAGAGTCGAGCAGAGCGTCGGCCTTCTCCACGCGGCCACCTTGCCATTGCAGGGGCCGGCACATCGGTCGCACGAGCCTACTCAGCCTGGACACCATACAGAGACGAACTGAGAGGCCTCCCAGCGCGGGCACGCGGCGGGCAGCTCCGCGACTCGCCCAGGTGCAAGTGGGAGAGCGCGAGGATGACGGCGTTGACCCACATGTGCTCGACGTGAGTGCGGAGCCATCGCCTGCGAGCGCGCACGCCCCGCGGGGGAGCACCAGCAGCCCGCCCGAAGGGCGGGGGGCAGGGCAGCAGACCGGCGGCAGGAGTCGCAACCTCCTGGAACCCAGCGGCGTGCATGGAGGAGCGGACGAAGGCGCCGAAGGCCGCGCGGAGCCCGCGCAGGCGGCGGATCAGGCCAAAGCCCCAGCGAATGCCCACGTCCAGTGAATTACTGCCGCCCACCAGCCTCCTGCGGCCCCCCGCGCGCCCGCGCGGCAGAGAGGCTGGGGCAGCGTCATGCTGAGCTCCCGGGCCAGCCAGCCCAGGGAGCCCCGCTCTCACTCGTGAGGGGGAGCGCCAGCGGCCTTGCCTTGGCGCTTCGAGCCCCCCCCCTTTCCTCCGCCCTCCTCGGCCCTCGGTGCCGCGGCCGGCGCAAGCTTCCGCTCCGCGTCCTCGAGGGCCAGCGTGTCCTTGGTGTAGCCGATCGCTGCAGCGACCCACTCGGGCGAGGCCAAGCGGGACATGGGGCGGATCTGCCCGCGGGCCGGCGCCTGGCGGATCGAAGTCCAGGGCGGCTCGGGCAGGTGAGTCAGCAGCCAGGCTGACGTCCAGCGCCATTCCCTCAGGGCCGCCTGCTCCGACGCGCAGAGGAGGAGCGCCAGCTGAGCCTCGGCGGCGCGCCACGCGCCGCGCTCCATCAGGTCGAACACCTCCGCCATGCCGAACACCAGGAAGGCCGACGACCTCGCCTGCCCGAACGGGACGTTGCGGGCGAAGTAGTTCCGCGTGGAGTCGCTCATGCCCTCCTCGCTCGCAGCACCCGTCATGTTGAGCTGGCAATTCCGCCTGGCCAGGGCGGAGACGGCCTGGGGGCTGCTCTGGACCTGGCGTCGGAACAGCTCCAGGGCGGCGGCGCCGCGCGCGCCGCCAAGTCGCATGCCAGAGCTCTCGCCAAGCCCGTCGTCGTGCCCGCCGTCCGCGAGGAGCGACAGCGCGTCGGGCTGGCGACCGCCGCTCTGAGCCAGGGCCCCCCTCAGTGACGCCTGCCGAGCCAACAGGGCCATCAGCTGCTCTTCGCGGTCGCCGGCTCCTGTGGGAGCCACGGAGGGCTGGGGCTCTGCGGTCTGGCTCGCAGGAGGAGGGACGGGGCCGCGTGGAGGCGGGGGCGGAGGGCCCTGCGTCGGAGCAAAGCCTGGGGGCCCCGCGGTCGCCTGGCCGGGGAGGGGCCGCTGCAGGAACGGGTTCGCCGCACCTCCCCGGCGAGGCGGAGGAGGTCGGGCGGCGGCAGCCGCGGCGCGCGCGGCGGGCAGGCCCTGAGGGTCTAGAACCCCGCCTCCGAGAGCCGCCGGCGGAGGACCGCCGAGGGGAGGAGGGCCGAGGAGTCCGAAGGGCGGGGCCACGCTGGCCGCCCGAAGCAGGCGCCAGTCTGGAGAGGCCGCCGCCTTCCGAGATGGCCCTGCGCCGGCCTCCAAGGCTGCGATCCCCCCCAAGAGCGCGTTCTGCCCGGCCAAGATCTGCTCCAGGACCTGCCGCTGCTGCTGCGGCGCCTTCCTGGCGGCGGCCTTCCGGGTCGGAGCCTTCGGGGTGGCGGGCGGCGCAGCTGGCTGCGCGCGCAGGGCTGCCCGCTGCCGCTTGAGCTCCGCCACCTCCGCGGCCAGGCCCCTCAACTCTTCGACCGCGCCAAGCTGCGACTGCTCCAACAGCTCGCTCGGAGGCGTCGCGGCGGCTGGAGGGAGCGGAGAGGCCTCCCTTGAGAACCGCGCGCCGAACCCAGCCCCTGCGGCCACTGGCTGCAGCCCGGGCACCAGAGGGGGGCGGAGCTGCGGCCCGAAGGCGGACGACGCCGGCCCCATCTCCTGAGGCGCGCCTGTCGCCTCGATCGCGGGCTCGCCAGCGCCCCGCAGGGAGTCCAGAGTGGCCAGCATCTCGGCGGGGACCGCGTTCACGGCAGCCACGGGGTCGGGCCACCAGCCATCGTCGTGGAAGGCGTAGACCTCGCCCTCGGCGGGGGGCGCGGAAGCGAAGCGCCTCGCCAAGGCGCTCGGGGTTTCCATGATCTCGGCAGAGAGCAGCTGGCCGTCCAAAGGCGACCCGACGCGATCCCAGGCTGGCAGATGCATGGCTTCGTAGGCAGTGTCGAGCCGACCCGAGGGCACCACCGCCACAGTCGAGAGGGCGTCGGCCCGCACTCGCAACGCCGCCACCGTGACCTCGTAGTCCGAGTCGACGCTGTCCTTCAGGGTGAGGAACCCGAACTCCCCAGCGATCCCTCCAGCAGCAGGGGCGGGCAGCAGGGACGCGGCCGCCACATTCTGGGGCGTGGCGTGCCCAAACCAGGCGCCCAGGTCCTCGACCTCCTCCTCGCCAGTGTCGAACGCGTTCTCCTCCTGAGCCATCTTCCCCCGCGGTGGAGGAGAGGCGGCACTGGGGCGCCGTGGCGGTCAGCCTCGGCAGGGTAGCCCGCGATTGCCTCGGCCTCCGAGGCGAAGCGGCGCAGGCAGCTGCGGACCCACGCCCCGGGCAGCGGGGCCCGCGCCAGGGGCCGCGCCGGCCGGCAAGGTGCCGGCCCCGCAAGGGGTCAGGTGCACGCAGGGCGCCGCAGCCGCCAGGAGCGAGGCGAGCATCCACTGGAATGTGCGCGGGAGGGACGGGCGCGCGAGAGCGCCCGGTGAATGAGAGCTTGAGGCCAGAGCCCCCGCGCGTCGAGGAATCACTGCAATCATATATATATAATCAACAACCTATTGATTGGCGAAGTACCTCAATGTTCAAACACTGTTCTATAGTGGTCAACCGTGTAGCACCTGCGACCACTATTACTTACCACTTGACCCGAGAGAGATAAGAGGGCTGCATTCAGTGACACTTCCGGCAACCAATCTGCTGGACTGCTGGACAACTACCCAGTTTGGTCGCGTCGGCCTGCAAGAGCACGCAATGCCCCAACCATACAGAAGCTTTGAACACACACACACAAGAGTCCAACACACGCGTCTTGTACTGCCTGCTTACATCCGCATGGTTCCGCACAGTGCTGAGCTTGACACAAGCTCCCTATGCCTTACGCAACCGGTGCGTGAGCTCAGCCCTCGGCTTCCCGTTCAAATTCGACAATCCACAAAGGCAAATTGAATTCTCTTCGATAAGATCACTACCCGCCTTGAAATATTTTCATCCAACCAAATAATCACAAATGCTTGTGGGCTCGTGTACCCCAATGTCAACATATTGTGCGATATGTACCAAGTTAACCAGATGCTGCTGACAAACCTCTGGGTTTGTAGCCACCAACCTTGTGCCACTCGCGTACGACGTCCCTTGTAAGAATGCACGGTGTGGTGTCGTAGTTGGATGGGTTGTCAACCTGTTTTGGGCCAGCTGCTTCCAGTATGAACGATTTCACGAGGATGAATATCAATAGTAGGACAAGTCGCGTGACAGAGGGCATCGTTGCGCAATGCCCGCCTGTCGGGCCCGATGGGAGGTAGCGGAAGCACCACCCTTCGCAAATCACCCCGAGAATTGTCAATAACACGTGCCGTATCCACCATGTAGGGCGGGACACGTATTTGCCGTAATGCAAAGATGAGCCTTCATTGTGTCAGGGGGAGGGCGTTTCAAGCTGCTTGCCTTCAGAAATTCCCACGGGGAGTCTCTAAGCCCCCCACCCCCCGCAGAAAAAAATACCCTCCTCCGACACTCCTCTGCCGAAACCGCCCAACCGCCCCCTTACCTCCTCCACTCCCTCGCCAGCGCGCTGGCAGCGGACAGCGACGGAACGAGACGACGAGGCCGCCGACGACGACGACGACGACGAAGACGACGACGACGGTGACGGCGAGGAGAAGGACGACGACGACCACCACGAGAAATACGACAGTGACCACAGCAATGCAAATCACGACGACGACGAAGACGACGACGACAACGGCGACGACGACGACGACGACGACGACGACGACGACGACGACGACGACGGCGACGGTGACGGCGACGGCGACGACGACAACGGCGACGACGACGACGACGACGACGACGACGACGACGACGACGACGACGACGACGACGACGGCGACGGTGACGGCGACGGCGACGGCCAGGAGGAGGACGACGACAACGACGACCACGAGAAATACGACAGTGACCACAGCAATGCAAATCACGACGACGACGACGAAGACGACGACGACAACGACGACGACGACGACGACGACGACGACGACGACGACGACGACGACGACGACGACGACGACGGCGGCGGCGGCGGCGGTGGCCGCGGCGGCGAAGGCTGCTGCAGCGGCAACGACGACCGAGGTCGCCGGCGACAGCAACGACAACGATGGCATCGATGGCATCGACGACGACGGCGACGACGACGAAAAAGACGGGGGTGGACAGGACGTTGAGTCGAACGGGCGGGCGGGGCATGAAATGTAGCCCTCGATCGTTGATAGGACCAGGTTACTTGGGGAAAAAACGACGACGGCGACGAAGACGACGACGACGAAGACGACGACGACGACGACGACGACGGCGACGACGACGATGGGCGATCGCACACCAGCAGCGACGACAACGACGACAGCTGGACGAGTTATAAAGTCGGGCAGGCGGGACATTACTGTAAATGCAATTAGCGCTCGCTGACTAAGAACGCAAAGTCGAGGGATAAAACAAGCGTGCCATTTGTTCTCGCTTGATTGGCCAACGTGGGGCGGACATCATGGCCAGCTCGGGTAAAATCATTTTGCTTGCGTTGGAAATGTCGAGCCTCCCTCGGGTTTTCTGTCTTCCGCGCCGGGGGCGCCCCAGGTGGCGCCTGGGGGCCAGCGCAAGCATATTCCTGGGGCTCCCTGGGGCCAGCGCAAACACCGCACCGGGACGCCCGTGGGCCAACGCAAATACCTTCCCAGGGCGCCCCAACACCAGCGACAACACCGCACCAGGGAGTCCTGGGGCCAGCGCATCGCACCAGGGAGTCCTGGGGCCAGCGCATGTTTAGGCTCCTTGGGCGGATCTTGCGTTGGCTCTGGGGCGCCCCTGGCTGATGCTCAGAGGGCTGGTCCGGCGCCCTGGTGCTGTGTTTTCGCTGTGGTGCTATGCGTGTGTGTGTGTGTGTGTGTGTGTGTGTGTGTGTGTGTGTGTGTGTGTGTGTGTGTGTGTGTGTGTGTGTGTGTGTGTGTGTGTGTGTGTGTGTGTGTGTGTGTGTGTGTGTGTGTGTGTGTGTGTGTGTGTGTGTGTGTGTGTGTGTGTGTGTGTGTGTGTGTGTGTGTGTGTGTGTGTGTGTGTGTGTGTGTGTGTGTGTGTGTGTGTGTGTGTGTGTGTGTGTGTGTGTGTGTGTGTGTGTGTGTGTGTGTGTGTGTGCGTGCGTGCGTGTGTGTGTGTGTGTGTGTGTGTGTGTGTGTGTGTGTGTGTGTGTGTGTGTGTGTGTGTGTGTGTGTGTGTGTGTGTGTGTGTGTGTGTGTGTGTGTGTGTGTGTGTGTGTGTGCCGTCGCCTTGTCGTCTGCTGCCGCCGCCGCCGCCGTTGCGGCAGCGGCCGCGGCCGCCGCCGCGGCCTGTGCTGCCGCGGCACCCGCCAGCCCTGCGGCCGTGGCCGCCGTCCCGAGGCTTGCGGAGGAGGAGGAACAGGTGGAGGTAGCGAGGTAGCGGCGAAGCTGGGCGTGCAGGTCCCAGTGGGCCCCTGACACTCTGCTGGAGTCACCGCAGATGGTAGCGCGGAGACTTTCACCAGGAGGCAGCAGACAGAGCTGGTGGCGGATGGCGTCCAGGAGGACATCGACGGGGATGTGGTCGAGGCGGAGATCGAGGAGGAGGTCGACGGGGACGTGGACGTGGAGGACGACGTGGGCGACAACGGCGCCCAGCGCCATCCGAGAGCTCGGAAGGCAGCATCCTCGCCAGCGCAGCCGAGAGCTCCTAGGTCCTAGGTCAGCATCCTTGGCAGCACAGCCTGGACCACCGACGCTAGCATCTTCGCAAGTGCAGCCGCGAGCTCGGTCTTCAGCATCTTCACCGGCACAGCCAGGAGCAACCTCGACATCATCCTCGCCAGCGCAGTTCAGAGCGTCGACGCCAGCATCCTCGTCAGCATCCTCGCCACCACAGTCGAGAGTACTAACGCCAGCATCCTCGACACCACAGTCTGGATCACCGACACATCCTCGCCAGCGCAGCCGAGGCGTGGGCGGCACTGCGCCCTGCCCTCCGCCCAGCTCCGCGTCCACCCCGCCGCCCTCAGCAACAGTGCCGAGCTCGGCGGTTGCATGGCCGGCACCTCCCCCCACGTCACTTCCTCCTGCGAGGAGGGCAGCCCGCCTGCAGGAGCGGGCAACGCCACCCACCTCCCAGCTGCGGGCAGGTCCCCTGCGGACAGGTTGGGACTCGACGGTGGCTGCAGTTCTGGGGCCCATCCCACCTACTTGGCCCAAGGATCTCTCCCCAACGGAGCACAGAGAGGAGCGCAATACCGGAAACGGCACGAGCCGCCCGTCCAGAACAACCGACACAACTTGAACGTGTTCTTGGCCAATCGTAGGGGTGATGAACCTCCCGGCGACCCTCCCGATGACACACACACACACACACACACACACTCAACGGCAGCGGAGCGGCCAAACCTGGAAGACCCCCCCCCCCCCAGGTTCTGGCGCCTGCGACGCCTCCGACGCCGCCGCCGACGTCGCCGATGCCGACCCCGGTGCCTCGCCTGTAGTGGCGCCCGACGCGATCAGCTGCAGTGCTGAGATCAGCGTGCGCGAGGACGGCGGGCAGCGGCAGCACTCCGAGCGGCCCGACGGTCGCAAGGCCGACACCTCTCCCTGCGCCATTCCCTCCTGCGGGCTGGGCATTACGCCTGCAGAAGCGGGCGTTGCCGCTCCCCTCCCCGCTGCGGGCATGTCCCCGGCGGGCAGGTCGGGTCTCGGCGGTGGCAGCAGCCCTGGGGCCCATCCCGGTCTTCTGGCCCTCGCCCTGGGTCCTCCCCCATCCCACGGCTTGGGTCGACGCGGAGGTTCCCGCAGCTTGCGTCGACGGAAAGGTTCCCGCAGCTTGCGTCGACGAATGGGTTCCCACAGCTTGCGTCGACATGAATGTTTCTACACAATTCGAACGCGTGCCAGCGCAGCCGAGATCACCGACACCATCAGATACCACGGAAAGGGTTTCAAGGCGAGAAGGGGCTGCTGGAGCACTTGGGCATGCAGTATTTAATTATGAGGCGTCATTCCTCTTCGTAGAGAGTTCAAGTCTTCAGACAGCGTATCTCTCCTAACATGTTACTTTCACAGGGGACCTGTTCATGGACGGCAGCGTGGACGAGCCCACTCCGTGCGCAGCGAGAGAGGGCTGGGCGGTAGTGGCCATGGCTAACGACGGCGAACATGTGGCGCAGTTCGGCCCAGTACTGTGGCCTTACCAACGAAATCCTGGACTGCCTGGAAGCAGAACAGGCGTGCTTAATACCAGTCTGGATCTACACAGACTGCCAGCTGCTGGTGGTCGGCAACGAGGCGGGCAGGAAGTGAAGGCCGTACCGCAAGCTCTAAGTGCGGTTCTGGCAGGTCGTGGGGGGACATCGTAGAGGAGAACATCCATACCATTGAGGTAAAAGCGCACGCCACGATCGCGGACGTGCAAGCGGACCGAATAGCGGATTGGCAGAGAAGAGTGAATCGTGCGGCGGACAGGGGAGCTCGCGAAGGTGCAAGCATGCATCCCCAAAATGATGTGCTTCGACATGGAAGCCAGCAGCGGGACAATATGGTGGCGAATGCCCTCAAATGGATCGGCACGGCCATGCGGGTCGGCAACACGGAGCTCACGGCGGAAGATGGGCACGGTGGCGAAGGCTTGGCATCGATCTGATGTTCGAACGCGGGTTGCAAGCTGAGATTGAGGGCACAATGCAAGTTGGAATCGTGTGGAGAAGAACGTGCGGCAGGCATGGCACGTGGACCCAGTTCGGCGAGCATGCGAGGCGGTCGTGCAGCAGCTATGCGGGATGGAGTCGCCCCATCTCGGGCCCGCCTCAAGCCAGTGGGGGTGGGTGCAGCAGCAGCAGCAATTATGCTGGCAGCTGGCAGCTGGCGCCGCCCTCATGAGCAACCAAGCGGAGGCCAGCGAGGAGCGCAACGTCGGGGAGCAACGAGGTGCAGCAGCAGCAGCAGGCAGCAGCAGCAGCGGAGCCGATGGAGGAGATAAAGGGGATCGTCATCATGAAGCAACACCCCCTCCGCCGCCTCGGTCGGTGGTCGCCGTCGCCCGCCAGCTCCCACCGCTTGTGGAGAGCAGGCGGCCATGTTTGTTTGCACTAAATGCGGTGCTTGGACGCAAAGCGTACGGCTTGCGGGGCTCGCGGGGGAACACCCAGCAATCGGCAGCAGGCAATCTTGGACGCCCTTAAAAGAGATGTGGCCTGGCAGGCCCTGGTAGCATCGACACGCCGCATCCCTTGCATAGGCGCGTCAGATCCCGATCAACATCGGGGCAACGTGGCTGACTGACATTCATATCGGAATCAGGAGCGTCGGCTTGCCAGCAATCGGGCTCACCAGCGGTGTGAATAGCAAATGGATTCGGCTTGGCCGTGTTGTCGTGAGGGTTCTGCTAGCTGCACCGTTATGTTAATGCAGCGCTGCATGCATGCGCGGCATTGGCGGGGCAAACTGGTTTCAGGAGGCGGACCCACGGGTGTAGCCTCGCTGACGTCTAGGTTCATCCTCCGAGCGGCCAGGAGGTGCAACAGTGCTGCGGTTGGTAGCGTTGCAACCCAGGGCCGCTCTTAATGAAGCTTCGAAGCAGCGCTGGCGATGGCCATCGTGCAGTTTCGGCACCCTGTGACAGGTAGCGCAGGGGGGCAGCCCCAGGGGCGTAGGCTTCTGCCGCCGCCCAAGTTCACCCTCCGAGCGGCAAGGGGGTACAACCGAGCTGCTGCTCACAGCGTTGCAAACCAGGGCCGCTCTTACTGTAGCACGGTGCACTGGCGAGTCTGCTGATGTCGAGGTCTCTCGCGCTAGGCATTTCTGCGACAGGCGTGTGCCCCCTGCCATCCAGTCGGAGTGGGACCAGGGGTAGGCTCTCGCCGACACTCAGGATCAGTTTCCGAGCAGCGGGAAGGGCAATGTTCTCCCTGTAGGGGCTTCGTCTCTCTGGCTGCATCTCGCTGTGGCAGCCGCTGCTTGGCTCAGGCGAGTTCACGCTGCAATTTGGATGCTGGCAGGCCCTCGCTGCGGGCGAGGCGCCGATGGAAGCGTTCGGGCTCGGGCAGCATTTCGAGCTAGAGCTCCCGACAGTCTGGGATTCAGTGGATCATCATCATCCGCATGATGAACAACAGCATCATCATCAGCAACAGCATCATCATAGCCATTATCATCATCAGCAGCAGCATCAGCAGCAACACCAACAAGAACAGCATTAGCAGCAACATCCACATCATCACCAGCAGCAACATCACCTTCACCCCCAGCAGCATCGACACCATCATCAGCATCGGCAACATCATCAGCAGAAACAGCATCGTCATCATCATCGGCATCAGCATCATCGGCAGCATCATCATTACCAGCATCGTCAGCAGCATCGTCATCATCATCAGCAGCATCATCACTATAGTCGACATCGTCATCGTAATCATCACCTTCATCATCATTACCATCGCCATTATCATCACCATCACAGTCATCACAATCTTCATCAGCAACAACCTCACCCCCATGACCACCATCATCATCATACGTACCAACGCCATCATCCGCATCATCATCACCAGTACCGTCATCATCAGCAGCATCATCATCATCATCATCATCACCAGCATCATCATCAGAATTAACACCTTCATCACCATCATCAATATCATCACTATCAGCTGCATCACCATCACCATCACCATCATCACCATCGTCACCATCATCATCGCCATCATCATGATGATCACCATCATCAGCATCAGCATCAGCATCATCATCATCAGCAGCATCACCACACCATTACCACTACCATCACCATCACCATCATTACCATCAGCATCGTCATCGTCGTCATAATCATCAGCATCATCATTACCATCACCATCACCATCATCATCATCATCATCACACTCGCCATCACCGTCACCATCATCATAATCACAATCATCATCATCTTCGTCATCATCATCTTCGTCATCATCATCATCATCATCATCATCATCATCATCATCATCTTCATCATCTTCATTATTATCAGTATCCCCATCCCCATCCCCTTCCCCGTCCGCATCCTCATCTCCATGGGCATCATCGTTACCATCACCATTATGATCATCGTTAGCCGCAGCAGGATTATCACCATCATGCTCATCATCATCAGCCCGAGCAGTACCTCTCATCCTCATCGCCCTCATCCTTCTCTTCCTCCTCCCCCATCCTCCATCTTCCCATTCTCGGCCTCCTCCTCCTCATCATCATCATCAACATCATCATCATCTTGGTCCTCCGTGTCATCGTTGTCTGTCCCCCATGTTGCATCCTCGCCAGCTTCCTGGCCATTACCCCTTCTCCAGCTTACTTCCTCCTCCTCCTCCTCGGCATCATCGCTTACACCACCACCGGCATCATCATAAACATCACCATGAGCATCAGCATCATCCCTTCTCTATCTGGTTTCCTCATCCTCATCCTGCTGCTGCTCCTCCTCGTTCTCTTCCACCTCCTGCTTGTCTTCCGTCTCATAATTATGCTGCTCCCATGATCATCACCACCATCCCGACCCGCTTTCGCTTCACGGCAATGCCTGGCTCGCTCTCCGTGCCAGCAACCCTATAGCAGGGCCTCCCCCGCGAGGCATACCGAGTCATGACTCCCTGCGACGAGCCCCTCATTCTTTCTTTCGGACAGATCGATATCTGTCTGATTGGCTGTGAACTCCAGGGCCCAGGAAAAGTCATCACCACCATAACCATCACCATCAGCATCATCAGCAGCATCATCATCGTAGTCCTCGTCATCATCATCATCATCATCATCATCATCATCATCATCATCATCATAATCATCATCATCATCAGCATCATCATCATCATCATCATCATCGTCGTCATCATCATCATCGTCATCATCAGCATCAGCATGATCACCAACAGCATCACAATATTCATCAGCAGCATCAGCATCATCATCATCAGCATCATCAGCAGCTTCATCATCATCATCATCATCATCATCATCATCATCATCATCATCAACATCATCATCAGCATCATCATCATCAGCATCAGCATCATCATATTCGCCAGCATTATAATCATCGTCATCACCATAATCAGCATCATCAGCATCAGCATCATCACCATCATCATCATCATCATCATCACCATCATCATCACCATCATCGCCATAACAATCATCAGCACCATCAGCATGATCATCATCGCCCCAAGCATTGGCAGTATCACAATCGTCATCATCATCATCAAAATTACCATCTTCATCATCGTCATCAGCATCAGCATCAGCAGCATCAAAATCTTCATCATCATCAGCACCATGATCGTCAGCATCAACAGCAGCATCATCAGCATTGTGAGCAGCAGCATCACCATGCCATCAACATCATCATTGTCTACATCAGCACCATGATCATCGATCATCACCATAATCAGCATCAGCATCAGCATCGGCATCATCATTAGCATCATCATCTCCATTATCGTCATCACAATCCTCATATTCGTCGTCACCATCATTAGCATCATCATCAGAAGCACCATCGTCATCATCATCAGCATCATCATAATAATCAACATCAATTTCATCATGAACATCACCATCACCACCATCAGCATCATCTTCATCATCGTCATCACCACCACCATCATCGTCATCATCATCAACAACACCATCGTCATCATCATAATCATCGTCAGCATCACCATTATCACCATTATCATCACCATCATCAACAACCTCACCAACATCATTATATTCGTCATAGTGATCATCATCACCCTCATCATCCTCATCATCATAATCATAAGCACTATCACGATCCATCCTTCTTCCCTCCATCCCTCCCTCCCTACCTTCCTCCCTTCGTCCATTATCCTCCTCCGCCTGCTCCTCCTCCTCCTCCTCCTCCTCCTCCTCCTCCTCCTCCTCCTCCTCCCCCTTCTCCTCCTCCTCCTCCTCCTCCTCCTCCCCCTCCTCCTCCTCCTCTGCATCCTCCTCCCCGAGGCTGCCTACTGCATTGGCCAGGCTTTTGGTCGGGCCCCTGAGCACACAGGGTGTGATCGTTGGTCCCGAGGTTTACAGGAAGCCCAGCTTCGACCTGGTCTAGGCGATTGGCATTGAGATGCATTGAGTGATCAAGGCGGTGCTGATTCATCTGCCTGGGTCCTCCTCCTCCTCCTCCTCCTCCTCCTCCTCCTCCTCCTCCTCCTCTGCCTCCTCAGCCTACTCCTGGCCCTCCGCCCCCAGACTTCGTGTACCCGTCGGCGCTACAGGGGCTTCCAGCAGCAAGGCAGTCCTGAGCCTCATCTCCATCTCAGGCCAGCCTCATGTTGAAGCTAGCCCGAGGGATCCGACTCGGGCAGAGGTGGGTGGCGCCAGGGAGGCACGATACGGCATGCAGGATACTTACGCCACGTCCTGCCCGTGCCAGTGCTCTGCCCCACCTTCCCCACAAGTAGCTCCTCCTCTGTGCTTTTTCTTATCTTTCCCGTATCCCCCTCCCCCTACCTCTCCTCCTCCTCCTCCTCCTCCTCCTCCTCCTCCTCCTCCTCCTCCTCCTCCTTCTCCGCCAGGAAGCCCGACTGAGCCGTTCGCCCCTCCGTACACGAACTCGAGGTCCACCTGGCCGCCGCACAGCCTGCTCTGGCGCTGCTCGTCGAACTGCTGCCGTGTGTCTCGGGCGAACTGGTGACGACAGAACTTCGCGCCCTCCACCTCGACCGCCACGACGTCGGCGGTGCACTTGGAGAGATCACCCCGGGCCTCGGCTGACGAAGGTGCCCACGGCTGCTTCGGCGCGAGCACCTGCCCTTCCGCGTTCCCGTCTAACAGGGTCTGCAGGAAGGCCAGGTAGAACTGGCGCATGAAGCTATCGCCTATGAACAGCACGCGCTTGTGGCCCATCCGCTGCAGCACGTCGCAGGCCTCTGCCGGACGGTAGAGCCTCAGGTTGCAGCCGTCGGGCTGCCACATGCCATGCTCCTCGTCGAGCATCGGCTTCTTGAGGGGATCCAGCATCGCTAGGAATGCGTCCTCAGGAGACAACTTCTCGACATGCCCACGGATGGACTGCTCGTACGTGGCGCAGGTGCTGGGCTCGCCACTGGGCAGCACCGTCTTTGTCGAATTCAGGCGGTTGAAGCGCACGTACTTGTCGTCTGTGCTACTGGCCATCCCAGGCTCACCAAAATAGCCTTTGAGCGGATCCACAAACTGCGTGGTGCTGGGCAGGTAGTATTCGAACGCCTCCATCAGGTCCCTGAAAACGTTTGCCCTCTGCCTGTTAGAGTTACCGACGCCCTCGGTGAGGCCTCCCCCGCAGAGAAACTCGAAGTTCGTGAGGTGCTTCTCCGCCGACTGCGCCGGCGGGCCGGGCAACCAGTCCTTGAACGGCGACTCGGGCCACCAGGAGGGCAGGTCCGGGCCGCGTGACGGCACGAGCAGCGGCACGGGGGGCAGGCCGGTGTGGTTCGCGACTAGCAGGGCCATTAACATGTCCTCGGCGGTCCTGTTGCGGTCCACGAGGTCGCGCAGGTTCTGCAGGCGCGGCTGGAAGAAGGCCTTTGGGGAAACAAGGAGATACCGAACACACTGTCTCCCCAGACCTCCCCCAGGGTGCGTTCTGAGCAGGAGTCCGAGGCGGATCCAGCCATGGCGACCTCCCAGGAGGCCCCAAAAGCAAAACCGAGACAAGGGCATCAGTATCGGTAGGTAGGTGTTTCTCTTCCCTGAGACCTTGTAATAGTCCCGGTGGAGCCAGCCGCCTTTCGTCACTAGAACGACGTTGGCACGGCCATAGGTCCAGGCCGCGCGCGCCCCCTCGGCGTTTCGGCTCTCCAGCCCAGGGTCTTGGAAGGGCACCCACCTGGGCCCGAAGCCGACAAGCTGGCGGGGGAACGCCTGCCAGACCTGGAGGACCAAACACCGGCTTGAGGTCAGCGGTCCGCGCTGGACTCCCGCGGTCGGCGCTGGACCCCCTCTCCACGCACCCCTGGGCGGCACCCCCGCGCGCTCCTCGCGCCTAGTGTGGAGGCACGTCCAGCGCCGACCCGAGAATCCTGACGGGCCTCCGAAAGTTTATCGTTAAGCGGTTCTTGCGCTCGGCTTCCAAGGTAGCAGCGAAATGTGCGGAACGTGGACAGACTCGCCCGCCAGACATGAACTCAGGATCATCATTGGTCCGAGCTGCCCGGGGGGGAGCTAGGAAGCGACCAGGGCGGGTGCAAACTCGAACGAGAGATCTTCCACCCAAGACCTTGAAGCCGGCTGACAACAGCGTGCAAGAATAGAACAAGTCGTCGTCCTGGCTGAATACGGCCTCCGAGGTGAACGCCCGCGGTTTGAACCGATTCGTGAGATTGCTGCCCTCGTTGTAGTCGATGACGACGCGAGGGGCGACGTCGGCGACGTTGCCGTCGGTCTTGGCCTCGAGCGCGGACAGCCACGCTGGCGGCTCCCGCCCAGGGTCGTTCCAGACCACGCGGATGGTGTCCACGATCCCTCTGCAGCCCATGTAGTTCTCTACCACCTTCTGCAAGCACGTATTCCTCCTGAACGTGTTGACCACGACCGCGAAGGTCTCCTTTGCCGCGCTCGCGACGCCCTCGCCACCCCACGGCGTCTGCGCGGGGGCCTTCGGGAACAAGAATATACAAATGCTGCTACTGGCCGGACCTCTTCCGGGGTGCGTTCTGAGAAGGATTCCGAGGCAGATCCAGCCGTGGCAGCGGGGGCCCACGTGGGGCCCAAGCAGGCGAGAACGAGGCAAGGGCATCGGTATCAGTTCCTCGACCTTGGAGCCTCCAGGTCTCCGCCGCCCGAAAACTGGGCCAACGCGTTGGCTGTCCTCCACCGCGCCTCCGGAGTCACCTTCGGCTCGTCGGCGGGCGCCCGCGTGGGGCCCTTGAGGCCCCGCGCCGCAGGCAGGAGGACCAGCGAGACGACGAGCAGTTCGACGCCGCGCCGCAGCATGGGCATGCCACCTGAGGATGCATGTCCTCCTCCACCTCCTTCTCCTCCACCTCCTCCTCCTCCTCCTCCTCCTCCTCCTCCTCCTCCTCCCTCTCCGCTCCTCCTCCTCCTCCTCCTCCTCCGCGCGCGCTCCTCCCTCCTGCTCCTCTTCCTCTGCGCGCGCGCTTCCTCGCCCTCCCATCCTCCCCTCCTTGCCCTCCTCCTCGCCCTCTGTGCCCTCCTTCTCGATTTCACACCCCGTCTCCTGGTGATCCCCCCTCCCTCCCCCGCGTGGGCGCGCCCAGCGGGGGGGAGGAGGGAGGAGAGAGGAGAGGATGGCAAGCTGGGTGCGCTCGCGCCACGTACGACATCCTATACAACGTTGTCCCGTTGCGGTAGATTCCTGTTTATCCGCCGACAAGGATGTCCTTGAGGATTTCCGTTCCCCAAGTGACCCCATCGAGTGATGCAAAATCAAAGAGGACGGCCTTGTGCATTGGGAAAAAGGGCAGGGGGTGGCATATAGCTGCAGGAGCAAGAGTGGGTAGTAGGAGGAGCAAGAGGACCTTGGGACGGGGGAGGGAAAAGGACGGGGACGGCGGGACGACAACAACGAGTAACGAATCGGATCCAAAGGTGTGGCCCGCGTTGAAGCGAGAGCGCCAACGAGAACGACGGGAGAAAAGCGCCGAATCTGACATGTGAACGACGTTGCAGCGGTAGCACCATGCTTGAAGGACCGAGAAGGTTCCAAAAACAAACGTCGAGTATAGCAACGTTTGGAGCCCTGTGTCAAAACAGTACGCGGGAGAACTAGCCGCACCACCAGACAGCATGAGTGGAGAGAGGGCAATCGCACTCAAATGGGTTAGCTGTACAGGAGAGGGGGGATCGGATCGACTCGGCAAAAGAAACCCCTTCAACAATTGAAAAGAAACCGGATGTCCTCGAAGCCCTTCCCCCCAAACCCCCGCCTATTCCCTGCCGATCCCCATGTCTGGCGCATGCCAGTATGCGCAAGACTTTGAACAAAACTGGTGTCGAGGGGGAGCTCTGTTGGAGGGCCCCCGGACTCGTTCTTGCAGGCAAGACCCGAGACTCGGTGAAGGTCGACCCCCTACTCAGGTGTTCCCGCCGTGCCCGCTCAGCCTGACCAAACAAGACCTCGAAACACATGGAACGGGGGGACACCGTCGCAGAAGGCGTGCCTGCCGGAGAAAGTTGAGACTCCTCGGCACCACTAGAGAGAGGGTGTCGAAATCATGTCCTCGGCGGCCCTCGAAAGCTGCGACCGCCTGGCATTTTTTCCACGGCAAACAGGCGGGGGAGGAGGAGGAATCCGCTGCCCCTCAAGGGGGCTATCCGAACGAAGACGACCTCAGGGCTGTGAGGCCGTGAGAGCAAAAACCTGCAATGGCCCCGGACTCGGGTGACGCGGATCGTGAAGGTCATTCCATGCTCTTGGAGCCCTACTCCAAGCGAGCAAATGTCGACACAGCGGGAGGATGAACATCAATCGCGCCGCTCCTGAATGCAAACGCCCACGGCTGCCGATAAATGGCAAAGCCTGCGCTCATTGTCAAGCTGCGCGTGAAAAGGAAAAGGATCCTGGTTACTACCACAAAGAAGGGGGAAGAGAAGGGGAGGAGGCGACAGGAGGAGGAAGGACAAGGAGGGGGAGGGGGGAACAAGCCAAATCCGCCAGGGCGCAGCACTGCGAGATATACGGATAAAAAAACCGTCCTCGGTTTTTATCGAGTCGAAGGCGCACTGAGAGCGCTAAATTGTGCAGCCGCTTCGCTCGGCGCGTAAAGGCGCGCTTTAATTACTAGAAGGGTAAGACGGCGGCCCTGCCCCTCCTGGGTGCCCCACCGCCTCTTTCTGCAGGGGCCCCAGTTGTGCCCACAAAGCGTCTTCTAGGCGTCCTAGTGGACGCTGGCCTCACCTTTCAGCCGCTGCTTCAAGAGACACTTGCGAGAGGCAGGGGCCTTTTTGAAGATTTACTGCTGGCGGCCGAGTGCGGTGGCTTCTGTCCCAGTCACCGCAGCGCAAGTCGCTCCGCGCGTGGAGTTGGTTATCCTTTACTCCTCTCCACTGCTGGCACTAGCCGCAAGGGCTGAAGCAGCGCTGGACCGCCTCCAGGTTGAGCGGGGCCGCGAACTCCTCGGCTGCCACACGGGCCCGCCTGTCCGTCACAGTGTAGTAGTGGCCCATTTCGGTGGGCCGCTGAGGCTGGGTACGGAGTTTTTGGCGCGTGCCTTCATGACGCAAACCAAGCTCGCCGTTCTCCCAAGCCAGGCTCGCCGTTCTCCCGTTGGACCACCCGGCGCCCCGGGCCTGGCAGGCTTCACGGAACATGCACGTCCCATCCTGGGACGCCGCTGTGACTGCACTAGAAGGGCGCCTTCCGTCGCCGCCGGCGATGTTGGATAGGCACCCAGCTTGTGTCGGGGAGCGGCTGGAGGCTGCGAGATGTCACCCCGAGCGGCGGAGAGCCCTCTTGGGGTGGTATCGCTGGCAGGTCGTCCGCCCGGCGTTGCTCGAGTACGACCAGCAAGCGTTCAGAAAGGCAGCATCGGTAGTATTTCCTTCGCTGCAGCGCTCGTTTGCTGAGCTCTGCCCGGGGCCGTCTCCCCCGGACTGGAATCTTCTGGGGTGGGAGGCGTCCCCATATTTTTGGAAGCACTACTGGGTGTGGGCGGTCACGCGTATGACGGGTTGCTGGCTCTTTTTTGTGCTTGGCCGGTGCCGTGCGTGCGGTGCGTTTTCATTTCGTTTTATTTTATGCCGCTTGCGGCGACGTCCGGCCCGGCGCCCGCGCCCGCGTCTGCGGGCGCGCCGCGCCGTGCCGTCAGCCCCCGCGGCGGCTCACTCAGCCCTCACCTGGGCGCCGCGGGCAGTGGAGAGAGCCGCTAGGTGGCCCCGGTTTGGTGGAGGTCTTTCACTCCCCATCGTTGGCCCCCCAAAGAGTGTGAGTAATCACCAGACCGGGCCGCCCATGCGCCCCGGCTCACACCGGGGGCGCCCATGCATCGCCCCAGGGCCTGGTCAGCGGTGCAAGTGCAGGCATCGTGGGGAGACAGCTAGCAGAAGCAGCAAGCGACTGAGCTCCGCACCCTCCCCCGCATGCCCTGGGGCCAACGGTTAGACATGGCGAGCGCCTAGACCACAAGGTGAGAGGCAACAAAAAAAAAATGCCCAAGGAGTGCCGTGCACGCCCATTGCAACCCAGAGGTAGCACGATGACAACAGACCGGCGGAAGCCCGGTGAGACGGCCCGAAGAGACGGGAAACGGGGGCAGAAGACCCCGCAGGCACGGCCCGAGCGCGACCAAAATTGCCCTGTGGCCAGCAGGGCGGACTGGCCTGGCCCCGTCAGGCCACCCAAGGAAAAAGCACGACGAGGGGGCGAGGGGGGGAAAGGGGAGGAACGAAGCAGGGCACACTGACACGAGGCGCGGGGCTGTCCTGGCGCGTAGCGGGCGGCGGCAACCGGAGACCTGGCCGCCCACGTCTCACTATGAGCCCGTGCCGGGTGGCCGACTCCACCTTACCACCCCACACCACCCCCTGGGCAACGACGGGGGCCCTCCCCACCCACCGGGCCCTGCCCAGGTGCGGCGAACACCCCTGGCGCCCCAGGTTGTGCAAGGCAGAGGAGGCGGAGGAAAGAAAAACGGAGGCGGGGGCAGGGCTTTCCACCCAAACACCCAGAACTGGGCTAGACGCGGTGCACGCCCTTTGCACCCCAAAAGCGGCGCGCGGTCTACAGGCTGGCGAGAGCGAGGGGAGGGAGGCAGAACAGCAGCAGCGAGAGGAGAGAACGCAAGCCGTACGCGCTACCCCGGGTTACCCCAAGTGCGCCCTGCAAATCGCTACAGCAACGTAGCGGACTTGTGCCACGCGCGTCTCTACAGGCACCCCTTCCCTAAACAGTTGGAACAAAGCGAGGGCGCGCGCAGAGAAGGCAGGGGGAGCAATAGCCGGCCACGACGCTGCCCGGTGACCATCTAAGGCGGGACGCTGGAGGAGGGCGTGAGCCACGTCAGCACTTGCACTAGCATCCCCGCCCTCAGCGGGTGCCTTCTCCGTCGGAGCAATAGATGGCACCGGGCTGCTCGAACTGGGGCTGCGCTGGCTAGCGCGGCGCCTGCGGCGGCTGGGTGACCACGAGTCAGCGCGGCGCCTATGGCGGCTGACAGGGCTGCGCTGGCTCCGAGAAGGCCGGCGGCGGCGGTCCCGCCCCCGGGAGCGGGAGCGACTGCTGTCCCTCGGCATTTTCTGTCCTTGAGCCCCAACAAAGCGGCAGTGGCATGAGCGTGCGAGGGTAATGCCGACATCCTCCCAACCTGCGACAACGTCACCGGCGACAGCACGTCGGCATACCCAGCTACGCTGACCACGTGGGGCATTGACATGACAACGGCAACGACGACGACCGCCCCCTCCCGGCCAGCCAGGGGCAGCACGACAGAAAGCCGGAAGCATATGAGCACCACAATATAAAACAAGGACGTCCAGTGGAGCACAGGACGGGGGGCAGCACAACATGGCACGACGCGGCAGCACCACCGCAGCCCCAGGGGCACGGCACGACGCAGCACGGCACCGCAACAGCACAGCACGGCACCGGAGCAGGGGGCGGCGGCGGCGCAGAGCGAAGAGAAAAGAAGAGAGGACCGGAGCTTGGCACGCAACACCGCACACCCCACGAGGCAAATATATGTTCTCGTAGAGACAAAAGTCCAAGCAACGGGGATGGCACAGGTCATTTACACCATCAGAGAAATGGGGGTCAACGGTGGACACCGACGGCGACGACGACGGCGACGGCGACGGCGACGACGACGACGACAACGACCGGAACCACCGGGCCAACATGAGTTGCCCGAGAGACGGCCGGCGATACACATGCTCGCAACATACAACTAAGACCCCATCATGACACGAGCCAACGACCGCAATATTGGCACTGCACGTTATGGGGAAGAACATGCTAATGTAGGCAGACGTGGGAAAGCAACTGTGACACATGAGGGCAACAAGCAAAGACAATGTTTCTCAGGACTCCCGCTGGTGGGCGCGCAAAGGGTACAGCCGAAGCACCTTGGAAAACTCACAGCAGAAGCCTTGCATATCATCCACGGTTTGGGTGTTGGTCCTGTGCGCCTCCAACGCTTCTGCCACTGGCAGATCGCCACTCTGTTGAAACTCATTGACAAGAGAACCCACTATCGCTCTGTAAGCAAGCCACGCCTTCCGCAACAGCGTAGAGTAAGCTCTGGCCAAGGTGGAGCCAAGTGTCATCAGCTACAGCTCTGGGATCAGCGCGTGCACGCACGGCGAGCAGTGGCAGCGGGCTCTCTCGCTGCCCAGCGAGATGTGGGAGGCGAAGGTGGCGCCAAGTGTCATCAGCTACAATGCTGGGATCAGCGCGGGCGAGAAGAGGGGGCAGTGGCAACAGGCATTCGTGCTGCTCAGCGCGATGCTGGACGCGAAGCTGGGACCCGAAGTCGTGGGTCACGGCAGGCGGGCAGGGCCGGCGAGCGCTGCGGCCGCGGGCTTTTTTTTGTTTTTTTTGTTGTTTTGTTCCTCCCCTTCCTTACCCCAAGGCTGCCGCGTCCCCTTGCGGCCAGCGCGGACCCCCCGCGCGCCCACGGTGAGTGTGGGGCGGGGGCGCGCCCCGAAGGAGCGGGGGGTTTTCGGCCGAAGCCAGGGCAACCCCGAACCTCCCGCCAGCTAGCCGCCCCGCCGGGGGACTCCCGCTCAGCTGCCCCAAGCCCCCCGGCGCCCCAGGAGCGCCCGGGGCGCCCTCGGCCAGCCGCCGCCAGCCGCCGCCGCCAGCCGGCGCCTTGCGCCGCGGCGCCCGGCCCGTCGCCGCCAGTCGCCGGCCGGCCGCTCGTCGCAGCGCCGCGCCGCCGGGCCTGCCGCCGCCAGCCGGTGCCGCCGCCGCCGCCCTCGGGGCGGCGCTGGCGGCGCAGCTTTCGGCCTCCGCGCGGCCGCGCCGCCGCGGGCCGCCGCGCTACGCCGCGGCGCCTGGCCCGTCGCCGCCTGCCGCAGGTCGGCCGCAGGCCGCCGCGCCTCGCCGCCGGTCCTGCCGCCGCTGGTCGCCGCGCCCGCCGCCGCAGGTCGCTGGGCAGAGGGTTGTGGCTTAGGAGGGCTGAATCCTCCCCCCTCTGCCCGTGCGCGAACCTGCGGCGGCGCTGCGCCTCGCGGCGGTGCGTTCGCCCTCCGCGCCGCCGCGCTGCCTCGGGCCAGCGCCAGCGTCTCCTCCGCCGCCTCCGCCGCCGCCGCCGCCGCCTCCTCCTCCTCTGTGCTGCTGGCTGCTGTCGGGGTGCTGCTAGTCGCCGTGCTGCCCCTGGTCCTGGTGGTGCTGGTCGCCGTGGTGGTGCTGGTCGTAGTGGTGCTGGTCGCCGTGGTGGTGCTGGTCGCCGTAGTGGTGCTGGTCGTGGTGGTCCTCCTGGTCGCGGTGGTGCTGGTCGTGGTGGTGCTGGTCGCAGTGGTGGTGCTGGTCGCCGTGGTGGTGCTGGTCGCCGTGGTAGTGCTGGTCGTGGTGGTCCTCCTGGTCGTGGTGGTGCTGGTCGCCGTGGTGGTGCGGGTCGTAGTGGTGCTGGTCGCCGTGGTGGCGCTGGTCGCCGTGGTAGTGCTGGTCGTGGTGGTCCTCCTGGTCGTGGTGGTGCCGGTCGTAGTGGTGCTGGTCGTGGTGGTGCTGGTCGCCGTGGTGGTGCTGGTCGTAGTGGTGCTGGTCGCCGTGGTGGTGCTGGTCGCCGTGGTGGTGCTGGTCGTGGTGGTCCTCCTGGTCGTGGGGCTGGTCGTGGTGGTGCTGGTCGCTGTGGTGGTGCTGATCGCCGTGGTGGTGCTGGCCGTGGGCGTGGTGGTGCTGGTCGTGGTGGTAGTGGTAGTGGTCCTCTGGCCGTGGTCGTGCTGGTCGTGGTGGTGGTGGTGCTGGTCGTGCTGGCCGTGGTCGTGCTGGCCGGTGCGTCGTGGTGGGTCGTGGTGGTCGTGGTGGTCCTCCTGGCCGTGGTCGCGCTGGTCGTGGTGGTGGTCGCCGTGGTGGTGCTGGTCGTGGTGCTGGTCGTGGTGGTTCTCCTGGTCGTGGTGATGCTGGTGGTGGTGCTGGTCGCTGTGGTGGTGCGTAGTCGTGGTGCTGGTCGCCGTGGTGGTGCTGGTCGTGGTGGTGCTGGTCGCCGTGGTGGTGCTGGTCGTGGTAGCCCTCCTGGTCGTGGTGGTGCTGGTCGCAGTGGTGCTGGTCGCCGTGGTGATGCTGGTCGCCGTGTTGGTGCTGGTCGCCGTGGTGGTCCTCCTGGTCGTGGTGGTGCTGGTCGTGGTGGTGCTGGTCGCCGTGGTGGTGCCGGTCGCCGTGGTGGTGCTGGCCGTGGGCGTGGTGGTGCTGATCGTGGTGGTGGTGGTCATAGTGGTCCTCTGGCCGTGGTCGTGCTGGTCGTGGTGGTGGTGGTGCTGGTCGTGCTGGCCGTGGTCGTGGTGGTCGTGGTCGCCGTGGTGCTGGTCGTGGTGGTGGTCGTAGTGCTCCTCCTGGCCGTGGTCGCGCTTGTCGTGGTGCTGGTCGCCGTGTTGGTGCTGGTCGTGGTGGTCCTCCTGGTCGTGGTGGTGCTGCTCGTGGTGGTGCTGGTCGCCGTGGTGGTGCGTAGTCGCGGTGCTGGTCGTGGAGGTGGTGCTGGTCGCCGTGGTAGTGCTGGTCGCCGTGGTGGTGCTGGTCGTGGTAGTCCTCCTGGTCGTGGTGGTGCTGGCCGTGGTGGTGCTGGTCGCTGTGGTGGTGCCGGTCGCCGTGTTGGTGCTGGTCGTGGTGGTGCTGGTCGCCGTGGTGGTGCTGGTCGCCGCGGTGGCGCTGGTCGCCGTGGTGGTCCTCCTGGTCGTGGTGGTGCCGGTCGAGGTGGTGCTGGCCGCCGTGGTGGTGCCGGTCGCTGAAGTGGTGCCGGCCGTGGTCGTGGTGGTGCTGGTCTTGGTAGTGGTGGTCGTCGTGGTGGTCCTCTGGCCGTGGTCGTGCTGGTCGTGGTGGTGGTGGTGCTGGTCGTGCTGGCCGTGGTCGTGCTGGCCGTGGTCGTGCTGGCCGCGGTCGTGGTGGTCGTGGTGGTCCTCCTGGCCGTGGTCGCGCTGGTCGTGGTGGTGGTCGCCGTGGTGGTGCTGGTCGTGGTGCTGGTCGTGGTGGTTCTCCTGGTCGTGGTGGTGCTGGTGGTGGTGCTCGTCGCTGTGGTGGTGCGTAATCGTGGTGCTGGTCGCCGTGGTGGTGCTGGTCGCCGTAGTGGTGCTGGTCGTGGTGGTCCTCCTGGTCGTGGTGGTGCTGGCCGTGGTGGTGCTGGTCGCTGTGGTGGTGCCGGTCGCCGTGGTGGTGCTGGTCGTGGTGGTGCTGGTCGCCGTGGTGGTGCTGGTCGCCGTGGTGGCGCTGGTCGCCGTGGTGGTCCTCCTGGTCGTGGTGGTGCTGGTCGAGGTGGTGCTGGCCGCCGTGGTGGTGCCGGTCGCTGTGGTGGTGCCGGCCGTGGTCGTGGTGGTGCTGGTCTTGGTGGTGGTGGTCGTCGTGGTGGTCCTCTGGCCGTGGTCGTGCTGGTCGTGCTGGTGGTGCTGGTCGTGCTGGCAGCAGTCGTGCTGGCCGCGGTCGTGGTTGTGGTCGTGGCGGTCCTCCTGGCCGTAATCGCGCTGGTCGTGGTGGTGGTTGCCGTGTTGGTGCTGGTCGTGGTGGTCCTCCTGGTCGTGGTGGTGCTGGGCGTGGTGGTGCTGGTCGCTGTGGTGGCGCGTAGTCGTGGTGCAGGTCGCCGTGGTGGGGCTGGTCGCCGTGGTGCTGGTCGCCGTGGTGGTGCTGGTCGTGGTGGTGCTGGTCGTGGTGGTCCTTCTCCTCCTCCTCCTGGTCGTCGTGGTCGTCGTCGTGCTGGTGGAGGTGCTGTTCGTAGTTGTGCTAGTGGTGGTGGCGGTGGTTGTGGTGCTGTTCACAGTAGCTCTGCTGTCGGCGTTCCTGCGAGCTGCTGTGCCCCGCCCTGCCCGTGCGCGCCCCCACGCGGGGGCCGGTGCTCTCAGGGGAGCGCCGACAGAACGTCCCCTCGCCAGGGATTCTCCCCGTCTGTCGCTAGCGTTTCAGAGGGCACGTCCTCGAGCAGGCTCGCGGCCAGGGCGTCGTGGATGGCGTACGCCAACATGCCGCTCCACCTGTGCAGCAGCGCGGTCGCAAGCGATCCTCGCAGCGCCGCCGGCGCGCTCCTCGCCCGGGCGCGGGCCAGGGTGACGAGGAGCTTGTACGCCTCCTCGTCCCAGCGGCCGCCCGTCTCTGCTCCGGCTACGAGCAGGTAGCCCCGCCGCGAGCCCACCAGCTCAGGGTAAGTTTTTTTTTTTTTTTTTTTTTTTTTTTTTTCCTCTCCCAGTCCCAGTCCCAGTCCCTGGCCGAGTCCGCAGCGAAAGGGGCCGCTGCACCTGGCTCCCTCCGGCTGGCCCCCTGGCTGGGCTGCCGACGCCCGCGGTCGCCTTAGGCGGCCCGGCGGGCCCGCCAGCCACCGCGCGGTCTTCGCGCCGCCAGCCGCCGCCGCCCGCCGCCCGCCCGGCCGAGCCGCCCTGCGTGCCTCGGCCTCGGAGCCGCGGGAGCGCTCGAGGCCCTGGCCCGGCCGGCTCCGCTCCGTGCCCGGGCAAGGCCGCCCGCGAAGGCCGCCAGAGCTGCCCCAGCCCGGCGGCCCGCGGCCGCAGCGCCCGCCGGCCCTGCCCGCCTGCCGTAACCCACGACGTCGGGTCCCAGCTTCGCGTCCAGCATCGCGCTGAGCAGCACGAATGCCTGTTGCCACTGCCCCCTCTTCTCGCCCGCGCTGATCCCAGCATTGTAGCTGATGACACTTGGCGCCACCTTCGCCTCCCTCATCTCGCTGGGCAGCGAGAGAGCCCGCTGCCACTGCTCGCCGTTCGTGCACGCGCTGATCCCAGAGCTGTAGCTGATGACACTTGGCTCCACCTTCGCCTCCCGCATCCCGCTGAGCAGTGGGAGAGCCTGCTGCCACTGCTCGCCGTTCGCACACGCTCTGATCCCAGGGCTGATCCCAGAGTTGTAGCTGATGGCATCTGGCTCCGACCTCACTTCCCACATCTCGCAGAACAGCGATAGAGCCCGCTGCCACTGCTCGCCTTTCGTACGCGCGCTGATCCCAGAGCTGTAGCTGATAACATTCGGCTCCGATCTCACTTCCCACATCCCGCTGAGCAGTGATAGAGCCCGCTGCCACTGCTCGTCTTTCGCGCACGCGCTGATCCCAGAGCTATAGCTGATGGCATCTGGCTCCACCTTCGCCTCCCACATCTCGCTGAGCAGCGATAGAGCCCGCTGCCACTGCTCGCCGTTCGTCCACGCGTTGATCCCAGAGCTGTAGCTGATGACACTTGGCTCCACCTTCGCCTCCCGCATCTCGCTGAGCAGTGGGAGAGCCTGCTGCCACTGCTCGCCGTTCGTACACGCTCTGATCCCAGGGCTGATCCCAGAGTTGTAGCTGATGGCATCTGGCTCCGATCTCACTTCCCACATCTCGCAGAGCAGCGAGAGAGCCCGCTGCCACTGCTCGCCTTCCGTACACGCGCTGATCCCAGAGCTGTAGCTGATGACATTCGGCTCCGATCTCACTTCCCACATCCCGCTGAGCAGTGATAGAGCCCGTTGCCACTGCTCGTCTTTCGCGCAAGCGCTGATCCCAGAGCTATAGCTGATGGCATCTGGCTCCACCTTCGCCACCCACATCTCGCTGGGCAGTGAGAGAGCCCGCTGCCACTGCTCGCCTCTCGCGCATGCGCTGATCCCAGAACTGTAGCTGATGACACTTGGCTCCACCTTCGGCTCCCACATCTCGCTGAGCAGTGGGAGAGCCTGCTGCCACTGCTCGCTGTTCGCGCACGCGCTGATCCCAGAGTTGTAGCTGATGGCATCTGGCTCCAACCTCACTTCCCCAATCTCGCAGAGCAGCGATAGAGCCCGCTGCCACTGCTCGTCTTTCGTGCATGCGCTGATCCCAGAGCTGTAGCTGATGACGCTTGGCTCCACCTTCGCCTCCCGCATCTCGCTGAGCAGCGGAAGAGCCTGCTGCCACTGCTCGCCGTTCGCACACGCTCTGATCCCAGGGCTGATCCCAGAGTTGTAGCTGATGGCATCTGGCTCCGACCTCACTTCCCACATCTCGCAGAACAGCGATAGAGCCCGCTGCCACTGCTCGCCTTTCGTGCACGCGCTGATCCCAGAGCTGTAGCTGATGACATTCGGCTCCGATCTCACTTTCCGCATCCCGCTGAGCAGTGATAGAGCCCGCTGCCGCTGCTCGTCTTTCGCGCACGCGCTGATCCCAGAGCTATAGCTGATGGCATCTGGCTCCACCTTCGCCTCCCCCATCTCGCTGGGCAGTGAGAGAACCCGCTGCCACTGCTCGCCTCTTGCGCATGCGCTGATCCCAGAACTGTAGCTGATGACGCTTGGCTCCACCTTCGCCTCCCACATCTCGCTGAGCAGTGGGAGAGCCTGCTGCCACTGCTCGCCGTTCGCGCACGCGCTGATCCCGGAGTTGTAGCTGATGGCATCTGGCTCTAACCTCACTTCCCAAATCTCGCAGAGCAGCGATAGAGCCCGCTGCCACTGCTCGTCTTTCGTGCACGCGCTGATCCCAGAGCTGTAGCTGATGACGCTTGGCTCCACTTTCGCCTCCCAAATCTCGCAGAGCAGCGATTGAGCCCGCTGCCACTGCTCGCCGTTCGTACACGCGCTGATCCCAGGGCTGATCCCAGAGTTGTAGCTGATGGCATCTGGCTCCAACCTCACTTCCCACATCTCGCAGAGCAGCGATAGAGCCCGCTGCCACTGCTCGCCTTTCGCGCACGCGCTGATCCCAGAGCTGTAGCTGATGACGCTTGGCTCCACCTTCGCGTCCCACATCTCGCTGAGCAGTGGGAGAGCCTGCTGCCACTGCTCGACGTTCGCATACGCGCTGATCCCAGGGCTGTATCTGATGCCATTCGGCTCCAACCTCACTTCCCGCATCCCGCTGAGCAGTGGTAGAGCCCGCTGCCGCTGCTCGCCTCTCGCGCGCGCGCTGATCCCAGAGCTGTAGCTGATGACTCTTGGCTCCGCCATCACCTCCCGTCTTCCTCCTCCCCCTCCACGTCCTGACTCCCTGGCTCGCTGCCACTGCCTGCTGACGTCGAGCGCGGTTATCTTCGCCTCCTCCTCCTCCTCGACCTGGTCCTGCTCGTCCGCTGCCTTCTCCTCCTCTTCTATTTCCTCCTCTGCCGCCTCGCTCTCCTCCCTGGCTCGCTGCCACTGCCGCTGCCCATTTTTCGCACGTGCGCTGGCCCCAGCGATGCAACTGATGACGTTGGGCCCCAGTTTGGGAATCAGCAGCGCCACAGCCTGCTGCCACTGCTGCCTTGTCTCGCAGGCGCGGGTGGGTCTGGACTCCAGGCGGGGGCGGGGCGGGCGGGGGACGGAGGACGAGGGGGCGAGGGGCACGAGCCGGGCCCGAACGGCGAGGGGCGAACGACGCGGGGGCAGAGGGCGAACGAGACGGGACCGAGACGAGGGGACAGAGGCCGAGGGAAAGGCGAGGGGAAGGGGCGGTGGGCGTCGTCGGTGCGCGCCGTCGTGCAGGTGCGCGTCGTTGCTGCTGGTCGTTGCAGGTGGTGCCCGTCGTTGCTGGGGGTCGTGTTGCCGGTCGGAATTGGTGCTGGTCGCAGTCGTGGTGGTGCTGCTGCTGGTCGTGGTCGTGTTGGTGGTGCTGCTGCTGGTTGCGGTCGTGGTAGTGCTGCTGCTGGTCGCAGTCGTGGTGCTGCGGGTCGTAGTCGTGGTGGCGTTGGTGGTCGCAGTCGAGGTGGTGCTGGTTGTGCTGGTGGTGCTGGTCTTGGTGGTGGTGCTGCTGCTGCTGGTCGCAGTCGTGGTGGTGCTGCTGTTGGTCGCAGTCGTGGTGTTGCTGGTTGCAGTTTTGGTGCTGCTGGTCGCAGTCGTGGTGGTGCTGCGGGTTGCAGTCGTGGTGGTGGTGCTGGTAGTGGTTCTGCGGCTGGTCGCAGTCGTGGCGCTGCAGGTCGCAGTCGTGGGGCTGCTGGTCGCAGTCGTGTTGGTGCTGCTGGTCGCGGTTGTGCTGGTGTTGCTTGTCGTGGTGGTGCTAGTAGTAGTAGTGGTGGTGCTGGTTGTGCTGGTGGTGCTGGTGCTGCTGTTGGCCGTGGTGGTGGAGCTGCTGGTGGCAGTCGTGGTCGTGCTGCTGCTGGTCGTGGTCGTGGTGTTGTTGGTGGCAGTCGTAGTGCTTCTGGTAGTAGTCGTGGTGGTGCTGCTGGTCGCGGTCGAGGTGGTGCTGCTGCTGGTCGTGGTGGTGCTGCTGCTAGTCGCGGTCGTGGTGGTGCTGGTTGTAGTCGTGGTGGTGCTGCTGGTCGCAGTCGTGGTATTGCTGGTTGTGCTGGTGGTGCTCGTCGTGGTGGTGCTGCTGGTCGCTGTCTCGGTGCTGCTGCTCCCGGTTGCGGTCGTGGCGCTGCTGGTCGCAGTCGTGGTGTTGCTGCTGGTCGTGGTCGTGGTGGTGCTGCGGGTCGCGGTCGTAGTGGTGGTACTGCTGGTCGTTGTCGTGGTGGTGCTGCTGCTGGTCGCAGTCGTGGTGCTGCTGGTCGCAGTCGTGGCGCTGTTGGTCACAGTCGTGGGGCTGCTGGTCGCCGTCGTGTTGGTGCTGGTGGTGCTGCTGGTCGTGGTGGTGCTGCTGGTCTCTGTGGTGCTGCTGCTGGTCGCAGTCGTGGTGGTGCTGGTCGTAGTGGCGGTGGTGCTGCTGGTCGCAGTCGTGGTAGTGGTAGTGCTGGTTGTGCTGGTGGTGCTGGTCGTGGCGGTGCTGCTGGTCGCAGTCTCGGTACTGCTGCTCCCGCTTGCACTCGTGGTGCTGCTGGTCGCTGTCGTGGTGCTGCTGGTCGTGGTCGTGGTCGTGGTGGTGCTGCGGGTCGCAGTCGTGGTGGTGGTGCTGCTTGTCGCAGTCGTGGTGGTGGTGCTGCTTGTCGCAGTCGTGGTGCTGCTGGTCGCAGTCGTGGCGCTGTTGGTCGCGGTCGTGGGGCTGCTGGTCGCCGTCGTGGTGGTGCTGGTGGTGCTGCTGGTCGTGGTGGTGGTGCTGCTGGTCGTTGTGGCGCTGCTGCTGGTTGCAGTCGTAGTGGTGCTGGTCGTAGTCGTGGTGGTGCTGCTGGTCGCAGTCGTGGTGGTGCTGCTTGTGCTAGTGGTGCTGGTGGTGCTGCTGGTCGTGGTGGTGGTGGTGCTGCTGGTCGTAGTCGTGGTGATGCTGCTGGTCGCAGGCGTCGTGCTGCTGGTCGCAGCCGTGGTGCTCCTGGTCGTGGTCGTGGTGGTGCTGCGGGTCGCTGTCGTGGTGGTGGTGCTGCTGGTCGCAGTCGTGGCGCTGCTGGTCGCGGTCGTGGGGCTGCTGGTCGCCGTCGTGGTGGTGCTGGTGGTGCTACTGGTCGTGGTGGTGCTGCTGCTGGTTGCAGTCGTGGCGGTGCTGGTCGTAGTCGTGGTGGTGCTGCTGGTCGCAGTCGTGGTGGTGCTGCTTGTGCTAGTGGTGCTGGTGGTGCTGCTGGTCGTGGTGGTCGTGGTGCTGCTGGTCGTGGTCGTGGTGGTGCTGCGGGTCGCTGTCGTGGTGGTGGCTGCTGGTCGCAGTCGTGGTGGTGCTGCTTCTGGTCGCAGTCGTGGTGCTGCTGGTCGCAGTCGTGGTGCTGCTGGTCGCAGTCGTGGGGCTGCTGGTCGCCGTCGTAGTGGTGCTGGTGGTGCTGCTGGTCGTGGTGGTGGTGCTGCTGGTCGTTGTGGTGCTGCTGCTGGTTGCAGTCGTGGCGGTGCTGGTCGTAGTCGTGGTTGTGCTGCTGGTCGCAGTCGTGGTGGTGCTGCTTGTGCTGGTGGTGCTGGTGGTGCTGCTGGTCGTGGTGGTGGTGGTGCTGCTGCTACTGGTCGTAGTCGTGGTGGTGCTGCTGCTTGTCGCAGTCGTCGTGCTGCTGGTAGCAGTCGTGGTGCTCCTGGTCGTGGTCGTGGTGGTGCTGCGGGTCGCTGTCGTGGTGGTGGTGCTGGTCGCAGTCGTGGTGGTGCTGCTTGTGCTGGTGGTGCTGGTGGTGCTGCTGGTCGTTGTCGTGGCGGTGCTGGTCGTAGTGGTGGTGGTGCTGCTGGTCGCAGTCGTGGTAGTGCTGGCTGTGCTGGTGGTGCGGGTCGTGGTGGTGCTGCTGGTCGCTGTCTCGGTGCTGCTGCTCCCGGTTGCAGTCGTGGTGTTGCTGTTCGCTGTCGTGGTGCTGCTGGTCGTGGTCGTGGTCGTGGTGGTGCTGCGGGTCGCTGTCGTAGTGGTGGTGCTGCTGGTCGCAGTCGTGGTGGTGCTGCTGCTGGTCGCAGTCGTGGTGCTGCTGGTCGCGGTCGTGGCTGCTGGTCGCAGTCGTGGGGCTGCTGGTCGCCGTCGTAGTGGTGCTGGTGGTGCTGCTGGTCGTGGTGGTGGTGCTGCTGGTCGTTGTGGTGCTGCTGCTGGTTGCAGTCGTGGTGGTGCTGGTCGTAGTCGTGGTGGTACTGCTGGTCGCAGTCGTGGTGGTGCTGCTTGTGCTGGTGGTGCTGGTGGTGCTGCTGGTCGTGGTGGTGGTGGTGCTGCTGGTCGTAGTCGTGGTGGTGCTGCTGCTGGTCGCAGTCGTGGTGCTGCTGGTCGCAGTCGTGGTGCTCCTGGTCGTGGTCGTGGTGGTGCTGCGGGTCGCTCTCGTGGTGGTGGTGTTGGTGGTGGTTCTGCTGCGGGTCGCAGTCGAAGCGATGGTGCTGCTGGTCGCCGTTGTGGTGGTGGTGGTACTGCTAACCTCCTCGTGGTGCCCGCTGCCGTGTCGGGGGTGCTCCCGGCGCTCGTCGGAGCCCCCCGGGGCGGCCGTGCTGGCCGCGGCGCCAAGCATCAGGGGCGTGCTGGCAGGCGGCTAGCGGGTGGGCCGGCGGAGTCTGCGAGCAGCACTTCGGCCAGGTCTGGGTCGTCCTCCCCGGCGGCTCCCCCCAAGGCTAGGTAGCCGTCGCCCGTCAGGGTGGCCATGAGCGAGTCCTGGGCCGCGACGCTCAGGAACCCCCACCAGCGGTTGGTGTACGCGAGCTCCGCGGAGCGGTGGAGGAGGGCCGGCGCGGCCCGCGCCTTCTGCTTGGCAAGCAGGCGTACCAGCTGAAGGGAATCGCGGCCCCACCTGCCTCCGACCTCGCAGGAGAGGACCATGAGGCGGCCTGAATGGCCGGTCGTGAGTTCGTGGTACCTGCGTCGTTTGCGCCTTTCGGCCCCAAGTAGCGCGGCGCCGTCGGTGTCGAAGGTGCGCGGCCGGTGCCAGCCGTCCCTGCGGAGGGGGGACACCATGGTGCTGTCGCAGCACAGCGGGACGCCGTTCGGCGAGATGCCGTAGACGACTAGGTCTAATTGTCTGCGGTCCAGCGGGTTGTGGACAACGGCGTTAGTGTCCCGCAGCAGCTGTTGGGGGACAACTCTCCCTCCTGCTTCTCTGGCGACCCTCGCCCAAGCTCGTTCGAGCGGTTTCGCGCGTCTGGCGAGAAGCCCCGTGCGTGGGCACGCGGCTAGGTGGTCTCCCAGCGTGTCCAGCCGGGCCCGGCAGCCTGGGTGGCCGGCTGCCCCGCAGGTGTGCGGGAGGAGCGGCAGCGGGAGCCTGAGGCGCCGGCGCAGGGCTGCCAGGAACCGCGCGGGCTTGAACACGTGCCCCTCGGTGGTGGGTAAGGTGTGAAGCCAGTAGGCGGCCCTCGGTCCTGAGCCTGACCTTAGCATGGCCTGGTTGGCCCTGGTGAGGCTGGGCATGAACACGTTGTCCCTGTAGTGTGTGTTGCGTGCGGAACAAGCGTGGAACTGCCAGCCGTGCTGCCATTCCCCCGGTTCGGCGGCCTCCGAGCGCGGCGGCGCTTCTGGGCGCAGCCCCTGGAGCAGGTCGGTCCAGGAAGGTCTCCCGAAGCCTTCGGTTTCTAGCAGCTGTGCGGCCGCGGCGGCTGCGGCAAGGTTGCCCCTACGGCCGGGCCTGGTGCCGTCGAGGAGGTCTCTGATCGCTGCAGCTTCAACGGGGCGCCGTTGGTGGAGCATGTGTAGGGCGTCTGCCCAAGCGCCCCAGTAGGCCGCTGGGGACGTGCGCGCGGCGCTTTGGAGCCCGAGTCCTCCGTGTCGTCCAGGCATTGCTGCCAGTGCGCGCGCCCGTCGCTCTTCGTCTTGCGACATTGCGGGGTCCCCGAGGAGGCGGCGCAGGGTGGCCCACATGTCGCCGTCGTGGCCTCTCGCGTATTCTGCGATTTCCTCTGGCGGCAGGGTTCGCAGCAGGTGGTTGGCCCGCGGGGAGGCGCAAAGGAGGAGGAGGAGCCAAGCGCACTGTAGGTCGGGCAGGTGCGCCAGTTCGTCCAGGAGTCTCCTCTCTTCCTGTAGTCTGCTCTCCAGGTGTGCGGCGACGAATTCTGGGGTGCCTAGGGGGGGTGCCAGTTGCGGCGCCTCGCCCGTTTCAGCGGCGAGTCCTGGGCGGAGCCTCCGTGCAATCGGCCTGCCGGTGGCCCTCAGCGGGGATACGATGCAGGCGTCGATGGCGAGCTGCCTGCCGTGGTAGGCAGGGAGGCCGTTGGCCACCACCTCGATGCGGCGCCCGTCGTTGGCGGCAATGCCCGGGAGGTTCATGTCGCGCAGGAACACGTCGGTGCGGACACGGCCTCCTGCCTCCCGGCACACCCGGGCCCACATCCGCTCGATGGGAGCGCCGCGCTTCAGCAGGCGTCCGCTGCGGGGGCAAGCTGCTCTGCGGAATCAAGCTTCAGCAGGCGTCCGCTGCGCGCGCCGGGCTGGGGCAGCTCTGGCGGCCTTCGCGGGCGGCCTTGCCCGGGTACGGAGCGGAGCCGGCCGGGCCAGGGCCTCGAGCGCTCCCGCGGCTTCGAGGCCGAGGCGCGCAGGGCGGCTCGGCCGGGCGGGCGGCGGGCGGCGGCGGCTGGCGGCGCGAAGACCGCGCGGTGGCCGGCGGGCCCGCTGGGCCGCCTAAGGCGACCGCGGGCGTCGGCAGCCCAGCCAGGGGGCCAGCCGGAGGGAGCCAGGTGCAGCTGCCCCTTTCGCTGCGGACTCGGCCGGCCGGCGACTGGCGGCGACGGGCCGGGCGCCGCGGCACAAGGCGCCGGCTGGCGGCGGTGGCTGGCGGCGGCTGGCCGAGGGGGCCCCGAGCGCTCCTGGAGCGCCGAGGGGCTCGGGGCAGCTGAGCGGGAGGCCCCCGGCGGGGCGGCTAGCTGGCGGGAGGTTCGGAGCTGCCCTGGCTCCGGCCGAAAACCCCCCGCTCCTCCGGGGCGCGCCCCCGCTCCACACTCACCGTGGGCGCGCGGGGGGTCCGCACTGGCCGCAAGAGGACGCGGCAGCTTTGGGGTAAGGGGGGGGGAAATCTAGCTTCGTTGGGAAGCCAAAGTATTGGTTGAGAAATATTCGTGCTCCTGGTCCAACAAGAATACGGTAATTCCATTCGCTCGCGAGGCGCTTG
Source organism: Prorocentrum cordatum (assembly GCA_963575745.1). Classification (NCBI taxonomy): domain Eukaryota; class Dinophyceae; order Prorocentrales; family Prorocentraceae; genus Prorocentrum; species Prorocentrum cordatum. The sequence continues at coordinate 571,881 of CAUYUJ010015349.1, forward strand.
GATTTCAGGGGGTGTCTGCTGTAGCGGTGCCTGGTGTAGATCCTCCAGGCGTTTTTCTTCCCAAAAAAGCCGAACGATGGAGCCGATGCACTGTGCAGCGCCAACGTCCGCTCAGCCTTTGAGCGCACACTATTGTCCGCATTTCGAAGGGGAAGGTGATCTGTGGATTTCGCAACGAAATAATCGCGCCGTCCTAAATGATCGGGAGACTCTTCTTTAGAAAGCACTCCAACTCAGAGTGCCGCACTTTTCTATATACCGAGTGAACCGCGAACGTCTGGTAGGGGTGCAACATTTTGGCCGCCACGTGCCGGATGATGTCACGATGTCTCTGCTGTGTGCCTGGCCTTCTGCGGGGGGGGCGCTCTTTCGCTATTGACGTTCCCGATGCTTCACTGGCGCTCTGGTAATAACATATGCCGTGGTCCTGTAAGGCCGTTGTGGCTACCGCAGTGCAGCCAAGCATGTCATGTGCAGCGTAATGGGGAAATGGGTCTGGCAGCGTCTGTGGAGGCATGGGGGAGGTGAGGGTGAGGCGCCCGTGCGGCTGTGCAGCAAGGGTCGGTGTGAATGGGGCAGGGGCACCTGATGCTGCTTTTCGTTTATCCCGTGTTCTATTGGCCCGGCGTGGCTTTAGCGGCGCGAACAAGCAAGCGCGCAAGCACATTCAAGCGGGGTGTCGGGTGTTGTGTGTCGCGTGGTGTGTTGTGAGCGCGTGCGTGCTCGGCACACGCTGTCACGTGCTTCGGGTGACGGCTGCATGAGTATCTTGGCACTCGGCTCTCCATCTGATTGCGTTTTCTCTGCTACTCCTGCTCATCACGCAGGTTTCTGCTCTTGCAGGGGGCCTGTCCGTCGGCGCACCCCAGGGTCGCCGGGGGGGAGTGTCGTCTGAAGCTAGTCTCATTCAACTTCTTCCTCCTCCTCCTCCTTCCTCCTCCTGCTCCCCTCCCCTCCTCGTGCGGCTAGCACGCAGGGCGTAACCAGTGATGCCCCTGCAGCTTCTCTCGCTCGCGAGCCGCCCGGCAGCGCGCCCGCCGGTGCCCCCGGCGCCAGCCATGGCTTCCTCGAGCGATGATGAGCCCCTCGTGGCGCTCCCCCGCCCGGCGGGCCCCGGCCCGGCGCCCGCCCCCGGGGACGCGCCTGGCCGCCGTGTCCGGCCCGGCGGGCTTGGCCGGGGCCGGCCGCCAACGACAACGGCGCGCGCGGCGCTTGAGGCGCGGAGTCGGCATTCTCTCCACGTAAGAGACCATGGGCCAATCACTTCGGAGGCCATGGGTGATGCCCACCGAGCGACTGGTGTTAAGCCCCTTCAGACGTTTGTTTATTTTGTCAAGCAGAGGTCCCGTGGTACAGGGGATACCCGCATTGGTAACGTGAGTAGCCCCTTCTTTTGTGAAAATGGTGAGCCCCTTACCTTTGAACGGGCCTTGGCGGGGGTCAACACCCACGACGCCTCTAAGGAAGATGATTTATTTTTTGCAGCATCTGACCTTTGCGTAGCCCTCGGAGCGGCCACTCCCACTGAACGGATAGCAGTCCACATTTGGTCACAATATACTCGTAGTGCACAGTTCGTATCGTGTGTTGCGACTGCCGCCAGAGACCCTCATGTCAGTGCGATCGCTAATGTGGGACACAAAGCGTTAGAAGCCGTGCTTTCATCAGCGTGCTTGGATGGTCCGTGCCTTCCTCGTAAGATCCTTCCTAACGGTAGGTCGAAGACCCCAAACATAGATGCAGGTCAGCAAACTGCTGGATCTATTGGCGGTCTGCTGCGGGCCTTGCAAGTAGCCGCCGAGCGTTGCCTGGCTGACAGACCCAAAGCCAGCTGGGCAGAGGTCAAAGGTCTGTGCCGGGTCTTACAGGCACGCAACCTCATGCCCAATCATTGCGCGATTGCGCTACACCTGGCAGGCTTAGCCGATTTGTCAGATTTCTCAGCGGCTGAGCCCACAATGGAAGGCACGAACACCCGTCTAGCATTGAGCATCTTAGATGAGGACGCTGCTGCAAGGGAACTCAATCTCACGGCCCCGGAGGGGCGGCTCTTGATCCGGATCCTGGCCTGCCAGTGGTGGGTAGTCTGCTCGGCGGTGTATTTTGGAGCCTCGACCGCTTGGAGATTTGAATCCCGGCTGCATGCAGATTCTGTGCGCCTCGCTGAGGCTTGCAAGGGCAAGCGCAAAAGGTCCTGACCGTGCTTGGCCTGCAGAAAAGTTGGAGGAAAAGCGCTCCCCACCGGCCTCAGGGGTGTGGTGGGCGAATTTCTGACGTTAAGGGCCCTTAACGTCAGAAATTCGCCCAGGGGACTTGCCCCGCGGTGAATTTCTGTCGTCTTGAGCTTTTTTAACATCAGGTAACTGCCCCGGGCATCCTTGAGGCGCACCCGTGCCTTGTGCCGTGATTTGTCGCTTATCTAATTGGTCATGCAGTACCTCGTTGCAGTCGTGTTTGCAGAGTCGCCGGCCGTCTGTCGGGCAGCCTCCGGCTGGCCCGGGAGGGGGGTGGGGCCGCCGTCGTCGTCGTCGTCGTCGTCGTCGTCGTCGTCGTCGTCGTCGGTCGTCGTCGTCGTCGTCGTCGTCGTCGTCGTCGTCGTCGTCGTCGGGTGCCCCGCCGTTGCTGCTGCCGCCGTCGTCGGTGTTCTTATCCAGCCACTTGCGCTGACGCATGCAAGCAGTTTGCATTCACCACGATCGGGGATCCTCTCGGTGTGCACTTGATGTGATGGGGGTGTTTCTGTGTTTGCAAGCTCGGCTTCTCTGCCGTTCTATGGGACGATCAGGCATGGGGCAGAGAGCGTCGCCAAATTTGTCCACCCCTCCTGGTTCTCCTTGGCCCCCTCCCTCCTTCCCTCCCCGCCCTGCTCCCCGCTCTCTCTCCCCCCCCTGTCTCTCCGTTACCTTGTCACCACCGCCGCTCCATCATCATTGATTCGTGGAGAGCGTGGGCGGGAGTGCGAGTCACGGCTTGTAGCACTCGTTTTGTTGGACGTCTTCGTCTGCAGCAGCGAGCTCACCTCTGGCCTGGGAGGGGGCGGGTGTCCTCGGCGTCGTCGTCGTCGTCGTCGTCGTCCTCGTCGTCGTCGTCGTCGTCGTCGTCGTCGTCGTCGTCGTCGTCGTCGTCGTCGTCGTCGTCGTCGCCGTCCGTGCCCCTGGGGGAGCTCTACCTTTCGTGGGCGTTCCGCTAATCTTGTCCCCATGCCTGTTTGTTGCTGCTTTCGACCGTTGTTGTACACCGCGCGGTGCCCTCCCCCCCACCCCCGTACCTGCTGTCCGGCCGCCCTCGCTGGGCGTGCGCGGGGAGGAGGTCGGGTTTGCTCCCGCGCCCCGTGTTGCCTCCGCTGTCCTTTTTCGGCCCAGCGGCCACGAGGGTAGGACGCCCTGGCGCCGCTTCGGCTGGGCCGTCGCGCCCATGGGGCGCTCGCGCCGCCGCCGCGATGATAGCCGCAGTCGCTCCGGGCGCCGGCGCCGCCGCACCCCATTGCGGCGTCGCCCCAGCTCCACGTCATCTTGTAGTCCTACGCCACTGGCAGAGTCGGCGGTGGAGGCCCCATCGCCCGGCCGGGAGGGCGTCCCTGGCCCCCTCAGCCCGCACACGCCCCTGCAGCGCCCCCCCGGCGTCTGGGACCATCCCGAGTTCCCTGGCGTCAGCACCAAAGCTGTGGGCACGCCCCAGGCACAGCCCGCCCTAGGCTTCTCCTCCCAGCTGGGGTCTCCAGTGCCACGGTCCCCGGCGACGCCAGTCAGGAGAGCCCGCCTGTCTCCGGCGCCTACCTCGCCTGGCCAGGCGCTCCACAGCTCGCCAGGTCCGCCGCTCCATAGCCCGCCAGGCTTGCCACCGGGCTGGGAGTCCAAGCGCGACCTCGCGGGCGCCCTTTTCTTCTTCAACCGGGCGACTAACGAGTCTCAGTGGGAGCACCCGGCGACGGCGCCGCCACCGCCGCCGCCGCCGCCGCCACCCCCGCCCTCGCGTGAGCCCGCCCACCCGAGCGCGCCCGCCAAGCCTGCCCCTGCCTCCACCCAGCCGGCTGTGGTGGCGCTGGCGCCGTCTCCCGCCAGCGTGGCGCCAGTCCTGGGGTCAGGCCCCCTGCCGCCTACCCCGGTCGCGGCCGCTGCCCCGGCCAACAGCGAGGCGTCCAGTGCTCTCAAGGCGGGTTCCCCCGTTCCTGGCCCGCTGGGCGCGCCCCGCGAGGAGGAGCTCAGGCAGATCAGGCTGGAGCTCGAGGCTCTCCAAACCGAGCGCGCCCAGTGGGACGAATTCACCTCATCTTCCACTGGGTTGAAGTTCTGGTTCCAAGTGGCGTCGGGGACCATCGCGCCCACGTGCCCCCCAGAGCTCCTCCAGCGCGCGGCACGCAGCTCCGCCCTCAAGGCCAGGCTGGAGGCCTTGTCGTCGCCGGGGGCCGCGTCTGGCACGCATGCGAGCCCATGCCTGGAGTCGGGTCCGGCTTCCCGTCCGGGCGGTTCCGCCGGAGCCGTCCCGCCTTTGGGCCATGCTTCGCCCTCCCCGGCTGCCCCTCATGGCTGGCTGCGTGAGGTACCTGAGGAACCCGGCGTGCCCCCAGTCAGTGGTCCCTACTTTGCCGGTAGCCCTTCGGTCCCTGCCAGCCTCCCCAGCAGCGGCGGCCCAGCGGCATCCACCCCATCCTGGGCGGCTGGCCAGCCGCCGGGCCCCGGCGCGGCTGTGAGCGCGGCAGTATCGGCCCAGGTGCATGCCAACTCGGCTCCCGCCGCGTCCCCCGCGCCGTCTCTTGGCTTGCCCCCTGGCCCGCCGCTCCCTGCGAGTCTAGTTAGGTTCCACTCGCGTGCTGGACACGAGGAGGCCGTGTCCAGCTGGCTCATGCGGCTGCGGCAGACAGTGGGGAACCATAAAGACCCGAGGCTGAAATTGACGGCTCAGTTTGCCTCCAACCTGACTTCCCAGGTAGATTTGCACAACGTTGCGCAAGCCATGGGCATACAGATCGTCCAGGGGCCGCGCCGTGGTGCCAATGCTTACGCTGGCCCGCCCCCTTTCGCGGTGGCCAACGGCTGCCCAGCGCAGCCGAATCTCGACGTCACGACGGCGTTGAATCCCAAGCAGTCTTTGCAAATCCAGCTGCTGAACCGCCGGCTTGGGACCGTGATCGTTCGCGGTGGCCGGGCGGTTTTGGACACGTGGATTGAAGAATTGATCCTCTTCCTAGGGCCCGTGACCGATTTACAGTCGCCCGTCCCTCCGGCCTCATCCGCGTCCCTGCTCTGCGCGCCGGCCCCCAAGAGGTCGGCGCGGCAGATCTTGAGCGAAGCGGAAGCCGCCGACCAGGGTGGAGGCCCGCGGGCCTTCCAGCAAGGGCGGGCTGCTGACTGCCTCCCGCTCGGCTTGCATTGGCGCCGTGTGAATTTTCGGCGGGACACCCCGCTACATGTCCTCTGTTTTTTCACAGCCACTGGAAGCCTTATGAACCGTATTGTTTGCAGCGTAGCGGTAAAACATGCGTGTCCAACACAGTGCCGCCACGTGCGTGTGTGCCCTTGTCTGGCGCGTGCGCCCTGCAGCCCGCGTTGCATGCTGACGTGCTCCTTGTTAGCGTGCGCGCGAGTATGGTCCTCCATGCAGTGTCTCGGCAGCTTTGCAATCAGGGAGTCCGTGCGCGCATGACCGAGTTGGTTGATCAGTGTTGCAGTTGCTCTTGAGTTGTGCTTCGCAGTCCTTGACACGCACCGGCTCGCTGATTGAGGCCGTCCTTGCCCCGTGTACGTGCGTGCAAGGTTTACCATGCATGCTGTCATCCTCTCTGCGCCCCGCCACGTCCTGCCCGTCTCGCTCCGCCCTCAGCCGTACAGCAGCCACGCGGCGAACCCGCCGTGCCGCCCGCGGGGGCGCTCGCCGCGCACGGCGGGAAGTGTCCAGCCATGGACTCCTGTGGGCCTGAATGCCCCGCAAAACCTCTGCGTGACTTGATCTTGCGCTGGCTTGGCACGGAGAGCCGCGGCCTAGAAATGTGTGCGCTCGCCAAAGACTGCGATGCACTGCTAGCTACCTGCCCCTCCCTCCCGCCCCCTCTCTTGCTCTGCTGCAACGGGGCTGCCGCTCCGCTTGCGGCCCTGGTGTCCGCACTTTCGTCGCTGCTGCGCCGGGAGGTCGCGCCCTCGCTAGCGCGCGCGGGCTTGCGCCAGCAGCCCCGGCAAGTTGTCTCCCCGCACGCTGGGGGAATCCGGCTGGGGGATGCCGTCCCGTCGCGCCCCGCCGAGGGGCCCGAGCCCTGTAGCTCCGTCCGCCTGGAGGTGCTGAACCCCGGCCGCCTGGGCTTCCTGGCCCTGGGCACTGATGTGTTCTTGGAGTGGCGCCTCCACGCTGTCGCCCACGTTTTATCCGCGAGTGGCGCCGACATTTGCGTGCTTCCGGGTGCGCGCCTGCCTCCTGGGGCAGTTCTGCCGGCGGGCTTCCCGTTCTCGTGGCTGGGCCCACGATCGGTCTCTTGGGGCGCGGTCGGTATTTTTGTGCGCACCGAGATTGTCTCGCTCCTCCGCCCTCTCCCTGACTTGTCCTCTGACCGCGCTCAGTGGTTTGAGTTCTGGGGTGATGCTGCTCCCGGCGCGCCGACTCCTGGCCCGAGCTTTGTTTTCTGCGCGTGCTACCCCGCCCCGGGCGGCGATGTGGCGACGTGGTCGGCTATTGTTTCCTCCGTCACTGAGGTACGCGCGCGCCACCCGGGTGCGCGCGTCCTGATCTGTGGCGATGGTAACGTCCACCTGTCCTACGTCTTGCAGCATCCTCCTGGCTGTGCTTGCCTCCACTGCCGCCAGTCGGCGCAAGACCGCACCATCGAGGCTAGGATCACCGCCGCCGGCTTTGTGGCGTGCAACCCGCCAGTTGCCACGCATGACTCGGGCACGTGCATCGACCTGATCCTCGCCGAGCGCCACTGTCTCATTCCTGTTACTGTCGCCCATGCGAGTGGTGTAGATTCGGACCATCGGTTGGTCTCGTGTTCGTTCCCGTGCGCCTTCCGCCCCCCGCAGCTGTCAGGGCTGTGTCGCGTGACGTGGCGCACAGATGGCCAGTGGGACGATGTGCTGCTCGCCGTGGCGCCTGTCCTGGCGTACCTGGCTGACGCCGTCGAATCCCTCATTGCCTGTGAGTGGCTGCGCCCTCCGTGGAGCGGGGGGGGCGCCACTAAGAAGCAGCGCCGCGCTTTATTGGACGCGGCCGCTTGGGCGCGCGACGTGATTTACGTGCTGGCTGGGTTCGCGGCGGGGGCGACTAAGGCGTCCGCGGCAGCCCCCGTGCGCCCGAGTAGGCCTCCGCTAGACCCCGACGCGTACGAATCGCAAGCTGCTTTTAAAAGGGCTGTTGCGCAAGCCGCGTGGGCCGAGCGCCACCTGGCGTTTAAGCGCTTCTCCGACCTCCGCACGGTCTCCCCTGGTTTGGCCGAGCGGTTTCTTTCGGAATTTTTTCGGTCGCGGAACCCCTTTGAAATTGCGTTGGCCGACCCGGTCGATGGGCACCCCCTCAGCGTGGAGGAGATGCTCGAGGCATTGCAGACTGACATGATGGACCGCGTGCGCAATGATTTCCCTTGTAACCCGGAGGAGCAGCGCGCGCAGGCCTGCGCGGTTTCGGCGATCCGGTCGGTTGGCGCTGGCCCTGCCTCTCCGGGCCTCGCCCTTTACTCGACCACTGAGGTGGATGCCGTCTTAGACAGCTTGAAGACCACCTCCTCCGCGCTCCGCGGGTGTTTCGCTTCTGTCCGGTCGGCGGTGCCAGAGGGCCGCAGGGTTACCCTAGCCCTCGCGAACCTTTCCCGGCAGTGCGCCATTACGAGCACCCTGTGGTCGAGCCGGCAGGTGACTCCCCTGCACAAGTCGGGCCCCCGCGTCGTCCGCTCCACTTTGTGCTTGCGCCCGATTTCTATTTCGGCGGTCATGACGTCTGTCGTGGATGGCCTGTGGACGTTGCGCAACGCCCCGCTGTTACAGGCGTACTGCGGAGTGGCCCAACAGGGCGGAGTGGGTGACCCCCTCTCTCTCCTCCTGGCTCTTCTCCTTCATGCCCAACTCCGCTGTGCCCAGGGCCTGCCCGCATATTGGGCGGTCACGGATCTTCAGTGGGCGTTTGATGTTGCCTCCCACCCCGCCATGCTCCTGAATGCCTACGAAGCAGGTGTCCGTGGCCATGATTGGCTTCTCCTTGACGATTTTATGTCGTCCGACAACCAGTACATTGCGCTTCGCGGCCACATCTCTTCTTTGTTTTCGCTTGGCGGCGGCACGGCGCAGGGCCGTAGGTTCAGCGTGGGTGTTTTCAACGCGCAGCTCAAGTGGCTGGCGGAGGAGGTGTATCGCGTGCTGCCTGGGAGCTGTGCTGCTTGGGTTGAGCCCCACCTGCGGCGTTTGTGCTTAGCGCTTCCTGTGCCTGATTCCCCTGCCGCGTGTGGGCCAGCGCCGCCAGCTGTTGGGGGCGACCTCGAAGCCTTGGCTGTCGAGGTGGCGTCGGCAGCTGCCGCGGAGCAGGCGCCCTTCCCGAGTGCCGTGCGCGCGATGATGCGCGGTGCCCTGCGGCTAGCTTCTGAGGCCGACAGGGCCTACTTGTTGGACCGCCTGGGCACGGGCCTTTTGCCCCCACTGCAGTTTGTTGATGACCTCACGGTTGCCACATCCTCGCCGGGGGCTCTCCGAGCCATCGTGTCGCGGGAGCCATGGTCAGCCTGCTCGCGGTACGCTAGCCGCACCCGGTCCATGTTTAATTACAAGACGGGGAAAACCGCGGCCATGGTGATCCTTGACAGCCCCCCGCCGGGGGACATCGGCTGCCCAGTGGTGGATACTAAGGCCCTGCTGGGGGTGCTCTTTGACTCCCGGCTCTCTTTCCGCCCCCTGCTTCGGGCTACGCTGGCCAAAGGTCATGAGCTGTTCGAGGCGCTGTTTTTCGCCGGCGGGTCTGGGGGCTTTGGTCTCCCAGTCCTGTGTGCCCAAGTGCCGTCGCGCGTGGAATCTGCCTTGCTCTACCCCTCCCCGTTCCTCTTCCTGGCCGAGCGGGCGCGTTTTTCACTCGATCATTTGCAAGCGTCCTGGGCACGGCGTTTGCTCGGATGCGCTATCGGCCCAGAATTGCCCGGCGCGGTTGTCGTAGCGCAGTGTGGGTGGCAGCTGCGCTTGGGCACTAAGATGCTTGAGCGTACGGTCCTCGCTCGCGCAAGGCTGCTCCTCCTGCCCGCCGAGCACCCGGGTGCCAGTATGCTGACAGTGGCCTCGGGCACGAGCTGCTCCACGTGGGCGAGCGCGGTCCGGGCGTGGATGTGCTCTCTGGACCCTCCCCTTCCTGACGTGGTAGAGTGGCCTTTCGCCGGACCTCCGGCGTGCGCCAAGGCGCGCGCTGATCCTGCAGCGCGTCGTCTGCTCCTCCGGAGCTACAAGTTTTATGTCGTCCGCCCTGCACTCCTTAAGCTGGATCTTCTCTCGTTCCAGCGGGCTACTGCAGATGCCCTGCCTGTCTTTCGTCTCCCGTTCTCGGCGTGGCTGTCCGGCCCGCCGGGAACGCACTGGAACCTTTTAGATTTGGCACTTGGCCCTGGCTCCTGGCTCCAGTTCCGCCTCTGGTCTGTGGTGCGAATGTCTGGATGCTGGCCTCTCCAAGTGCTGGGGGCCCCGCTCTGCGTTTCTACGCTGCCCCGTTGTGGGGCTTGTGGCGCGCGTGACGTAGATGTGTGGCGTGCCCTCTTTTCCTGCTCCGCCTCGGCTGAACTTAGGTCCGCTCTGTGGTCTCGCCTCCCCTTGCCTCCTCCCTCCTGTCCTGCCCAGGTTTCTCAGTTTCTCTTCCACCAGTGCCGCCCGCCAGCGGAGCGCCGTGAGCATGTCCATTTTGTTGCCACGGCCGTGCTCTTGGCCATGACTGGTGCCATGCATCATTAGGCCCGGCCTGTTTGCGGGGCGCCCGGCGTGAGTCCCTGACCGGTGCTTGGGCAGGGGGGTGCCAGGCGTGGGTCGGCACCGTCGTGGCCTGCGCCCAGGGAGGGCGAGCGCGCAGGTCGACTGTGGTCCGCGTGCGCGCGGTGGCAAAATGCGGCTTGGATCCTCTGCTACCCGCGCCGCGTGCGCGCGCTTCCCACCGTGCCTGCTTGCCTGTCCTGCTTCTCCTCTGCGTTTTCTCTGCCTCACAGTGGTGATGCGGCCCCTGCGGCCCGGTCTGCGTGCAAAATCCTGCCTTACTGTTGTGGTCCCATCGCACATTCTATCTTGTTGTATGCTTCCCAGCAGGTGTGTGAGGGTGTGCAGCTGCGTGCAAAAGTCCATGCGTTGTTCCTGCTTCACTGTCGTGATGCGGCCCTGCGGCCCGTACTGCGTGCAAGTGTCTGCCTCACTGTTGTGTTGCGGCCCCTGCGGCCCGTGTTACGTCCTATTCCTGCCTCACAGTGGTGATGCGGCCCTTTGTGGTCCCAATGACCTCGTTAGATTTGACGGTATCGTCTCTCGCACATTCTTTCTTGTTGTATGCTTCTCGGCATGTGTGTGTGGGTGTGCTTCTCGGCTTGTGTGTGTGTGTGTGCAGTGCAACTATGCCACGACGTCCCTTTGCGATCGTTGGGTCTGACTTTCCGTTTGGAGGAGCACGCTTCCCGTCTGACCTCTGGGGGGGGGGCTGTCGTCCAGTGCCCGCCTCTGTCAGGCTGATTTCGGCTGACCTGCGAGGGGGCTGTTGTCTCTGTCGTCGCGTCGTCGTCGTCGTCGTCGTCGTCGTCGTCGTCGTCGTCGTCGTCGTCGTCGTCGTCCTCTCCGTCGTCTCGTTGGTTTTTGTGTTGTCCCTTGTCTCGTCGCCGCTCTTGCGTGGTATGCACTCGGAGAAGGGGAGCAGCGGTGCGATGTTGCATGCTTGTTGTCCTCTCATTGTATCCATCTGTTTGCATCATGTGGTGCCTGTTGCTTTGCTTGCACTTGTTGCTTCTCTTGCCCTGTTCTCTATCTGCTGGCCGCGCACGCGGGGCCGTCGCCCTAGCGTCTCCATTTGGCTGGGGGGGCCGCCCTCCTATTCGAGGGCAGGCGCCGTCGCCGAGGGGCGCCTTAGGGCGGGTGGGTCGGCGTGGGCTGCGAGCTCTCTTCTTTCTCAAGGGGAGCCTTACGAAGGGCGGTGAAAGACCCGACCCTAGACGGAGGCACCCTGCGCTCCGCCTCGCCCACTTCTCTCTGGGGGGGGGTGAGCCGGGGCGCCGCGGGGGTCCGCGGACCGGGCGCGCGCGGCGAGGGCGCGCGGCGGGCGTCCGGCCTGTGGCCGCCGCAGCGGAGGCCAAAAAGACAAGTTTTTTTTTTTTTTTTTTTTTTTTTTTTTTGTTTTTTTTGTTTTTTTTGTTTGTTTGTTTGTTTTCTCCCTTGCGCGGGCTCACGCCAAGCCGAGGCCGCCGCGCGCAGCGTGCAGCAGACTGACAACACATACGGGGACGTACATCTATCCATAATCGTTTCTTCGACCCCCGAACAGGGGGCTGCAAATTCGTCTGAAAGGCTGGTAGCTCGAAGTATTCGGCCGTTGGTGTACCCACTATCCAAGAATGGCAGAGATTTGAGAGACAGGCGCTGCCGATCCGGGAGATCGTAATCTGCCCTGTGCACGCGCTGGCCTCGAGCCGCGAAGAGTTGAGCGAGCGCTCTCAGGATCTCCTGCCGCCCCTGTCTGGGAGGCTCGAGGGCGTAGTACTCCTCATCCGCCTCGTCGTACCGCCAAGCCTCCGGCGCCGGCTCTGGCCGCGCCTCCGGCTCTGGCCGCGCCTCCGCCGCGGGGCATTGGCGCTTAGGAGGCCGGCCTGGCAGTAAGGGCGCATCGTCACTGTCGCTGGGGGCGGCCATGGCACACCGAACCGGCGCGCGCTGCCCTCTCCGCCCGATGCGGGTGGCGGGCCCAACGCGGAGGGCAAAGCGACGGACAAGAGGGTGCACAGGACGCTTGAGATGACGCACGGCACTCTCTGGCGTGCCGGACCTGCTGGCAAGAGACGGCCCGCGCATCCAAGACGTTGCCCGAGAATTCGCCCTGCAGGTTCTCTTCTGCGAGGGTCTTCCCTTAGCATTATCAGCAGCAGCAGCAGCAGCAGCAGCAGCAGCACTTGCTGTTTGGAGGCGGTCCAGACAGACGGCGGGTTTGGTTTCACAGCCAGCGCCACTCATCGCCCCCCCCCAAAAAAAAATCCGCCGGCGTCTCTGGCTCCTGCGCTTCGGCGTTGCGTGTTTCTGTCAGCACCGCACGCGTACTCGAAGGGTCTGTGGTCACGCCTTCGGCGAGATTGGAAAGCACGCGATATCTTGCATGATCGGTGGAGCCCGCAACCGTCTGCATGATGGAGTCTGCGACGAGCTCGCGGCGTGCGCTCGCACAGCCGGCCTTGCAGCCACACGCGAGGTCGCGCTTGTAGAGCTGGCCACGGCAACCATGCGTGAGCCGCGCGTGGACGTGCAACTCTGGAGCCCTTGCTCGCTCCCAGTTTTTCCACGGGGGCTGCACAGTCGTCCGCGCACACACACACACACACACACACACACACACACACACACACACACACACACACACACACACACACACACACACACACACACACACACACACACACACACACACACACACACACACACACACACACACACACACACACACACACACACACACACACACACACACACACACACACACACACACACACACACACACACACACACACACACACACACACACACACACACAGCCGCGGCCATTCGGCTACTGCCGGTGCTGGCGCAACCGCTGCCGAGGCTGCGAAATTAACGGGCCGCAGCTGACGTGTCTGCTGCAACAGGTGGCAAGCCTCACACGGCACCAGAGCCATCTCCGTGACACGGGTTGTGCACGGTCGCCGCCCCGCGAGTGGCGGCAGCGAGTTGCCGTCCTTCTGGGGCAAGCCACTGCGGTGCTCGTTTCCGCCGCTACCGCACCAGCGTCCCAATAGTGGATCGCTGGCGCACCTTTCTTGTACAGGTGGTCACATCGAAGCTTGTCCGCGCAGACGTGTCCAAAAGCAGCAGCAGCAGCAGCAGCAGCAGCAGCAGCAGCGAGGCAGCAGCGAGGCAGCAGCGAGGCAGCAGCGAGGCAGCAGCGAGGCAGCAGCGAGGCAGCAGCGAGGCAGCAGCGAGGCAGCAGCGAGGCAGCAGCGAGGCAGCAGCGAGGCAGCAGCGAGGCAGCAGCGAGGCAGCAGCAGCAGCAGCAGCAGCAGCAGCAGCAGCAGCAGCAGCAGCAGCAGCAGCAGCAGCAGCAGCAGCAGCAGCAGCAGCAGCAGCAGCAGCAGCAGCAGCAGCAGCAGCAGCAGCAGCACCACCACCACCACCACCACCACCACCACAACGACAACGACCAGCAGCGCCACCACCACCAGCACGGCGACGAGCACCACCACCACGACAGCGACCAACAACGCCACCACCACGACAGCAGCCAGCAGCACAGCCAGCGGCCAAACCACCACCACGGCGGAGGAGGGCGGCGGCTGGCGGAGCCTCAGCGCTTTGGCGGGCCGCCGCAGCAGGCGGGCGGGCGGGGCTTCGCAAGCGCTACAAGGCGAGGCGGAGAGGAGGGCCGCAGAGACTGGGCCGCGGCCGCCGCCCCCTGCCGCGCGGGCGCGCTCGGCAGCGGCGGGCGGGGGGCCGCGCGGACGCCGGCGCTGCGGGGGGCGGCGGCGGCCGGCGACGGCTGGCGGCGGTGGGCCGGCGACGGAGGCCGAAAAACCCAAGCGGCGGCGGAGGCAGGGGCAGGGAACGAGGCGAGGAGAGCACGGCGGGAGGCGCGGCAGGGGCGCCGAGCGCGAGCGCCAGGCAGGAAGCGGCGGAGGTTGGCAGCGCGGGCGGAGCCAGCCGCGCTCGGGCCAGGCATTGCCGCGGGCGGGGCCGGACCGCGGCGGCCCAGGCCGCTGGCCGCGCCGCCCCGAGGCGCGCCGCGGTCGGCGGAGTGGGCTCGAGGCCGGAGGCGCGGGCGGGCGGAGCAGGCGGCAGCAGCGGGGGCCAAAATGGGCCCCGCCAGGGCTGCAGCGCGCGGCGAGCCAGGGCGCGGCGGGGCGCGGCGGGCTGCACCGCGAGCGGCTGGCGAGGCTCGCTCCGGCTGCGAGCACAGGCGGGCCGACCTTGAGGCGGCGCGGCACGACGGCGCGCGGGGGGCCGCACTGCGGAACTGGCACTGGGGAGGAGGCGACCAGCAAAACCACGACAACTACTACCACAACTGCGACAACAAGCAGCAGCAGCAGCAGCAGCAGCAGCAGCAGCAGCAGCAGCAGCAGCAGCAGCAGCAGCAGCAGCAGCAGCAGCAGCAGCGAGGCAGCAGCAGCAGCAGCGAGGCAGCAGCAGCAGCAGCGAGGCAGCAGCAGCAGCAGCAGCAGCGAGGCAGCAGCAGCAGCAGCAGCAGCAGCAGCAGCAGCAGCAGCGAGGCGGCAGCAGCAGCAGCAGCAGCAGCGAGGCAGCAGCAGCAGCAGCAGCAGCAGCAGCAGCAGCGAGGCAGCAGCAGCAGCAGCAGCAGCAGCAGCAGCAGCAGCAGCAGCAGCAGCAGCAGCGAGGCAACAGCAGCAGCAGCGAGGCAGCAGCAGCAGCAGCAGCGAGGCAACAGCAGCAGCAACACCGAGGCAACAGCAGCAGCAGCAGCGAGGCAGCAGCAGCAGCAGCAGCAGCAGCAGCGAGGCAGCAGCAGCAGCGAGGCAACAGCGAGGCAGCAGCAGCAGCAGCGAGGCAACAGCAGCAGCAGCAGCAGCAGCAGCAGCAGCAGCAGCAGCAGCAGCAGCAGCAGCAGCAGCAGCAGCAGCAGCAGCAGCGAGGCAGCGAGGCAGCGAGGCAGCGAGGCAGCGAGGCAGCGAGGCAGCGAGGCAGCGAGGCAGCAGCAGCAGCAGCAGCAGCAGCAGCAGCAGCAGCAGCAGCAGCAGCAGCAGCAGCACAGCAGCAACACCACCGCCACCACCACCACCACCACCACCACAACCACCACCACCACCACCACCACCACCACCACCACCACCACAACGACTACCAGCTGCGCCACCACCACCAGCACGGCGACCAGCACCACCACCACGACAGCGAGAAGCAGCGCCACCACCACGGCGGCAGCCAGCAGCACCACCAGCGGCCCGACCACCACAACGGCGGAGGAAGGCGGCTGCTGGCGGGGCCCCAGCGTTGTGGCGGGCCGACGCAGCAGGCGGGCGGGCGGGGCCTCGCCGGCGCTACAAGGCGAGGGGGAGAGGGGGGCCGCGGAGACTGGGCCGCGGCCGCCGCCCGCTGCCACGCGGGCGCGCCCGGCAGCGGCGGGCGGGGGGCCCGCGCGGACGCCGGCGCGGCGGGGGGCGGCGGCGGCTGGCGGCGGCTTGATGCGGCGGGCTGGCGGCAGCGGCTGAGCCCGCACAGCAGGGGCGGCCCGCGGCGGCGGGGACCAGCTGGCGGTAGGTTCGGGGTTCGCGGTTCGCCTGGCTTTGGCCGAAAACATCCCGCTCCTTCGGAGCGTGCCCCCGCCCCACATCCACCGCGGGCGCGTGGGGGATCTTGTGCTAGCCGGGGGGCAGCGCGGCTGCCTCGACACGAGAGGAGGGAACACAAACAAAAACAACAAAAAACGAAAGAGAGAGAGAGAGAGAAAACAAAAAACAAAAAGAAGCGGTGACAGCGGGCCCTATCGCTGCCCAGTGAAATACAGGAAGTGACGTTGGAGCCATGCGTCATCAACTACAACTCTGGGGTCAGCGCGCGTATCGCTGCTCAGCGAGATGTTGGATGTGAGGTTGGAGCCAAGTGTCCTCCGCCACAGCTCTGGAATCAGCGCGCGCGAGAAGGGCGAGCAGTGGCAGCATGCTTTGTCACTGCTCAGCGATATGCGGGAGGCGAAGGTGGAGCCAAATTTCACCAGCCACATCTCTGGGACCAGCGTCTGCTAGAAGGGCGAGTAGTGGTGGCAGCGAGCTCTTTCGATGCGCAACGAAATGTGGGAAGTGAGGTTGGAGCCAGCTCTGGAATCAGCGCGGGTGCGACAAGCAAGCAGTGGTAGCGGGCCCTATTGCTGTTCAGCGACATGTGGAAAGTGAGGTTGGAGCCATGTGGCATCATCGACAACTCTGGGATCAGCGCGGAAAAACAAAACAAAACGATAAGTGGCAGCGGGCTCTATTGCTGCTCTGCGAGATGGCGAGATGCGTGAAGTGAGGTTGGAGCCAGATGTCATCCGCCACAGCTCTGGGGTCAGCGCGTGCGCGAACGGCGAGCAGTGGCAGCGGGCTCTCTCGCTGCTCAGCGAGACGCGGACACGGGAAGTGAGGTTGGAGCCAAATGTCTCCAGCTACAACGCTGGGATCAGCGCGTGCGAGCAAGGCGGACAGTGGGAGCGATCCGAAGCACTACCCAGCGAGATGCGGGAACCGGGACCGAAAGCAAACGTCACCGGCTACACCGCTGGGATCAGCGCTGAGTGCAAGAAAAGCGGCCAGTGGCAGCAAGCTGCACTGGAACCCAACGTTGCCAGCCACAACGCTGGAATCAGCGCCCGTGCGAGGAGAGGACAGTGGCAGCGAACCGAAAAGGAAGATAGGGAGAATGAGGAGGAGGAGGAGGAGGAGGAGGATGAGGAGGAGGAGGAGGAAGCTGAGGAGACGCAGGAGGTGACTGAAGAGGTGGAGTTGGCGGAGGAGAAAGACGCGGCGGAGGACGGTGCAGTGGAGGGGCGTGGTCGACGGGGGGGAACGGGCGGCAGCGACGCAGGCGCTGGGAGGCCTTTACCGCCGCTGGCTGGGCGTGGCGGCTGAGCAAGCGGTAGGCGGCGGCGGCGGAGGTTGAAGGTAGGTCCAGGCGTGTAGGGGGCTGATATTGACAGACTGACTGACTAACCAACTGACTTTTCGTCTGACTCGACTGAAAACACAAACACACACACGTATATGTATATGTATATGTATATGTATATGTATATGTATATGTATATGTATATGTATATGTACATGTATGTGTATGTGTATGTGTATGTGTATATGTATATGTATATGTACATGTATATGTATGTGTACACATAATTATACATGTATATATATACACAAACTAAACTACACACAAACACACACACACACAACTAATTTGCACACGCGTATATGTATATGTATATGTATACGCACAACACACACAAACTAAATTACACACGCGTATATGTATATGTATATGTATTTGTATATGTATATGTGTGTATATATATATATATATATACAGATCGCATCCCCCAAAGACGGCGAGGTCCCGCTCAGATCTGCGCGGTGCCGCACTCCGCTGGGCCGACCAGCATCACCACGACTGCGACCAGCAGCAGCACCACGACCGCGACCAGCAGCACCAACACGACTGCGACCAGCAGCGCCACGACCGCGACCAGCAGCGCCACGACTGCGACCAGCAGCAAAACCACCACCAGCAAAAACACCACGACAGCGACCAGCAGCACCACCACGAACACGACCAACAGCACCACGACCACGACCAGCAACACCACGACTGCGACCACCAGCAGCAGCAGCAACAGCAGCAGCAGCAGCACCACCACCACGACTGCGACCAGCAGCAGCAGCAGCAGCAGCACCACCACCACCACGACCAGCAGCACCAGCAGCACCAGCAGCACCAGCAGCACCAGCAGCACCAGCAGCACCACCACGACTGCGACCAGCAGCACCACCACGAGTACGACTTGCACCACCACGACTGCGACCAGCAGCAGCACGACCACGACCAGCAACAGCACCACCACGACCGCCACCAGCAGCAGCACCACGACAGCGACCAGCAGCACCAGCACTGCGACCCGCAGCGCCACGACCACGACCAGCAACACCACGACGGCGACCAGCAGCACCACCACCACGACTCCGACCAGCAGCACCACCACCACGACTGCGACCAGCAGCACCACCACGACCACGACCAGCAGCACCACGACTGCGACCAACAACACCACGACTGCAACCAGAGCAACACCACCGCGACTGCGACCAGCAGCACCACCATCAACACCACCAGCGCAACCAGCACGACCTGCGCCACCACGACGGGAACGAGCAACACCACCACGACTACGACCAGCAGCGCCACGACCGCGACCAGCAACAGCACCACCATGACCAGCAGCACCACCACCACGACCGCGACCAGCTGCGCAACCACGACTGCGACCAGCAGCGTCACGACCACGACCAGCAACGCCACGATTGCGACCAGCAGCACCACGAGTGCGACCGGCAGAGCCACCACCACGACTACTACGACCAGCAGCTGCACCACGATTATGACCAGCAGCACCACGACTACGACCAGCACCGCCCCGACCACGACCAGCAACACCACCACCACGACTGCGACCACCAGCGCAACTACGACTGCGAACCGCAGCACCACCACGACTGCGACCGGGAGCGCCACGACTGCGACCAGCAGCAGACCCACCACGACCAGTAGCACCACCACCACGACCGCGACCAGCACCACCACCACGACCGCGACCAGCAACACCACCACGACTACGACCAGCAACGCCACGATTGCGACCAGCAGCAGCACCACCACGACCGCGACCAGCAGCACCACCACGACTGCGACCAGCAACGCCACGACTGCGACCAGCAGCGCCACGACTGCGACCAGCAGCAACACCACCATGACCAGTAGCGCCACCACCACGACTGCGACCAGCAGCGCCACGACCAGCAGCGCCACCACGACTTGGCAGTGGCAGCGACCGAAGATGAGAATGAGGAGATAGAGGAAGAAAGACGGGAGCCGACAGACGAGGCTGCGGGCGAGGAGGACGAAAAGGAGGGGAGAGGGCGAAAAAGGAGAGGAAGACGAGACAGACGAGGCGGCGAAGGAGGCGGCCGAAGAGAACGGCGGCACCGCTACCAACAGCAGCACACGAGCACGACCAACAGCTTCACCACCACGACTCCGACTAGCAGCAACGCGGCGGCGACCAACACCAATGTGGCGAATACGACCTTTAGCGCCACCAGCAGCAACGCCACGACGACAACAACCAGCAGCACCACCACCCCGACTGTCACCACCGCCAACAGCACCACGACCACGACCAACCGCACGACTACGCCCCAGCGCCACGACGGAGAGCAGCAGGTCCACCACCAGCAGCAGCACCGCGACGGCGACCAGCGGGAGGAAGAGAATGAGGAGGAGGAGGAGGAGGAGGAGGAGGAGGAGGAGGAGGAGGTGGAGCGTGGCCGAGACGAGTCCGTTCCAGCATGCTTACCTGCCCATTCCCCCCCCCGCGCGTCTGCACCACGATGGACTCGAGGTGAGCGCGATCGAGGAGGTGCCTCTGCCTGCCTCGTGTCGGGAGGCGAGTGGCAAGGCGCACAGCGCCAACAATCTCAGCAACACCTATCGCTGAGAGCGGGAGTAGCACCTGACGGGCAGCGATGCGATACGAGTGATACAGAGAGACGATGAAGGCTAAGGACCCTCCCCTCATACCGAGGGCGAACATGGGGTCGGAGGGGAGGTCAGATCGCAGGGCAGCTGAGGCAACCCAACGGATGCGGACACAATCGAGAACATAATGAGAAATCGCATATGGGGCGCCTGGGCACCCACAAATACAAAAATGAGTCGGTCTTTGCATTCGCCTGTTAGTAATCCAGGAGCCGAGCCAGCTCCGAAGCACAATTAGACTCCACGCCATCGGAGCAAACTTCAGAAGCGACTGCAGGTCTTCCACACGGCAGAGTTCGAAGGACGAGCAGAATTGCTTTCGCACCCGTGTTCTGATCCGACATGCGAGGCTCTCAAGGGCAAAGAGGGCTCGGTCGAAACATCCCTGGAACGCACTCTGCCACCGTGGACGCCGACGCTCGTATCTGGGAACCCCTGCTCGAAACAGTCCGAGCGCCCCGACTCCTCCGCTCTGCGGGGCAAGAGCACATCTTCGAACTGCGCGAGAAGGTCTCCCGACCCGACGACGGGCACGTGCTGAGAGGGCGCGGGGAGGGGCAGGGAACCCAAGCGAGGCGTGTTCTAACGTCCAAGCGATGGAGGGCGATTCCCAAAAGTCAGGGGCGAGCTTGCCCCCATCCCACCACGCGGCATGTCCTTCCTCCACAATGGCACGACGCAACCTCGCAACCTGAACATGCCACGTGTTGAGAGCAAGGAGAGTCGAACGCATGAGGGGTGCAGAGCAGAGAGACATCGCACTTTTCAACCGCGGACCTCCCCACGAGACGAACTCCAACCACTCGCCATGGCCCATGCTGCTGCTCGGTGCGTGCCAGGGGCGGGCAAGAAGGTGCCTCTCGGATGCTGCGAGCTGAGGTGGGAGCTGAAACAGTTGGGCTTCGTAGCCTAGGGCAGGCAGCACGCGCTCGAGGAAACGTTCCGCGCTCCGAGCGAACGAAGCACCTGCACCAGCGATTGGGACCGCCCTCTCTTTGAGCTTGGCCATGGGAGGTCCCCACTGCTCGAGCAGAGTGCAACTGGGTCCGAGACGGACCCCTAAATAAGGTAGGCTGCCTACGACCTGAAACTCGCTCCGGGTCGGCTCCGCGCGATCGAGCACCGACCGAAGGTCGACGACAACCTGATGCTGGTGCATGGCCCCACTCTTGCTGGGATCTGGCATCGGGACTCCGAAAGGGGGCCGCCAGACATTTGGGCGCCTTCAATTTCAGATTGGCCAACAGCGACGCTAGACGGAAGACTCGAGCGAGCGCCACGCATCCCCGCCACCTCCACACCGCCGCCCCCGCGCCATCAGCGCAAGCTCGAGTGCATCCTCGTCGCTTGCGGTCTATACTCTTAAATCGGTCGTCTAGAATGACATTTGCTGCCCTCGCAGAGAGCGACCCCGAGAGGGGGCAGCCTTGAAGGGCACCCGAGAACATCCAGTATATAAGGCACAGGGCGCGATCAACCTCGCTGCAGCATGGATTAGCAACATAGAAAACGCCCACGGCACGCGTGAAGCCTAGTGGTAGCCTGTATGCGCGCACGCACATCTTCATCCACTCTTGCCGGACCGACGGAAACGCCTGGACACAGTCGAAAGAGAGAAGGGCGGGAGGGGCGAGAGGGGAGGCGACGACGGCATCAAGACTGGCCAGGCGAGCCGACCCATCTAGATCCACGATGTTGCTCACAAAGTTACGGCCTGCAATGAACCCGCGCTGGTTTGGAGCCCCGATCCTTTGGGCCGCAGGCGTGACAGCGCGGTTGATAGTGGCACCGGCGATCTTATTCGCAGTAGTCTTTAATCCTGGCGGGCGGGTGTCGCGCGCCGCGCGCACGAGCCCTTCGAGCGACTCAGCCTCGCCAGCAAGCGGCCCGGGGAGGGAGACAGCCAGGGGGGCAGAGAAGGACAGCGGCATTGGGGGACCTTGCAGTGTCCAACATAGAACATCGCATAGGACCTCTACTCCTCGACCGAACCTCCAGGCCCGAAAGTGGAGCCCATCAGGTCCAGGCGCGCTATTGGGGGCACGCCAAGTGAACCTTTCAAGCGAACGCTTGGATGGGGGGGGGCGAGAAGTCCAGCCCCGCGCCACTTCCGAGACGCTCCAAGCACCGCACCCCCCGCGCAGGCGCGGGGCTGGTCTCCTCGAAGATCGGGCCCCAATACCTGGCCAAGGCAGCGACAGAGTTAGTTTGCTCCGACTTCGAAGTCAGTCTTGACCGATCGGGGGCGGGTGCATCACAACCTGCTGACGCAACCGCAGCTAGAAATTTGCGGCGCGTAAAGGGAATCCAAAGTTGGGCACGTCGGCCAGCCGCCTGCTTCCGACCAAGGGTCCGAGCACGCCTATCAGGGTAGTTTACTTCCGCGGCAGCTTCTCGCTCAAGTTGCTCACGTCTCTTTGTGGCCTCTTGCTGCTGGAGGCTCGAATGAAGATAAAATTTAACGGTGTGAACTAGACGGACATGCCCGTCGACCGACAAATCCACATGAGCACTCGTCCAGGGGTGCTTGGCACGCAACGCGCGCGCGAGGCGAACATCCTGGCGAGCTATCGCACGAGCGAGAGAACGAGATACCATGGCCCTGGATGTGAGACGCTGGGGGAAGGCACTAAGCTGGAGCTGGAGGTCGCGAACTGCAACTCCTGTTTGCTGCCGACGCAAGACAGCCATCTCGAGCTGCAAAGGGGGGGCCAGACAATTAAAGTCGAGCAATGCCTCGTAGGCCTGGACCATTTCAGGATACAAGGGGTCAGAGTAGAGGTGGGGCGGGAGAGGGCGGGGTCGGGGGCTAGATCCAGACGAGGCAGGGCGCTCGGCAAGCGTGACGCTCACCGGCGCGTGGTCGCTCACATCGGCTTTGTACATCTCTTCAGGCCCCTCGTAAACGCGCAAGGATTGAAAGCCCTAACACACTAGCCACGGGGGAGAGGCAAGGAAGCAACGGTCGACCTTCGAGCATGAGCGGGCGCCTTGATGCCAGCGCGCGGGGGCGCCCCCAGCGAGCTCGGCAAGGGACCTGCAGATGGGGCGCCAAGCTCCATCACCTGGACGCCCTCCACGAGCAGTGGACCTCGACGTCCCTGATTCGCGATCGCCGTCGCAAATATTTAAAATCTCCCTGCGGCGCAAGGCCAACAATTAGCGGTGACTGCCATGCAACTTCAATGTGCGCTTTTATGCGGTCCCTGACCCGACGGATCCCATTTAGACTCAAACCAACATTGCGCACATTCCAGAGCCAGAGACGGAAGCCCGAGGAGGCATTCAAAATCTCTAAAACGAGAATCCCCCCACATGCACCCGCATCATGGAGTTCAGTGATCACGGGAGGAGCCGAGGGGGAGGAAGGAGGGATTAAAGTCGCAACGCCGCCTGCTTGAGATTCCCCCACATACGAGTGGTGCGGTAAACCTGCGCGCTGAGCAGCTTCCTCAACGGCAGGGGCACCCCCGCGGGTCTCCTGCAACGCAAGAACGGTAGAGGAGGAGGCAGAGGGGGAGGCAGCAAGATCGCTCAGGACCCGCAGACGTCGATCACATCCCGCAGCACGATGGCGGCAGAGGGCCCTCGTGTTCCATGTTGTAAATGTCACCGATGTCGATCCGAATAACGCGTTACCCACTCCACTGAACCTGCACTCTCGAGAACACACGATCAGCGAGCGCCGCGGGCCTCGCCCGCTCCAGGCCAAGGTCGGCCAGCGACGCGAGGTTCCAACGTGCGCGAGGAGGGTCGCCGGGGGGCACCTCGACCTTCGCGATGGGCTGCCACTGCATGATGAGCGTGCCCGCCTCGCGATCGACAAAGACATCCTTCTGCATGGGCCCCGCAATGGCCATCCTGAGCTGCTTGCAAGCACTCTCTCTGGCGATGTCCTGCTTATTCTGACCCAGTCCGACGAAGATCTCCGCCTCGCGGTCGCCTGGGAGAGTCGCCCGAAATCGCCGCCAACGGCCAGGGCCCTCGCGGAGCGCAGCCTGCGCATGATGAGCCCGCGCCTCCGCCGCGAGGTGCGTCCCCCCGTCCGCAATCCCGAAGCGCAGCACAATGGGCATCGATAGCTGTGGCCCTTCCAACCTGCACTCGCGGCCCAGCTGATACCCGCAGGCCTCCATCCACGGCTGGAGCGACTCCGCCAACGCGGAGACAGGGATGGCCTCCTTCGCGCTGGTGGCGAAGATGGAGTGGTCCTTCGGCCTGTCCCAGTCCGCAGTCCGCGCCACGGGAACTCGCGGGACCGCCTTCGCTAAGCCGAAGATCTTCTCGAGCCTCTCCATCCTCTCGACCAGGGACTGGTTCTCTGCCTCCAACTTCGCAATCCTCTCGTCGGACGCGACCATCTGGGCCATGGTCGAGTTGAAGCGAGCCGCCATGCGCTCCTCGACCCCGCTGAGCAAGGGCATCGTGGAAGTCGAGATCGGCTGAGGTAGCACCTTCTCGGTTGACGCCACGACACCTTTCGAGATCTCGCCGATGCACGCCTGCTTGAATTTACCAAACTCCGCTGACTGGATCTCACGCACGATCTGAGCAATGGCGGGACGCGTCCACGGGTCAGCAACTCCTCCCATGGGTGCACCACCAGCTGGGCCACCACTACCTGCACCACCATCGACATCAGCTGCACCTCCCTCTTCACCGACTGCGAGCCCCCCACGCCACCTTCCCGCGATGCGTTGAGCAGGAGGAGCTGGCCAGGGCTGCGGTCCGCTCTGAGCGCCTGGAGAGAGCGGGGCTCGCCTGGCACCGTCGACGTCCACGGCCCTGGCGACTTGGGATTCGACCGCCAGTTCCTGCGACTGGAAAGTGGGGACGGAGTCGATTGCGGCCAAGAGCTCCTTGTCCATTGCAGACAGGGCGGCGCGAGCCACGGACCGCCGAGCAGCCTCCACTGAGCCCCCTGTCGGGCCGCCATGGCCACTGCGGGAGCGCTGCTCTGGGGTGTCCATGATTTCGTGTGCTGCATGGGGATCTCCTTGACCGATGAGAGGAAGCTGCCCGCCCGTGGCTTGCGCTCACGTCTTGGGGCAGCAACTGGCGTCGAACCAGGTGAGGCGGGCGACATCTCGCAACCAGACCCCACACCGAGCCTTACGCCCAGGGGTGCCATCACCCTTCGAGGCCTTAGAGGCCTTGCGAGTATTCTTCTCCTTCTTACCCACTCCCATGTCACAACGCATTGAGATGTCGAGCGAGGCCCGCGCGTTGTGCCCGAGGAGGGGAACTCTTGGCCCCAGCAGCGCGCAGCTCGACGGGGGCTGCGTGAATCAGGGATTAGCCTCGGACTAGAGGTATCCGTTTCCAGCCCGAGGGACAAAGACATCTTGAGCCAAAACGGCTACGGAAGGAGGAGGAGGAGGAGGAGGAGGAGGAGGCACAGAAGAAGGCGGAGGCGCCGAAGGAGGACGAGGACAGGGGGGCGGAGGTGACGCCGCAGGAGCCTGGGCGGCGCAAGAGGGCCCGAAGAGAAGCAGGAGGGCCAGGAGCGCGCCGCAGGAGGCGGAGGGCGGCAGCGCGGGGGCCCAGCCGCCCTTCGCCTAGGAGGGGTTCGGGGAAGCACGCCAGCGCGGGCCCCGAGTGAGGGTGGGACGCAACTCTCGGGGCCACTGGGGGCCCCACCAGAAGACAGAAGAGGCGCCGAGGGCGCCGACGAGGAGGGGCGCAGGCCCGCGCCCGCCGGGCACCCGCCTGAGGCGACGAGCGGGGGCCGCACGGCGCGGGGCGAGCGCCCGCGCCCGCCGCGCGCGCCGAGAGAGCGAGAGAGAGAGAGAGAGAGAGAGAGAGAGAGAGAGAGAGAGAGAGAGAGAGAGAGAGAGAGAGAGAGAGAGAGAGAGAGAGAGAGAGAGAGAGAGAGAGAGAGAGAGGGAGAGAACCAACAAAACATATTCACTGCGTGGAGCCCCCCATATGTGCATCTATTCGCATGGGCCTGCCCGCCGTGAGAGTCTAGGCGCAAGAGCTTTCGAATATAAGCGGGCTTGAGTTGTGACGGTCTGGTCATTAATCTAACTTCGAACGGCTTGGAGCGTGAATGAGTCTCGGTAGTACGAGCGCGTCTCTGCGCATGAGCCTGGGGCCTCCTGGGGCCTCCAGA
The DNA here is from genome assembly GCA_963575745.1 of Prorocentrum cordatum. Classification (NCBI taxonomy): domain Eukaryota; class Dinophyceae; order Prorocentrales; family Prorocentraceae; genus Prorocentrum; species Prorocentrum cordatum. The sequence continues at coordinate 597,444 of CAUYUJ010015349.1, forward strand.
AACCTCCTGGGCTTCCCTGGGGCCTCCAGGAGCCTCTTGGGGCCTCCAGGGGCCTCTTGGGGCTTCGAGTGGTCCCCTGAGGCCTCCTGGAGCCTCGCGTAGCCTCCTGGGGCCTCCTGGGACCTCCTAGGGAGGAGTCGTGCCCCAGGAGAAGCCCGATCTATAGGAACAGACGTACATCAAACATCGAGGATTGGAGCCACAGGAGAAAGGCCGTCTATGAGAGCACACGTAAAACACCAAGCACTCGTGCCCCAGGGGAGGCCCCATCTATAGGACCAGACGTACAACATTCAGGATTATATACACAGGAGACGGACAATCTATAGAAACATCTATGCTCGGCGGATTCCTGGGCGCCAGCCTTACAGATTCACAGCACTTTTGCTCCAGACCGACCACGCTGGCAATCTGTGCGATTGCGGCCCAGAGCCGCTCGCATCTAGATGCCTCAGCCTCGCAGAGGTTTCCACCGCGAGGCAATCACAACTCCAGTGCAAGTGTAGAAAGGCTCTAACAGCAGGGTGGGACAAAGGGGAACCGAGGGAGGGAAGCTTGAGCATTGATGCAACAACGGTCGCAACGGCGCCCTCTCATCCTAACTCGCAGAGAACACCAGGCACGCTAGAGCAATCTATGCTTGGCGGATTCCTGGGCGCCAGCCTTGCAGATTCACAGCACTTTTGCTCCAGACCGACCATGCTGACAATCTGTGTGATTGCGGCCCAGAGCCGCTCGCATCTAGATGCCTCAGCCTCGCAGAGGTTTCCACCGCGAGGCAATCACAACTCCGAACCAGAAAGCAAACACTGAAACTTTGCGAAACTCTCACACTGGCCGTCAGGCCACATATCTAGTTAAAGCACAGAAAGCTTTATTCCGCAACGCTTGTTTGTAGGCTCTACCAAGCTCCACGCAGAGCCCTCTGGGATACGGCTCGGCGATGTGGGTGAGAAATCGCCCAGTACTGTCTTTTCCTTCAAGCACCCTGTGCGGGCACCTCGAAAAAACTGCAAACGCCGCGACCTTGGCACTGGGCCCCTTTGAGCCCGGCAAGGTCGAGATGACAAAACCGAAGGCGGGTTCGTTTACGCCACGGGGTTCCGAAAGCGCAAAAATCGACATCCAGATCGAGCACGTTACTGGAACGGGCGAGCGCTGTGGCCCCAGGGAGACTCCAAAGCCAAGAGGTCGAAGGATTCTCGATAACTACAGGGACTTTAAGGGATCTGCACAGGGAAAAGAGGCCAAAGCTGAAACGGGCTAGACGGTTACCACGGGCAACCTTCAGACAGTCGGCGGGATTCAGGTGAGGGAGTCCGAGGGGGTGCTCAGCGTCTCGAAGCGGCGGAGGTCCATTAGGCCGATTACGAGCTCGCGACATTGACTGACACGGAGTAGCTATCCACACACCTAGGAGCATCTTGCTTCGTACCCAGCCCCTGACCAACTTCTGAATTTGGCTAGACAAGACATCGGCAGCAGCGTCATGAATAATGTCCAGTTCGAAGCAGGCGAGACCCCTCAGGACTAACCGAAACGATCGAGAGAGGTTGCCGCTTCCACTGAAAACTTCCAGCATCACTTGCTGTCCAGATTCGTTCACAAATCGAGCTAGGTCGCGCAGAGGACGGCGCCAATTGCATCGAGGCTTCGCCTCGCGATGCCCCGAATGTGGTGAGGGAGCATGTTCAACTGTTCTTGAATCCGTCCTGCCTTGGTGTACCGCCTCACGGCCTGATCTGTAGCCCACCGACCTCTCTTTGTCACCTCGTCTTGGGCGTGGGCCCGCACCAGCAGCTCGTGGCTCGCTCCTTCGTGCCGGAGCTGGTGACGGGTCAGCGGCAGCAACGGCTGAAGACCACTGTCTCTGGCCGCGGCGGCAAACGTGGCGTTCCACTCGCGGTGCGACGCGGGAAAGAGCGGGCTGTTCCTGGGACGCTCGCACAGCAGCTTTTGGAGGAGGCCCGGTAACCAAGGGAAGGCGGGGCTGTCTAACAGCAGCGAGTCGTCGTACACCCCAGTCTTGCTTGCTACCCCGCCTTCCCTCGGATGAAGCGTCACGCTCCAGGTCCCGCGCGGGCCTCCGTGCAGCACTGACGGCGGCACCAGGCTGTTGGTGGTCAGGGAGAGCGCCTCCGACGGCCTCAGGTGCAGGGCGAAGGCCACGGCCGTGAGTTCTGCCAGCACTCGCTCTCTCGCCTGGACTAACTGGCGGATGACAAGGCAGCAGGCGGCCCACGGCAGCGGAAGCCTCGACCGAGGCGGAGCCCGCTTGCGCCATCCCCGAGCAGCTCGGGTCGCACACGGCAGGCTGCTGTACTTCAAGCCCAGGTGGCGCCCCGCGAAGGCCAGCGACGCGAAGAGCTTCCTCGCGTCCGTGCTCTCGCCCCCCACCAGGAACTGCTCGCGGAAGTAGATCACCAGGGTCTCGTCCAGTTGCTCCTCGGTCACCGTCTCCAGGCGCGAGTGCTCGGCCCAGAGGTAGAAGCTGTGGGCTCGCCTCTCGTAATCCTGGCGGGTGGCGGCGGACACCGACTCCTGCTCCAGAACCGAGTGGCTCTCTCCGGGCTTCGGAACGATATCCCGGCTGTAGCCCTGGCGGCGCTGCAGGCGCCTGGCAGCTCGGCGGTCGCCCTCCATGCGAGCTCGGACAGCAAGGCTCGTCGTAGAGGCTGAGGCCCGGCAGCGGCGAGACGAAGCCACGGCCGCGTTGGTCCTCGGTCCTCCCCGACCCCTCGGCAAGCCGCCCGTCACCTGAGCAAGGGCTCCTGCGCCTGGCAACCCCAGCGGCCGCTCGATCAGCTTCAGCTGTAAGGCCAGGCCGATTCCGCGAGGCTGAGTCCGCACTGTTGTGCTCAGAGGGCACCCAGCGCCAGACGACGCCACAGCCACTGCACAGCGCCAGCGCTGCGACCTGACGGCATACTCGCTGAAGCGGCGCCGATGAGGACCGGCCCTTGAGCAAAGCCAGCAACGGGGCCATAGAGTCATTCAGGATGACATGAGTGTGTCTGAAGTTTCGAGAGCTCCGAAGAAGGTGCTTTAGACAGCTGACCAGAGCCCTGCCCTCAAGGATGACCTGGGGCTCCTCGCGCCCCCAAGGCTTCGAGAGAACACGCTTCCAGACACCACCCCAGACCTCCTTCGAGACGCTCCTGGACTTGGCCTCTGGGGGCTTCAGGAAGACCTTGATGGGCTCCTCGAACAACAGGCCATGCGAGGCCTTCAGGACATGGTAGGGCTCGGTGAACCCCGTGCTCGTCTTGGTCTCCTCGGTCTCATCCTCCCACATGCCGATGTCGAAAGCTCGGGGAGGCATCGACTTCTCGTTGTCTCGCCCAAACCTCCATCGCTCGTTGAAGGACGACAACTCGACGACCTGATCGTGCGCGAAATCCTTCTCAGTGATTCCAACCCCCCACCACGAGGCGTCCACGCAAGAGACCACCTTTGAGAGAGGCCTGCCCGCGTTTCTGAAACATAGGACCAACAAGGACTTACACCACCGCAGTTCACGTCGAACGGATCCCCAAAGACGTAAAGATGTATGACCTGCCACGCGGATGAACGAGTACACGGCACCCAGAGCGCTCAGAAGTTCCCGCCTGATGAGGCCCCGAGAGGTGTAGTGCGATATGACCCTCCAGAGCGTGTCCCCAGTACAGCGGTCTTGCCTCAAGATCTCCTGGATGCCCAGACGCAACCTCCACCGTAAACGAGGATTCAGCCCGATGACAGCATCATTCGAACCAAACTCCCAGCCTAAAGTCTGACCACCTACTCCCTCCTCGACCTCATGCGTAGGCAACCCGACTCGATTTAGTTCGCGGCCCACGGCCCTGGCGATGTCCCCAGCGCGCTCCATAAACCGTGGCAGTGAGACAAAGTTGTCAACGTACTCAGTGTGCATGAAATCATTGCTCAAACTCGGGGCTGGTCTACGATCAACAAGGAGGTTATGTGTACTGATGCCCGGGACTAAAGAACTGATGTGCTCATTCAAGGTCTGACAGATCCAAAGGCTCACGCTCCAACCCATGGGCGGACATCGGAAACATGGAACCACCTTTTGCGAAGGATGAACGGGGGTACCCTCGCCAACGTGAGAGAGATTGAAGTCGCCAGCTCTGACGGGCGGGAGGCCGAAATATTTTTGCAACCATGGAGGCAACAGGATGTTGTAGAAAACATCCGCGATGTCTACGCCCGCCACTGCGATTGGGTCATCCCCGTCTACGGCGATCTGGCTGAAAGCACCGCCTGAGGCTAACTCAACTTTGTCGGCCTCGCCGAAGCGCAGTGACGAGTAGCGGCCATCTAAGATCATCCTCAGATCGCCATTTTTCTTGTGAACGAAAAAGAGCCCGACCGAGCACTCGCAGTCCAGCTGGAAACTCACCAGGTTAGAGTCCACCAGCCGTCGAAGCACTCGCTGATACAGCTTAGGGTTACGAAGGTTGGGATCAACGTATAGCCGACGTGGTCCCTCAGTACGGATGCGGTCCAACCCCTGTTCTCGGGGTAGCAACAAATCTTGCAAACGATTGGCGATCTTCCGGCCCACATCACCAGCCAAATGCTCTAGCGTCTGTGGAGAAGTCGTAGCAGCAGGCAGAGAGATGCGGTCGACGTTGTCGAAGCCAACCGGGGCGATGGCCACGGCCTCCCCGTGGTGCGCCTGAGACACCCGAAGCTCCGCAAGGGCTCCTGGGCCGTCGAGGTCCATCGGCGGCTCTCCGAAGCGGCGAACCGCATCTTCCAGCTCCCGGTGTACCTCGGCATGGACAGCAAGCAGCGGCCCACCAGCGGCACGACGCGGAAGGTCGTCATGTCCACTTCCACCCAAGTACATGTCGTTGAGAGTCACAACTATCTCATTCACCATGTCGAGCCTGTGGTGGCGGCGGTGTACCCGCCGAGCAGCTGTCCGAGAAAGGGTCTTCGTGTTCTGAAGCTCTGTAGAGGAAGAAGCAGGATCAAGGCGAAGAGGAATCGGGAAGACATCGCGCTGACGACCATCCCGGCGAGAAGAATAGCGGCCCCCACGTACATCGCGGACTCCAGGCGGGGAGACTGAAGCCGCCCTCTGTTGCGTCTCGGGCGGGTCGAGGGGCATCCCGTCCGAGGTCACTCTCATTGCCCCGAGAGGGCGCGGCGCTCCTCACGCGCATTGCGCAGCGACTTGAGGATGCCCGCGCCCCTCTCTACTATGGCGAACACGTGGTGTAGAAGGTCAGGACACACCATCATCCTGCCATCCTCCTTCGATGTCCCGGCGAAGGCGGAGGCCTCGTCCAAGAAAGCGAACTTGGCGAAGCCGCGGCCACGACCGCGTCCCTTCTTGTTCTTGTCCTCCGATGCCTGAAGGGCCGCGTGTAGTGAACCCTCCGCCTCCATCGCGTACGCGTACTCGTAGAGCTGTGCCTGTCGCATGGCCACCCCGACGCCTACGAGGTCTGGAAGATTCACCTGATCCCAGCGGGCTAAGAACTCGATCATCCTCATGATGCTCTCGTAGTGGGCAACGCCGTAGTCATCGTTCGTCAAGTGAGGCTGATTCCTGAACTGCGTGAAGTGCTCCAGCGGGCCTCTGCAACGTCGGTCGATGAAGATGAAGCACCGCGCCGCCGAACGGGGGCCCTCCACCGGCCATCCTGGAAGCGGCGTCTGCTCGAACTTGGTGACAGCGTCCCGAAACTGGATACGAGTGCGATGGCCATCTGACTGCAGTGCGATGCCAAGGAGCCTGGCGTCAAGTCCAGCCTCAGCGCCAGCGTAGAGCGCCAGGCTGACCGACACCCGTCGGATTCCGATCCAGTCCTTGTCGGTCCTCATGATCCCGACGTCGCCACCGAGTCGCTCCGTCACATTCAGGGCCACAACCGTTCCGCGATCTCCCGCGGCGGTCGTCTCCGTACCTCCAGCGTTGCCTCCAGCAACGCCACCGTCGGCACCGACCAGTTGCGGCCCAGCTCCCACGCCGCGCAGCCCGAAGTCGAGAGCCCGCAGCGCGCCCCCAGCAAGAAACACAGCAGCGCGGCCTCCAGCGGTCTCCCAACCCCGGTAAGTCTCGTCGGCCACCTGAATCACCCCCCCCATGATTGCGGTCTCCTCATTCACCGTCAAGCGTCGCCTGAACCCGTATAGCAGCCCCGCATCCAGACCTCCGCGGTCACGATGAGTGTCCACGAAGCGAACGCCCAGAATGTCAGCGCTGTCCCTGCTATAGTCTTCTTCGTAGACATCGTGATCAGGCGTGCCGCTGCTCAGCAGCAGACGAGTCTGAGGTCCAGTTGGCGGATCCTCTGCTTGCCCCCAGATCCGACGCTGATGCCACCGCCGCTCGCCGGCGAATAGCACCCACGCCCAAGGGCGGACGTACCCCAGCCGGGCGACCATTGTCGATGGCGGCAGGAGATCGGCGGCCTGGTAGTCGCCAAGAGCACACGTTCTTCAGGCACGAATATCCCAAGAGCACCACCGCCTGCACCAAAGCGATCAGCGCGTGAAGCCACAGGGCCACGAGCTCGCCCAGCCAGCCGCCCGACTACGAAGAGGCCTCGGTCGGTCCTGACGTTGGATCCTCACCCGGAACAGCGGCGCCAGAGGGCCCAGAAGCAGCAGCAGCCTCCGCCGCAGGCGGCGGCACAGGAGGTGTTGAGCTCTGACCTCCGCCGGCGGTCCCGCCGGCCTGCAAGGGATTCAGGCCCGTCGGACACTGCAGATGCGGGCAGCTGGGACAGTGCAAGGTGGGGCACGATGGGCAGTCAGGGCACGTAGGACAAGGCTGCGTCCGCCACCAGTATGCCGTGAGGAGCTGAGTGACGGCGCCCACGAGCCAAAACCCGTTGCGGAGTCCAGGCATCTGGACGCCACAAAAGCTTGAGCATTGATGCAACAACGGTCGCAACGGCGCCCTCTCATCCTAACTCGCAGAGAACACCAGGCACGCCAGAGCAATACGTATAACATCTAGGATTCGTGCTCCAGGTGAGGCCCAATCTATAGGAGCATACGTAGAACACATGGGATTGGAGCCACAGGGTAAGAGTAAATGTGCGTGAGTCTGGGTATGAATGTAATGAGTACGAGTCTCAGTCTGAATGGGTCTGAGTACGAATGAGTCTGACTACGAGTGAATCCGAGGGTGGGTGGGTCTGAGTGTGAGTGACTCTGAGCGTGAGTAAATCTGAGTGTGAGTGCGTCTGAGTGTGAGTTTAATGGGTATGAAACTTGCCCTGAGTGGGTCTGAGTACGAGTGAGTATGACCACGAGTGAGTCTGAGGGTGGGTTGGTTTAGTTGTGAGTGAATGAGCCTGAGTGTGCGTACGTCTGGGCGTGAGTAGTCTGAGTATGAGTATGATGATAACGAGTCTGACAAGTGAGTCTGGGACATCCTCGCAATCTGCCTCCCCTGGGATGCGAAAGCCAGTGAGTCTGAGTATGAATCCGCCGACCCTGTCGGCGTGTGTGAGGGGCTTCTCCGTTCGACTCGTCGTCTCCGTCGTCTCCGTTCTCCCCCTCCCAGGGCTCTCATCCTCAAGCGCGCTATCCAAAGCGAAATGAAACGACGTCGTAGTGGAGTCGAAGGGAAGCCCCTTCCCTGTGATCCCTTCCCCGCAGGGGAAGGGGGGGGGGGGGCGCGGCAAATACGACGCCCGCCGGGGCGCACTTTCCTCGAGCGGGCACGCACGGGATGCACTTCCTCCTCCTCCTGGTCCTCCTCCTCCTCCTCCTCCTCCTCCTCGTTTTCCTCCTCCTCCTCCTCCTCCTCCTCCTCCTCCTCCTCCTGCTCCTCTCCTCCTCCTCCTCCTCCTCCTCCTCCTCCCGCAGAGGCGTCCCGGGAGCGGGCCCCGAGTCAAAATACCACCCCCCTAGGGCGCATTTTCCTCGAGCGGGCACGCCCGAGATGCACTTCTTCCTCTTCTGGGAGCACGTCCCAAGTCCGAATATCACACTCCCGGGGCGCACTTTCTTCGAGCGGACACAAAGGATGCACTTCCTCCTCCTCCTCCTCCTCCTCCTCCTTCTCCTCCTCCTGCTCCTCCTCCTTCTCCTCCTCCTCCTCCTCCTCATCCTCCGCTTCCTCCCCCCGCTCCTAGCCCTTTCGATCAGGGTCGGCGGCACCGGCCGTCAGGCCTTTCCAGTATAATGAGTACGAGTCTCAGTCTGAATGGGTCTGAGTACGAATGAGTCTGACTACGAGTGAATCCGAGGGTGGGTGGGTCTGAGTGTGAGTGACTCTGAGCGTGAGTAAATCTGAGTGTGAGTGCGTCTGAGTGTGAGTTTAATGGGTATGAAACTGGCCCTGAGTGGGTCTGAGTACGAGTGAGTATGACCACGAGTGACTCTGAGGGTGGGTGGGCCTAATTGTGAGTGAGCCTGAGTGTGCGTATGTACGTCTGGGCGTGAGTAGTCTGAGTATGAGTATGATGATAACGAGTCTGACAAGTGAGTCTGGGACATCCTCGCAATCTGCCTCCCCTGGGGTGCGAAAGCCAGTGAGTCTGAGTCTGAGTCTGAATGGGTCTGAGTACGAATGAGTCTGACTACGAGTGAATCTGAGGGTGGGTGAGTCTGAGTGTGAATGATTCTGAGCGTGGGTAAATCTGAATGTGAGTGCCTCTGAGTATGAATATGATGGAATGAAACTGGCCCTGAGTGGGTCTGAGTACGAGTGAGTCTGACTACGAATGAGTCTGAGGGTGGTTGGGTCTAAGTGTGAGTGAGTCTGAGTGTGCGTAAGTCTGGGTGTGAGTGAGTCTGAGTATGAGTATGATGATAACGAGTCTGAATACGAGTGAGCCTGATCACGAGTGAGTGAGCATACGTGAGTCTAGGACATCCTCGCAATCTGGACCCTCTGGGAGTGCGGAAATCAACGCCTCGCCGTAGACATTCTCAGAATCTGATTTGACAGCAGACGAGTCTGACCACCAAAACACGCCAACCGATTGAGACATCCTCGAAATCTGGCCCCCTGGGGTGCGAAAACTAGCGCCTCGCCTGAGACACCCTCAGAATCTGCTCCGAAAGAGGAGGATGTTGCGGACCAAAACATGCAAACCGCCTGAGACATCCCCACCATTTGGGCGCGAACGGAGGCCGTGCAATACACCTGGCGGCCTCCCCTTAGGAGAGCTAAAACTAGCAAGCCGCTCGAGACATCCTCATCATCTGCTCATCATCATCATCTGCTCATCGTCATCGCCATCGCCATCGTCATCATCATCATCATCATCATCATCATCATCATCATCATCAGCATCAGCATCAGCATCAGCATCAGCATCAGCATCAGCATCAGCATCAGCATCATCATCATCATCATCATCATCATCGTCATCATCATAATCTCGTCATCATCATCATCATCATCATCATCATCATCATCATCGTCGTCATCATCATCATCAGCATCGGCACCAGCATCAGCATCAGCATCAGCATCAGCATCACCACCACCATCATCATCATCATCATCATCATCATCATCATCATCATCAGCATCATCATCATAATCATGCTCAACAACTTCATCATTATACTCATCCATCATCGCAGTGATATATGCAAAACGAATACCCAACCAAGGAGGGCTAGTCAGAATAACTACAAATAATAAGATTCATATCACTACGAATACGAATGATACGAACATGTGTGCTATTAATAAGAAGGGTAGGTTATGGCATGCTTGATTAAACCATTAACTTATGACGTAATGCAATCATACAATAAGAATGGTAGTACTCTCACTACTCGTACAGGCAATGATAGCGATTCTACTAACCGTCAGGATGCGAATGATAACCGTAACAATAGCAATGAAGATATTGCTGCGGCTGCTGCTGCTGATGATGGTGATGAAGATGACGATGATGGTGACGAGAGTGATGACGGTGAAGATGATGATGGCGATGCTTCGAACAATGCGAGCGTGTGAAAAATTAGAGGTTGGGTGAGGGGGTCCTTCTTGCGCGGTGTGTCCAAAGATAACAACCGTACCCTTCGGATGTGAGAAGCATGAACACGTATTTGCCACGTCCAGCGAGCTAAGGGAGGGCAGAGGATGAATGGGCAGGGAAAGCAAGGGCTGAGCGCTCACAGGCCCGATGCCCCTATTTCGGGAATGGACAGACCTCCCTTTAGTAAAACGTGGTTTAGTGAAAACGACCTGAGGCCCAAACCTGGCGGGCGCAGGCCTGGAAAATAACGGCCGCGGCGCCCTCTCGAGAGCCGAAAACGGACAATTCACTAATCGGCGTGTCACTGTTGGGGGTTCTGTCCGCCCCCGACCATAGGCCGGCCAAGCTGCCAGCCGCCGCCACCCCGGCGCCAGCGCGCTGGCGGAAGGGCCTGCCACCGCCCGATCTCCGAAGCGACATCCGCTGTACCCTTGCGCGTTGGCGGGTCGGCCGCCGCACGTCGGGGCACCGCAAGCTCCACGGCCATCGCCGCGTCCGCCGCCGCGGCCTTCCCCGCCCGACGGAGGGGCCTGTGCCGCTGCCGCCGCAGTGAAATGCGGGGCGGCATGGTGTCGGCCCAGTCATCGATGTCAGGGTCGGCCGAGTCGCGCTTCATGGCGGCGTCCTGCATAGCGCCACTGGACGCAGGTGCGCAGCCGCCGCCTGCGCCCCAGCAGGCTGCATCACGTCGCCTCCATGTCTCCCGCCTCGTTCGGCAGGGGTCCCACAGCCTGCAGGCGGCGCTCGCCCGCCCGCCCTTCTCTCCTAGAGCCGAACACAACGCCGCCAGCGCAGATCAGCCTCGCGGCCGTTGTCGGCCGCCTGGCCTTTCACCTCGGCACCGGCTGCAAAGGTCGGCGCTGGCGGCGTCCATGCCGCAGCGAAAGCAGCGGTGGACACCGACGAACGCACGACCCACAACCACAGTGCGCCTCAGCGCTCCGGCATCATCGCCGACCGCACGGCGGCCGCAATGAAAGCGGCGCCATCGACAGCGGCGAGAGCCCCTCCACTTGGTCCAGTCCCGAGCGGCCATCGCGCGGACGGCTGGGACTTCAGCCAAACTGGCTTGAGCCAAAATGGCAGCTTGAGCCAAAACGGGAGCTTGAACTAAGAAAGGACCATATGGCCTGCACTGTTACACCTTCGCATCGCCAGGGGCAGCCATGATAGAACGGCAGGGGCACCCTCACTCGAGCTGCGGCAAGGGAGCCAGAAAGTCAAAGCCGTGACAACCAAGAACCAAAGCAAAGCTATGGCCCCAATGCCTTGCACCCCTGACCCCCAGACCGTGGCTCAAGCGGGCTGAGCGAGAAAACGCCAGGTGATCGGATCCAAAGGACGGGGGGGCCAGAGAAGCACTGTGACGCGCATGCTCCGAACGTCCACCTGGTATCCCTGGCCGCCTGCAGCCACACTCACACGCAGAGCTTCACTACGTCGGCTTCTGCCTACCTGGGCTCTCCCCCTTGCCCGCATATGTTGTCGCAGTAAGTGTCGCCTCCCCTGGGGGAACAGAGAGATACTGATACGGATGCTTCCTGGACCTCTCCCAAGGTGCCTTCTGCCAGGAATCCGAGGCGCATCGAGCCGCGGCAACGACGAGGTCCCACCAGGAGGCCCCCAAAAACGAAAACAATGAAACGGCATCGGCATCAACATGATTCTCCTATGATTATCATGGCCCTGCTTCACCCTCCAACCCTCTTCTGCCCCCGCTTGCCCGATTTATCCAACTCATTCCAACTCTGACTTGTGACGGGCAGCGTCACGCCACCAGCACGGGCCGTGCAACTTCAGTTACGAACACGCAGACATGTAGTCTGCTTCGATATGGAAGCAGCTGTGGTGTCTTGCGCGCGCAGTTGGGCCGAAACATTGAAGACATGGACTCTGCGCTGCAAGGGCAGAGAGCACGCCACATCACGTAGAGCCACGTTCAGGCACTAAGAATATGCAGATGCAGCCCAGCCGCACGGACGACGAGCAAGAGGCAACGACGAAAGTCAAAGCCAAACTGTACAGCTCACCAAATTTGCACAACTGATGCAAGCGGATGCATGGGATGGTGTCGTGTCATGCTCGTGTAGCGTGGTGCACCTCTGCATTGCATAGAAAAAACGGAACCATTGCAGGTTGGAGCAGCTGGGACGAGACACTGGACGATAACATAATCTCTGGACGTGCCGATGGGATATGCCATATGAAGCCGGCATCATCTCATATATGACAAACTTTTTATAAAACAACAAAATGAGACGTTCAGCGAACCATTGTAAGACACAGTTCAGCGACGCAAGAGATTTCAACCAAAGTTGTGGGCCAACTCTTCACGCCCTAAGGACAATATTAGGCGATCAAGCAAAACCAAGTGTAAAGACTTCCAACATAAACGCCAACGTTGGGCACGAACACGAACTGGGAAAGTATGAAAACAAAGCCGCACACCCATCGAGCTAGCGTAACCATATGTAATCAAATGTACAGCCACCGCATCTGTCCAACAATGGCGTACCTCATTCACTTCCTCCTGTGGGATATGAATGGTCAGATTCTCTCCTGTTCAGGGCCAGTGGTTGCACTACCTTTCGCGAGTCAGCGGATACACTCGATGGCGAATGGTGTCACTCCATCCTTTCGAAGGCACATGGTCCTGCACATTCCCTATTTTCAAGGGCCAGCGGTTACATTGGTTGAACCTCAACCTTACAATCAAACCGTCTGCATACTCGAATCCAACGCGCCACGCACGCAGCCACATTCTGCCAGGTGCACCCAGAAGGGCTAGGCAACCGGCGCTGGCACCCACGACCCCAACAGATCCTTCAGGCCGAGCACCAGGGTGGCAATCCTTCTTCCGAGGCGCGCATGCACCGCGACCAGGGCAGGGGCCCACGAGGGGCGCAATGCGCAGAACAGCGCGGCAAGAGCGTCCACAGACTGATGCGAGCGGCGACCAGGGGAAGAGGAAATGAGCGACAACCCGCGCGTCTTGTGCGATCTTCTGCAAGGGGCGGTCTGGCCATGCGCCGTCCCCCGACGACGACGGACGACGACAAGGACAACCACAACCACGACCACGACCACGACGACGACCACGATGACGACGACGACGACGACGACGACGACGACGAAGACGACGACGGCGGCAACTTTTCCGCGCGGCCGCCGCGGAGGCCTCCAGGGACCGAGCGCCGCCGCCACCGCGCCCCGCGGGCGCCCAAGGCCTCCAGCGGCGCGGAGGAACCTGCGGGGGGGTCGGGGGGCGGGGCGCGGCGGGGGCGCATCCGTGGTCGTCGTCGTCGTCGTCGTCGCAGTCGTCGGCGTCGGCGTCGGCGGCGTCGGCGTGGTCGTCGTCGTGGTCGTAGTCGTGGTGGTGGTCGTCGTTGTCATGGTGGTCGTGGTGGTCGTGGTGGTCGCGGTGGTCGTGGTGGTCGTGGTCGTGGTCGTGGTCGTGGTCGTCGTCGTGGTCGTCGTCGTGGTCGTCGTCGGCGTGGTGTTTTTTTTGTTATACATACATATATATAATACTCCTGAAAGGGCGCCAAAGGTCACCCTAAAATGGGGCGGATTTTAAGGTGACCCCTCCCTTCCACCGGCCACACTGGTCTGCAAGTTCGGTGCCGTGTCGCCTGCATTCGGAGACGGGCTTCAAACTGCTGGGGCGGCGTGCCAGGCAAGCCATATCTGACCGAGGTGTGCATACCTAGAAACGCATCGCAAAGCATCGAACTTAAAAGGCACTGATCAGGACCCATCCCACGAAAAGGAGGTAAGAGTGGAACCAGGGCGAACCCTCAGGAGACCCAGAGGAAGCAGGAACCCAGGAGCCCATCCACTGAGAGAATAACTGTCTGAGCCTGGGGCATACAAGATAATGTGCCATGTCGTCGAAGTCGCAATAGGGGTTCGAAGGACACGGGCATCCAAGAATACAGCCTCTGGGAGCAGCATGGAATCTAGCACTAGTGCAGACACACCTGAAGAGCAAACGAACAATAGCTAAGGGGAGATACATGCTGGAACGTCTCGTCAGAGCTTTGACCAGGGAACAGACACGACCAATGTCAAGGATGCTAACCCCAGGGATCCACGCACAAGCCCGACGAAAGAGAGCTTCATGAGGGGGGGGGCGGCGGGCAAGTGGTATCGCTTCAGCACATGCATATATTCCCTGTGCACATCCTTTCGCTCATACAGGATGGGAAAGCCACGGGACCTGACGATATCCTGAAATTTAAACAAGTGGGTGAGGTAACGATCAACATACCAGCCACAACTCTGTCTGTACGGGCACCAGTCGTCATCATCAAAAACCTTAAAGATCGTCGGCGTGGTGGTCGCGGTCGTGGTGATCGTGGTGATGGTCGTGGTGGTGGTCTTGGTGGTCGTGGTGGTGGTCGTGGTGGTCGTCGTCGTCGGAGAGCGGCGGCGGCGGCGTTGGCGTCAACATCCGCGGCGGCGGCATCGGCGTCAGCGCCAGCGACAGCGTCGGCGTCAGCGTCGGCGTGGGCGTGGGCGCGGGCGTGGGCGCGGGCGTGGGTGTGGGCGTGGGCGTGGTCGTCCGCGTGGTCGTGGTCGTGGTTGAGGTCGCCGCCGTCGTTATCGTCGTCGTCGTCGCCGTCATCGTCGTCGTCGTCGTCGTTCTCCTCCCCCTCCTCCTCCTCCTCCTCCTCCTCCTCCTCCTCCTCCTCCTAGGCCCGAACGCGGCGCCCCCCCCATCCGAATCCCCGTCTGGGTCGTCTACCTGAGTAGCGACGAGGTGGGGCGTTTGCCCTTTTTGGACACAGCATACTCCATATACTGTACCAGTGTTCGGTGCCAGCGCGTTGGCCGCCTCGAGTGGCTGACCGCGCCTGCCGAGATTCCTGGACTTCGGCGGAAGAAGACTCATCCTGCCTGGCATCGTCGTCAGCGGGAGGCGCGAGCGCAGGCTCGCGTCATTGCCAGATTGTCTGAACCTTCGGTTATCAAGGCAAGACGGCTACTCAATCAGCATCATTCAATGTCCTCCAAGTCGTGGTTCTGTGGTGCGTGTGCTACTTCCAACTTCTTGGAGCGACAGGCTTGCAGAAATTGTGGTCACACGGACAGAGTACGGATCAACACCTGTTGCGGACGCGTTCGAAAGACAGCCGTGGGTCAAAAACAATCAGACACGTCCTATGTCAAAAGGCCCTCGGAGAAGAGAACGGGCACGCGCTGGCAAAGTATCGGATCATAATCTTTCGACGCCTGCAGATACAGAGGAGAGACCGGTATCAGCAAGGCGCCCACAGCGTACGACACCACCATCAATTTTTTGGCCGACGAAGAGAAAGATGGATCCAAGGATGAAAATCAGAAGCCGCTGAACATCATTCCTGCTCTGCCGTCAGAGGCTCGACTGCATCAACACTTCCCTGGGGAGCTAGAACCGTCTGCGACGGCCAAAGGACGGAGCGTTTTCATCACAGAGTGCAAGCAGCAATTGAGAGCGTTAGCAGGTACCGTCAGACTCAAAGAAAAGTCTGGCGAAATGGCGTACGAATAATGTTATTGGTACTCAGTCGTCCTTACGGCCATCCACTTTTGTCGCCCTCTCAAAGACCAGTTGTCCAGGCAAGAGTCGGCTCTTCAAAGGTCGGAGTCGAGACTTCAGGACATCGACAACAAGATCCAACGTGCAAAACAGCACATGAGCGAATTGCAGGACAAAAGAGATCTGGCTGTGGAACTTGCTATGGATGCAAAAGTGACTGGGACACATACGCCTCCTGGCAAAGCTGCCCCGTCGACTCCCATGGCACCCCTACCTATCGGACGTCAGCTGTCACAACATCAGGCGGAGCCGCCGCGACAGCAACAGTTGCTAGACATGGCCATCATGCAACGACAGCCAGCTCGGCTTGCGACGTCTTTGATCGTATATCAGTCTCGCATAGATGCGAGTGCCAATGCTATCGGTGCTCAGGTCACGACGGTCAACAACAAGCACGGGGTTCTGATGTCGGCCCTGCGCGGAGGTGGACCGCATGCAGAAACTGCACAAAGGGCGCGGGCAGCATAAGGCGATGCTGCGGCCCTCCTTCTGTCAGCAGCAGCAGCACCGCTACGAATGGCACGGCAACATCCTGTGACGACGCCGAAGCCAGGTGAAACTCACAGGTCGCGCGATTCTGATCAAGGGAGGCGCCGTCCGACGCGCAGTCCTCCCCCTGGCCGCAGGGGGCCAACACATGGCTCGACGGCGGCTGGAGACACAGCGGACGAGGTGGCGGCGGCATCCCCTGCAGGAGTGGACGACATAAAGACGACTTGGTGCCGCGCGAGGGCTACGAGCTTCCGGGGTAGCATCAGGCTTTGACATGATCGGCCACGACCCCTCCGATAATGCATATCATGCACAATTTCAAGGGGTCCAGTCATGATGCGTTGATCATACAGATATAGTTGTTTCTTTTTCCGCCCATGGGATGAGGTACTCAATACGGATTGGCGAAAGAATGATTGTCCGACTGGGACGGTGATTTATCAGACATCCTACGTATGGAGATGTTCACTGACATCAGTGCGGGCTCTATATTCCCACTGATGTGAAACCATCCTGGGCTTTCTGTGTCCTCATTGTTTCTGGAGATGGGCAATCTCATTATTTAGTCGATCACGCGGGGGCTTTTTTGCGTGGTGAATTATGTGCGCCGCCCTCGCAGCTGAGCTTGGTGTAGGAGACCCTCCTTCTCTTGTGGGCAATGGATTGGGCGCCCCAGGCTCCATTCGCAGGTCTGCAATCTCATTTCTCTCTTGGTAGCGTTGTGGTCATGAACGCAGCTCCGGGAGTATGGGACAGACCGCCATTAGCAGGTTTGCCATCAGGCTTGCGTTCTGTATTTCGCTTTTTCAAGTACAAGCACACTGCTGTATTAAGCATGTTCACGCACATGCGCAGCATCCTGTTATGAATACGTGCGCACACTTGCAGCACTTGCGGGCATGGTTACGTGTCCGTGCCCCCACCCCCTTCCTGCAATACCCACTTTCGGCGACGCGGGCATGGCTGCCGCTAGTGCCGAGGCGTGGGCGACTACAATATCCGATGGTAAGGGATGACGACGTGATTATCGCTGACCCGCGTTTCCCTGATGTTTCTCCACCGACGCAACGCCGTGTAGGACGTTCCAGACTCGCTCACGCTTGGGAGTCGACACGGGCCAGATGCTTCTTCTCGGCTAGATATTAAGCTAGCTTTGCTCATGTGCTCACACTACTGCAACCTAAGAAGGCCAAGTGGCTTGGCAAGCGATATGGCAGCAATAGGCACAACCAAGATCCCAGGCCTGTTGGAGAATGTTTGGCTGGTCGCCCCAGGCTTCTAGCCGAGCAATTTCGCCATTATAACTGCATGGTTGTGGGCGCGGCGGAGATTCGCATGCCTTGTCTTGTTTGGTGTCACGTGGGGCTTTTGCTTGTGCTGCGTGGTCTGCGACACGAGAGTGGGAGTCACGGGTGCTCTTTATGGCTTCGGCTACATGCAGAATTCATCCAGGGCAGGCAGGGTCTCCAGGAGCAAGCTTGGCGTTGCTGCTGCTACTCCTGCCTTGTTGGCCGTCAACCTTGCCCTTGCTTCTTTACGCGATACCTCGTGCGTTGCACATGCACCTCATCCAGGGTGCGGCGACAATGAAATGCTGGCATGGTGGAAATCAACTAATGCTACCTTGGGATTAGCGGCTGGCGGGCTCGACTGTCTCCGAGTCCATTGGAAGTGTCGGGGCTCGGATGGAGTCGTTTTGCGGGGCATGCTTACATCAAACGCGTAGGGGGCTGGACTCGCGTCTACCGCGCGCGTTCCTCGGCGCGCGTTCCTCGGGCCCTCAGTAGAGCGCACCTTCTGGCGGGTTTTTCCCTAGACAACGCATTGACTACATGGTGGTCCCCAAGTCGCGTCTACCATATTCCTCGGGATCAAGGGTACATAAGGAGGTCGAGCGCACAGTCTCACAGCCTGAGCATTACCTTGCCCAGTTGAGCGTCAACGTTCCTGCGCCGACGGCGCGGGCTAGCCAGAGCATGCTATCTACGAAACCGCAGCTGGGCAGGCGCAAGCTTCAACACCCAGAGCGCCCGTGCGCTTTCAGCCTGCACATGCAGGAATGTCCTGCTCCAGCATGGCCGGTACCCCCGACAGAAGATTGCACGCTCGCCGCGCAGCATGTGCGTCAAGGGCATGGAGGATTACTTCGTTAACCATGATGTGCAGCGCATCAAGGCAGGTTCTTCGGATGTCACACTCGCGCGCCTGTCCTCGCTTCGGTCGCATCGAAGGTTTTCGGCTGGTCAGGTAGTCAGTTGCTAAGTTGCGACAGGCGGTCCTTTCCCGTGCGCGGCGTGTAATTGCGACGAAAGGCGATGATATTTTAGCAGCAGGTTGGGCCCCAAAGGCCAAGCAGAGTTTGCCAGAGGAGGCTGGCAGAATTGGGACATTTGGCCAAGGATGGCGCGCAGTCCCAGTGTCCGACAACTTCATGTGTGACGAGAAGAGGTTATGTAATGCTCGAACGAGAATTAAATCGTTCAGGCTCCTTGGCGATATTCCTAGGCCTGCTGTATCATTCGCTGTCTTTAGATGCTGGTCGGGCTTGGCTCTCCTATGTCGTCCATTATCTCATCGCGTTCAAGCTTTCCAGTTTATCCTATTACAGCCCCTTCTATCCAGCCGCTCATTATCATTCGCGTCGAGACGTCGACCGCTCTCTCAACGAATTGGCTGACTCGATCGGGGACTCGTGGTCCGCTAAGGAATTCGGCGATGCGTTTGCTGCGTCGCGCAAGCTTGGCGCGGCGGGCGAACGGCGTCGCCGGGCTGAGGTGCTGCCGGCAGTCGAAGGTCCAAGTGGCGAGCTCGTTTCCACTGCCCAGCAAGCCACGGAGCCATGGCTGGAATTTCCGCGCAGGAGCTAGCGGCCAAGATCAGGCCGTAGGATTTCATAAACACCTGTTGTCACAGGTGTCCTCCACGTGATGCTGCAAGTCGACATGTGCACAACATCCCCTCTCCCCAAGACTTTCACAGGGAACTAAGGCACGCGAGTTAAGAACAGTGCGTGAGGTTCCGACGGTCTTCACGGTATGTTTCCACGTGCGTGTGCAAGCTCCCTGGCAAAAAGGCATGCTATTATTCATTGATGGTTCAGTCGGGCTCGCTTATATCTGAACCGTTGCATTGGAAAGGGGGGGATTTATCTAGGATGCCTAAAGCCAGGGGTAATGCGTGCACTACGTCGGCTTCAAGATCAATTGTAGTAGCATCGCGCATTAGCAAAAACATCGTGCATGCCTACGACGCAAGCTCATGCCAGAAAATCAACAAGCAGCATGTGCACGTCAATGCGCAGGGGCCTCTGGTAGAGGTACGCAACTGACACTACTGGCGGCTAGAGCATTGCAACAATATTCACGGAAGGCTGGACTTTGCCTAGCAATGCATTTTCTGTTGACGTCATGAACGCTCTCCTATTCTGCAATCAAGGAGCTCGTGCTCAAGACAGATCACACGCCAGAGTCTTTATGGCCTTGCTGTCAGTCGCTGGGCTCCTAGCATCATACCTGCCATTGCTGGCAAAGCGACTTCAAGAATTGCCCCGCTTGCGTCGACATGATCTCAAACGCCCCCCCCCCTCCCCCCCCCCCCCGGGCCACTCGGAGTGCCGTTGCGTTCCGCGAGGCGCGACCTGGAACCCCATTCGGGGACGCACTGTTTCTTTTCATCATTGCTGAGGTCATGGGTGGCGTGGCTAGGGAGCTGGAGGCGCTCGACATCTCGCTCGCTCTGGACGCGCCAGGCGCGAATATCTTCGAGGCTGCCGTCGATGAGCAGAAGGTTGCGATCCCTGGACAAGTTCACGCAGATGGCGCTACTTTTGCGCTCCTGTCATCCATGGATGTTTTCGAAAGGCGCCTCGAAGATGTTTGCAGGATTGGTTCTCAACTCTTTTGCCCCTGCAGGTTTGGTTCCCCATCGTGGGGTGGGCAATGCAGAGAATATGCTTCAGGTGCACGGACCTGGCTCCGCTGCATTTCGGCGCCATTTTTTGCGCGCGATCGAGGCGCG
The DNA here is from genome assembly GCA_963575745.1 of Prorocentrum cordatum. Lineage (NCBI taxonomy): Eukaryota > Dinophyceae > Prorocentrales > Prorocentraceae > Prorocentrum > Prorocentrum cordatum. The sequence goes on from CAUYUJ010015349.1 coordinate 617,505, forward strand.
CTTACCTGTGCGCGTGCTCATGCGCGGTGGCACGCATATGCGCGTCGTTCGCAGGTCAGTGCATCTTGGAGCAGTCCTCACTAATAGGGCACTTATTCGCCCTGAGCTCGTGCGCAGAGGGGCTGAGGCTCGCGCCCCTCTGACGCATTTGGGCAGGGCGTTTAGGCGCGCATCGAAGAATGCATTCCTGCCCAAGCTCGTTTTCGCATATTCGCTGGTACATCACTCAGAGCTGCACGGTGCACGTACATGGTGCGATGTTCATAAGGGTGATGTTGTTACATTGAGGCGTGCTATGCTAAACGATATAGGAGGGCATTGCCTCTATCTGGGTTTGAAGCTCATACGCCCACGGATGATGACGGCATGTCTCTTGCTGCGCGCCCTCGCGTGCATCGTCCACGCTTGTTTGGTCAAGCATTGCATTGGGCCCCGGGAACTCTACTTGCACTGCTACGCTCCGAATGCAAACAAACTGAGGGTACTAAAAGGAAGTCTTGGCCCTGGGGCCCTCCCCCGCGCCAGTCTCTGACCCTCCGGTGTGTGTGTGAATGAGGTAAAGGCATCGCTGCAGGCATGGGGGCGCATCCTTGCTGAGACGGCCAAGGCGCGCGTCGAGAAATCTAGAAGAGATTTGGATGGAACTCGGTGGCAATAGAGGCTTCTCTTGGGCATGCAGAGAGTGGGCCCCTCTCCTGCTCGCGATGTTCATGGCGGCCCTCAGGTGCCAGAAATGAAATGCCCATTCCGAGTTTAAAGCTCTTTCGGCTCCCTCGCTGGATGCGCGCGCGCCCCTTGCATGTCGCGGTCGCAGGGGTGGCTCGACAGCGCGTGTCTGGACCGACGTGTGCCGCGTGCCGCCGCGCGTTCTCGTCGAGGTCGCTCCTCCTCCGTCGCGTCGCTACGTGGAAGCCATCATGTTTGGTTTGTAACTTGACGCACGTGCCTGCGCTGTCGACTGACGAACAAAAAAGGTCGGCACTTAAGGGACATCCGGTCAACCAGCAGGCACGGCGCACGGGATATTCAACTTCGCACGCAAAGGCGCCGTCACGCGCGATTCCTGGCCCCATCGATCCAGCAGCCCGGACGGCGCAGGATATGCGCGCACGTGAACAGGCACAACTGTATATCCAAAACGCTCTCCAGCATGTGGCGGGTTGGTCTAGGCAGTGGCTTCAACAGTTTGGCGTCGGGCAGGCGGCCCCGAGATCGGTCCGCGGCCTGTGCCTGGACTGGCCTTTTGAGCGCGAGGCCTACGCCGGAGCCCTAGCTGACCCCATCCCTCGCAAGCTGAAGCGTAGGACTGCTTTTCTTTGTTTACTGATTTGTTTTGCGGTCAGCGGCGCTAGGGCGATATCCAGGCGGCCGCTGAGATGATGCAAACTACTCTCCCCGATGTTGACCTGCGTGTTTTGCCCATCAATATCATCGTCGATAAGGGCACAGGCGACCTCGACAAGCCAGCTGCGGTAGGTTTGCGGAGCGAGCACATTAGAGCAGGACGCGCGGCAGTAGCGGGGGGGGGGGGATGGGGCCGCGCGAAGCATTTTCGGAAGCTCGGCGGGAAGACAGCGGCCCCCCTCCCCTGCGTTCTTGGGCGGCACCTTGGGGAATAGAGGCTCTTACTCTTAGACGGCGTTTGCAAGTTCAGATTGCAGATTGTCTTTTCATGTTACACGTTGATTTGCTCTCTATGTGTGCCGAGGTAGGAGGGCGTGGATGGGGGGGCCTCCTGCTCCCCCCACCTGGGGGCCTAGGGCAATTACCTCTTGGAGCTTTAAACTAGTGAAAGCCCTTGCTAGTGCCCCATGCACCTCATATGCCGAGTTCGATCAGCGCGACTTCGGACAGGAAGCAGGTTGGGCACCCACAGGGATTCTCGCGGATCGTCTAGGCACTTTGCACGATATGTTGCGAGACACCCCAGGAGGAGGCAAACGTAGTCACGGTCCCAGATGTCATGCAACGCTGCTTGGTTAAGATCCCGACAATAACCGCTTCCGAACTGCTCCCAAGACAATATATCCAGTGGCAACGCGCAGAAACTCAGGTCAGGCGCTCCTGGATGTTGTCTGACCAACGGTAGAGAGTTCCGTTCAGGATGCAGACCAGCCCGAGACAGATGCCCTGCTGCGGCTTCTCGCTGGTTCCATTTATGTTTCCCCTCAGGCCCCTGAGATGGGCCCGGATATCGCGCTAGGCAGGCCCGAGAGAGCGGGCTCAGCGATCGCTCGCATCATGAAGGCTTTGGGCCCCAGATTCCCACATCAGCCTGTGAATGAAGAACAGGAGCTCGAGAATTCCCATTATATGGCCATCGCGTCTGCTGTGGAGGCTCGGCCTGCGGCTCCGTCTCAGGAGAGCGAAGATAGGGTTGCGACATCTTTTCAGGCCACCCTTCCTCCCCCCCCCCCTCGTCTCTCACAGTCAGTGCTCTCCAAAATCGCGGCAATCCGCGCTGGAGCAATGGGGCGGAGGCGAGCTAGAGATTGCGTGGCCGACCTTTGCTGCGAAGAAAACGACGCGAACGTGTTTCTTCTGTTTTCTGTCGGCGCTGTTTTGTGCGGTCGCCGACGAAACTCTCGCAGGACGCAATGGTTGCGTCTTCCGCCCGCCCTCCGGCCTGCCGTTTCCACCCCCGCACTTGTTTTCCGCTTCTGTCGCGCGCCGCCCTGGCGCATCTGCGTCTGCATCGGTTCGTTGCCACGTCGTTTATGAAGGCCGACGGCCTGGCGAAGTGCGGCGGAGTACCGCATGCGCAGCGCACCAGAGGCCATTTTGGCCTTCGCCCGCTGCGAGCTTCGATGTTCGCAGGTTTTGAGGGCCTCTTAAGCCCCGCGCCGCGCCGAGAAGTTGCGTATTATAAGTCGGCGCGAGGTGCGGGAGATCGCAGCGGCATGCCGCGACCCCCGAGAAGGAGCGCGCGCGGGGAGCGCGTCGATCACGATTCGTCGATTCTCCGCTCGGTCGGCCGCCTCGGCCGGCGACCTGGGGATGGAGGCCCCCGCAGCTTACGTCGATCACAATTCGTCGATTCTCCGGTAGGTCGGCCGCCTCCGGCGACTGGTTAAATTGCCACTGGAGGCTAGGATTTGGAGCGGGGGCCCGTGGTGCCGCAGGCTGCACGTGAGGAATAAATCGCGTCTCAAGCGCATCCTGGTTTCTGCTGCGTTGCGCGGCGCGCGAGGCATGGCATGGCATGGCATTGAGTAGTGGCGCTCGCGATTCGCTCGCTCGCTCGGCCGTGCATCCGGCGGGGCGCGCGGGTAAACTCAGGTTGCGACGTTGGCAACCGAACGGAAAACATGAACTGCAAGTGCACAATGAGTGCTGCAAAACTAAGAAGGGGGATGAGGGGGGAGGAAGGCGATATTGCCTCAGACCGCACACTCAAGAAGCCCACTGCTGTCGAGGCCGGCCTCGTCGTCGATGTAGCGCCCAACACTTTGGTGACCCATCTGGCTCGCATGCAACTTGTCGCACCAAGGAGGGATGCCCACTTCTGGAAATCTTGAGGCGCGCCTTCTCCTGCCTGTCCAGAAGAACATCCGACAGAGATTTCGCGCCAGCTCTCTTCAGGATGTCTGCGTTGCTAACTCTCGAAATGAACGAAGGAGGTACGCCGACAATGCGTCATAGACACCTGCAGTGGAAAGCATCAAGGCGCGGCCTGTCTGCTTTCAGTAACCAAACTGAATCCAATGAGTCGAGAAGCTTGCTCACCACACAACTTGTGTAAATACTGTGCTTTCGCCGTTTTCCAATGGAGGCGTGGCTCCAGAGCTTATCCAACTGCTTGAACATCTTTGTGCATTCTCCTAGTCTCCGCGTCAGTTCGTTGCAACTTTCCCGTCGCAGGAAATCCGTCCTCCTAGGTAAACAGCTTCGCGGACGGACTTGATTGCGCCCCCGTCTGGTCGTGATATTACGCTGTGTATTGATATTTGCATTTGTAGAAGTTTCGTCCCAGTTCAGTTCCAAGCCGTATTTCTTACCTTCTCTAATAATGGCCAAGAGCATGTCTTCCATATTTTGCTTGTGACGCGAAAGTAGAAGTGCATCGTCGGCGTAAAGGATATCGCGCGTCACGACATATGCCGGATCTTCTTGTAGATCGAGTTGGCCAAAAGCATCATACAGCATCACGCTCTGTACGATGATGAACAAATATGGTGATAAAGGGCACCGTTGTGCTATGCCCGCCCGCTGTTGCCTCTCAGTGGAAGAGCCTGTATGGTCCAATAGAATGGAATATCTCGCCTCATAAGTTGATCGAATCATGGCCACCATATCAGCTGGAATACCAAAACGACCCAAAGCGTTGCAAATGCGCTGGCGGTGCACAGTTGTAATTCGGTTGAGGACCTTGGCTCAAGGTTCTGGCCGAGTGCCTCAAGGACGTCCTTATCGAGACGATGTTTGGGGGCTTCTTGAGGACCTGAGGCATAATGTTCGGTGCGTTCGGTCGGCACCAATTCGCTCAGAAGCGCGGGGAGCGTGGCAACACCATCATCCCCGCGCCATATATATATATATATATATAATTGGACTGTTTGGCTCAAGGCTCGACGTCCGGAAAACATGCCCGAGCAGAGGAGCAACGAAGCGCGGCAACGCCGTTTGCTCTTCCGTCTCTCTCGTACTTGTGACACCCTCCTCAAGCGTAGTCTTTATCTCCCGATCGACGATGCTCTTCAGAATCCTTTTCCCATACCTCGTTTCAGAGCCCGGGAAATCCCTCGTCAGCACAGGGAGTGAGTGCAGAAGAACTGTCAGAAGAAGAAGATCAATAACGATATGATGTATTCTGCGCACCCGGTCGTCGTGGACCAGCACCCGCTGATGTCCAGGGGTTATGAGCCCAAACGGACCTTCAGCTTCCTTTCCCGAATCCTCTTCGACGAACAGCTGGACGCCTCCCTCGGCATGTGCTGCAGGATCGGGCACGTGGACGATCCGAACGTGCCACGCGTTCGCCGACGTGATGACAGGACCCACTGTCACGTGCTCGGCGTGCCACGCGCCTGTGCAGTGCACAACCACTGCGTGGTGAGGCGCATGAGCTGCATGGCGTGCAACGAGATGGACTTCGCCTTCGCGAACCATCAGGCGCAGCAGAGGATGGCGATGAGCTCCGCGGGCTTCGGGCGTTTCATGAGCGCCGGCGGCCAGTGCGCGGGACAGGCCATCGGCGCGGTGGCCACCCTGGGCCGTGGGAGGAGCGGCCAGGCTGGTGACAGGCTGCGCCTCGGGTGCCGTCTCGGCGATCTGGGGCATGCGCGCAGTGGAGCTGCCGAGCGTGCCTGCGCCGCAGCGCCCACGCGTCCTCGAGCAGTTCGATATCTCGGACGCGGGCTCGGGCAGCGGCGCGCCGACGGAGATGGCGGACGTGATGGCCGAGTTCAGCCGGATGCGCGCGGAGATGGAGGCTCTGAGGGAGTAGAATGCGAGGCTCCGAGGAGGGAGTGCAGCGCCAGCCCAAGGCGGGTACGCGACGCCTTCATCGTCTGAGCGGCTGGCGGAGGAGATCGCCGAGGCCCAGGACGAGGGCATCGATGCCGTCTATGGCGGGGATTGGTCCCAGGCGGGAGGGCCCGTCGCGAACGGTGCTGGGGACAGTGCCGCCGAGACTCACGAGGTTAGAGCCGCGAGCACGGCGGCCAACACGATTGCCGAGCACGTCAAGGAGTTCTCCGTGCAGGCTGCGGCGCCGACGAGCGCCACGCAGCAGGAGCAGCCGCCAGGACTCGGCGCAGCTGCTCGAGCCGGCATCGTGCCTGCAGGACATCCAGGAGGTGGTCATCCTCATGGCGGTGGTGTACCTGGAGGCGCTGGGCCGCCTGGAGGAGGCGTCGGGGGTCTTCCTGGAGGTGCCCCACATGGTGGTGGTGGATTCGGAATACATGGACTGGGCCATGGAGGTGGGTATCCTCATAGAGTCGGCGGCGGTGGTTTCGGACTACCAGGTGGATTTTTTGGGGGGGGGGGACCTGGCGGCGGAGGTGGACCCGGCGGATCTGGAGGAGAATCCCTCCAGCCCTCTGGGCGTCGGTGGTCTAGAGAGTTTCCTCTTCCAACCCCCTTCTACCCCTTCGGGGAGGGGTTTCCCCCTCCCCCCTTCCCCCTCCCCTGGAACTGGACGGAGGGTTCCGCGGGTCGGTGGGGCGTCCAAAATGGCCCAAGACGGCTCCAAGAGCGAAAAGGCGAGAAAGGAAAAAAACATGGATTCCCCCTGGTTTTGGAAGGATGTTGGCCTCTTTTGGGGCCCAAGAGGCGATTCGAGGCACTCTAGAGGGGCAACGCTAATTGACCCCCCCCTTCTTTGATAGATCTCCTCCAACATGGCCCCAAGAGCGCCCCGAAGGCTCCCAAGAGCGCCCCAAGAGCGCCCCAGGAGGGCCCCAAGAGGGCCCCAAGAGGCTCCCCAGATGCCTCCAAGAGGCTCCCAAGAGACCCCCAAGAGGCCCCAAGAGGCTCCCCGAGATACGCAAGAGGCCCCCGGGACCGCCAAGAGGCCCCAAAGACGGCCCAAGAGGCCCCAAGCTCGCCACTGTCCTCCTCCTCCTCCTCCTCCTCCTCCTCCTTTTCTTCCTCCTTCCTTCTCCCCCTCCCTCTCCTCCTCCTCCTCCTCCTCCTCCTCCTCCTCCTCCTCCTTTTCCTTCTCCTTCTTCTCGTCCTCCACGTCCTCGCCCTCCTCCATCTCCTCCTCCTCATCTTCCTCCTGCTCCTCCTCATCCCCTTCCTCCTCCTGCCCCTCCTCCTGCTCCTCCTCCTGCTCCTCCTCTCCCTCCTCCTCCTACTCCGACGACGACGATTCCTCCTACATCCTCCCCCTCTTGGGGTATATGGCGGCTTACCCCGCCCTTTGTTATTCTGCATGCTCCCCCGCTTCCCTCATCACCTCCACTACCCTGGGACTCATTTCTGGACGGGCTGGAGGGGATGCTTTTTTGGTCGGCGGCTCCAAGGCAACGGTCAAGGAGCGAAAGCGGCGCCCGGGTGGCGGAACGGGGCGAATTTGCGAACCAAGCCGCCAGTGTCGGCGGACAAGCTCGCACCCGCAAGACAAACTCGCAGTTGCACATGCACAGAACAAAATGAACTAAATTCACAAGCAAACGCACATAGGCGAGAGCAGCGTGAACCGAAGTAAACGGGCAGCCGAGAAGAATGTGCGGATGCAACGGAGTGAGTCGCCGGGCGGCGCTAGACTCCATGCCGACCTGCACAAGCCGAACGGGCTGGAGGGGATACGCGAAGCGTTTAGAATTTCCAGGAGAAGGTGGGCCAGATCGTCCTGGCGGATTTGGTGGGCAGCCTGGTGGCGGAGGACCTCCACCACCACCGCCGCCTCCGCCACCATATGGCGCTGCTGCTGCCGCGGCGGCAGGCGGACCGCAGCGCGACGTGTCGCTGGAGAGCACGCTCGCGAAGTTGAGGGCGGCCGACTTGCCGCATTTGGCCTGGAAGGACAGCCCGGCTGGTAAACCAGGAATACTAGAGCATTGGATCCAGAGGGCGTCGCTCGACCCAGGGGGCATGCATCGCCTCGTCGAGCGCTACTGGTCGCAGGTACTGGGCGTGGCGGTGGAGACGCACGAGACGCACTTGCGCAGTGGGCCCCTGGACCGCCCCGCGATCAGGCCCATGCAGCCTGCGCAGTTCCCCCTAAATGAGGCTGATGCGGTGAACTTCCACAGCGTGGAGTTGCGACTCCGAGGCCTGCTGCTCGCCCTCATGCCTGAGGACGTCAAGCAGGCGCGCTTGAGCACGAGGCAGACGAGCACCACCGATATCTGATTCAGTGCGAATGTGTCGGCTGGCCCCAGCACGGGCCCTGACAAAGACCACACTTTGCAGCAAGCGTCCAAGGGGAGGCGCGTCGACGTGAAGACGACCTACGACGAGCTGCAACGCTGGAAATTCAGCGCCAACCGCCTCGCCACTTTAGGCGTCACGGCTCCCGACCCCAGCGTGCAACTGTCGTCCTTGAAGGCGATCGCGCACAAGATGCTGGAGTCCAACAAGGAGGTGAAGCACCGCCACTTCGGCTTCCTCGTGACTCGTGGTCTCAGCGGTGGGGTGGCGAACCAGGCCCAGGTTGACGAGCTCTGGCACTATCTCAGCGCGGAGGCGAGGGAGTTCGCGGACGCGGTGCCCCAGAAGGACGATCCTGCCGCGAGGCTCGCGATGGAGCGACGTCCGAAGGGAGATGCCAAGGGAAACCCAAAGGGAGATAATCTGAAGGCGACCCGAAGGGTGGAAGGGGGGAAGCCAAGGGGAAGGACGACAGGGGCGGCAAGGCTAAGACCGACCAGATCTCGTCCAAGACTTGTGCCAAGAAGCCCTGCACTTTCTTCGAGAGTGAAGGCGGGTGCTCTAAGGGAGCATTGTGTCCCCTTGCACACTGGAAGCTTACCTCGTCGGATGGGAGATGCTTCAACTGTGGTGACCCAAAACACCGCAGCGCAGACTGCACGACGCCGCGCGCTGCTGCGAAGGCTGCTGCTTCGACGCCGACTCCGGGGGGCCACTGGGGCGACTTCGACATCGACGGCGGCTTCGGCGTCTGCGAAGACGGCGGCGGCCACCTCGACGGCTGCCGACGTTCGCGCTGAGGTGCGCAACGAGCTGCTTGGCTTGATGCAGATGGGCTCCGGGACGCCTGCTGGCCAGGCGGATGCCGACTTTTGGAGCGCCGGCGACCCGAAGGCTAAGATGGTGAACATCAAAGCCAAGGTGATGATCGTGGACGGGGAGCGGTGCCTCCTGGCGGACACGGGCGCACACGCACGAGCTGAAGGGCGTCAAGGACTTCGACGACCTCGGCGACGACGCGCGGGCGGTGCAGCTTGAGGCGGCCACGGGCTCGCACGATGCGCGCATGGTCGGCGACGCAGTGTTTGCATTAGGTGAACCTTGCGTCGTACGTGGAGACCTTGGGGTTGGAGATGGAGTGGAACCGTCGGCGGCGCGGCGTGCACGTAGGAAACGACTTCGTCGACCTCCACCGGGAGAACGGCAGCATCTACATCAGCGAGAAAAACGCGGAGATTCTTCGAGCGGCTCGCCGAGCCCACCTTCGAGAGAAGCCAGGGCCTCTATGGCGGCCTTGGCGACGAGCCGTAGGAATCGGACGAAGCTCCAACAGCGCCAGGAGGGCGGGCGCATTCACTTCGACGTGAACTGCCCGCCCGCAATGCCGCGGCGCCCATGGCAAGATGCGCCAACATTTCCGCCACGATGCCAGCATGCGCCCCGGCGGACAACTGAGCGTTGACTTGAGCGGGCCGCACCTTCCGAGACGCTGGCCATCGGGAAGGACCGAGGACGCGGGCAGGATGGCGCAGCACTTCCTCTTAGGGGCGTTTTCGGTGGTGACCGCGGCCGATGCGCAGAAGCGAGCTGATCGTGAAAGAGAAGCTCGTGAGGCAGCTGGAGTGTCCCATGATGCGCCCGAGATCGGCGCCGCAGGTGTTTCTGTTGATGGCGATGTCGGGCAGCTGGCTGCTCGAGTCGCTGCCGCATTTGAGGTGTCGGAGCTCGGTGAGCTGCGCCTCAGAAGCGACCGCCCAGGCCTGGTGGCGGCGAAGCCCGCGCAGGTGCCCGACCATCCCCAGGACGAGCAAGAGCCTACAGAGGCCGAGGTCGCACCAGGGGTCGCCGGGGCCGGCTCGGGGCCCGCCAAGACGCGGTACTTTTGTGGCGCCCATGGAGAACAAGCGCTTTGAGACGTGCAAGAAGGGATTGGAGCAAATCTTGGCCGTGATTCGGTCCGAACTCGAGGGCGCGAGCGTGGTGCACCGCATGCACGGCGACAGGGCGAGCGAGCTGACTGGCACCAAGTCGAAGGAGCACTTTGCGAAACAGGGCATCTTGGTCACCAGCGCGCTGGGGTGCGAGCCGAACAACAACCCCCGCGCGGAGAAGGGGGTCGGCCTCGTGAAGTTGAGGGCGAGGGCGATGCTGCTGAGCTTCCCAGATCCTCGCGAAAGGCAGGACCTCTGGCCCATGGCGGTGCAGCACGCGGCCTGGTGCAGCAGGATGGCGGTTCAGGGGCGGAAGACAAACTGCCCTGCGTTCGGGGTCAAGGTCAGCTCGAGGGTGAAGGATTTGCCCCGCGACGTGCTGAGCGAGAGAGCGGTGGACAGCATCTTCCTCGGCGTTGACCCCGAGAGCGCGTGACTGGTCGGGCGAATCGACCCAAAAGCTTCTCGCCCCGAGGCGCGCTGGGTGATCGAATCCTCGAGCTCGTTCGTGATCCACTCGGAGGCGGCGGTGTTGCCGATGGAACCGGAGAGCGCGGCAGAGGAGGCAGGACCAGGAGGAGGCGCACAGGACAAGATCCCCGATGAGGCCGCGCGGCCAGACCCTGGTGAGGAGCACGCGGAGGTAGCAGTGCCAGGAGGAGAATCAGGAGGATCAGGAGAAGCAGGACAAGCAGAGTTGATGGTGGAGGCCTCGATGGTGATGCTGGCGGTGATCGTGGTGGCGGAGGCCCCGGTGGACTCGGGGCTGGCGAGGCTCCGGACTTCCTCGGCGAGGTGATGCCGAAGGACATTAGCTGCCCAGCGTGCCAAGGGCAGCATAGGAGCCACACGAGGGACGAGAACTGTCGGCTCGGCCCACTATTTCGGGACGACGGTGGTCCAGGAGTTTTTGGTCCTATTCGTGCCCAGCGTCCCTGGGACGGCATGTGTCGCATACCCGTGTCCTTCGGTGCCGACACGGACCAGGAGGAGCAGGAGAAGGACGTGCAGGAGGAGCAAAGAGGTCAGGTCGAGCGCAATCTTCGGCACGCCTTGCATCCAGATCGACGCCCACGGCTGGCGCATAATCGGCTAGTGGCACTCCGGTGGGCCTCCTGAAGCACGATCGCACCAATGCGCGCGTGCGATTCGCGGCCGCAGCCGAAGCCCTGGACGAGGAGTATGAGGAAAATAACGACGACGACGTTCCGCCTATTTTCCGGGACATCCAGCGCGAGAGCGGCATGACTCTGACGCCGATGAAGACCATCCGCACGGCCTTCGGCACGGAGCGCGAGGAGTGGCGCCAGGCCTTGGAGGCGGAGCTCATCTCCATGACGGAGAACCAGGTCTTTCGGAAGCTCTCGGCCCCAGAACGGCGGGAAGTACGTCCTTGGGAGGTGCTTCCTATGACAATTGTGGATGGGAAGAAGCCTACAGATGTGGCCAGGTACCGGAAGAAGAAGGCGAGGGGCGTGGTGCGCGGCAATCTCGAGGCCGAGTCGGACGAGCCAGATTATTGCAGCAACCTTGACATTGCGTCACTGCGTGCCGCATTGGCGGTGGCTTGCAAGGAGGGCTGGAGCCTCGGGGCCATGGACGTGTCGACCGCGTTCTTGAACCCACATCTGCCTGTAGGGCACAAGCGTGTCGTCGTCAGGCCGCCCGCGATTTTCGTCCAGTACGGCCTTGTTCCCGAAGGAGGGCTCTGGGTGGCGGAGAAGGCCATCTACAGACTGAGGGTCAGCCCGAAGGCTTGGATCGACAAGCGGGACGCTGACATCAAATCGCTCGTGGTGGATATCGGGGAGCGAGCCGCACGTGCTGCGGCAATCGTCTGCTGATCCTGCGGTCTGGGCGGTGGTGCCGCAGCAGGGCGGTGACGTCGTCGGCTACGTGCTGGCGTACGTGGACGACTTCTTGATGATGGGGTCGGACTCCGCAGTGATAGCTTTGAGGGGCCAGCTGGGGAAGCTCTGGCGCACGAGCTCGCAACCGATCGTGAGCAGGTCGGCCCCCAGTACGCTGAGGTACCTGTGCATTTGACATCGAGCTCAGGGCTGAGGGCACGGTGACGCTCGGGCAGCGCCAGTACACCGAAGAACTGCTCGAAAGTGGGGGATACTTCATTGCAACGGGACGGGGAGCATCAACTTAGACAAAGAGTCCTTCGAGCATTTCACGGCCACCTCCCTCGAGGACGAAGGCGCCGACGACGAGGCCGTGGAGGTGAAGCCGGCCCAGAAGATGGCAGGAGGCCTCTTGTGGTTGGCCTCCCGGACTCGTCCAGACATAGCGTACGCTGTCCCGAGTGGCGTCGATAGCAACCTCCCGTCCTCTGACGAGCCTCTGTTTCGGCAAGAAGGTGTTGCGATACTTGTGCAGTACTCGCCGCATGGGGCTCTGCTACCACCCTGGTGGCGGAGCCGGAGGTGGAGACGACCAGGGCGACGGTTCTGAGCCAGACCCAGAGGCCGCCTTCCTCCAGACATTCGCGGACGCCTCCCACGAGGACGTGGGAGCACAGACTGGGGTTGCTACGTATCTTGATGGCTGCTTGGTCGACTGGAGGTCGTTCTGGCAACAAGTAATGGCATTCTCCACATGTGAAGCCGAGGTGAATGCACTTGCCATGTGGGAGAGCATGCAGGCGTCCATTGTAGCGACATTGGAGAGCATGCAGATCCGATGCTGTTCTGTTCTGTATTGCGACAACAGTGCTGTCAACCAGATTGCGACTGGCAGAGGGACGTGGCGCACGCGAGCCCTTTCGACCAAAGTTAACGCGATTCGTTCGCATGTCGAGCGAAGGTTCTTGACTCTCCGGTTCGTTGCCACATCTTTTATGAAGGCCGACGGCCTGAGGAAATGCGGCGGAGTACCGCATGCGCAGCGCACCAGACGTCATTTTGGCCTTCGCCCGCTGTGAGCTTCGATGTTCGCAGGTTTTGCGGGCCTCTTGAACCCCACACCGCGCCGAGAAGCTTGCGTATCATAAGTCGGCGCGAGGTGCGGGAGATCGCAGCAGCATGCCACGACTCCCGAGAAGGAGCATGTGTGGGGAGTGCCTCGATCACGATTCGTCGATTCTCCGTTCGGTTGGCCGCCTCGCCCGGCGACCTGGGGATGGAGGTTCCCACAGCGTACGTCGATCACAATTCGTCGATTCTCTGGTCGGTCGGCTGCCTCGGCTGGCGATTGTTTAGATTGCCACTGGAGGCCAGGATTTGAAGCGAGGGGCCCAGGGATGGCCTCCTGTGGTGCCGCAGGCTGCACGTGAATAAATCGCGTCTCAAGTGCATCCTGGTTTCTGCTGTGTTGTGCGGTGCGTGAGGCATTGCATGGCGTAGCATTGAGTAGTGGCGCTGGCGGTGCACAGTAGTAATTAGGTTGAAGACCTCGGCTCAAGGCCCTGGCCGAGTGTCTCAGGGACGTCCCTATCGAGACGATTTTGGGGGACTTCTTGAGGACCTGAGGCACAGTGTTTGGTGCATTCGGTCGGCACCAATTCGCCTCAGAAGCGCGGGGAGCGTGGCAACACCATCCACGCGCCAATCATATATTTGTACTGTTTGGCTCAAGGCTCGACGTCCGATCGAGGAGAACATGCCCGAGCAGAGGAGCAACGAAGCGACGCAACGCCGTTTGCTACTCCGTCTCTCTCGTACTTGTGACACCCTCCGCAGACTTAGATTCCATCTCCCGATCGACGATACTCTTCAGAATCTTTTTCCCATACCTCGTTTCAGAGCCCGGGAAATCCTTCGTCCTATAGCACGGGGAGTGAGTATAGAAGAACTGGCACAGGAAGAAGATCAATGAATAAGGATGTGATGTATTCTGCGCACCCGTTCGTGGACCAGCACCCGCTGATGTCCACAAGACCCCCCCCCCCTCCCCCCCCGCGCCCTGCCCCTCTTCCGCCTCCAAGCGAAAGGGGAAGGGAGCGCGCGGGAGGTGGCCGAGGGGGGTGGCAGGGGGCGGAAGAAGGAGGGGGGGTGGGCGGCAAAGGAAAAGGGAGGCAGGAAGGGGAAGGGAGAGAGATGGGGGCGAAGGGGGAGGAAAAGGGAAGAAAGAGAACGGACGGAGGAGAGGAGAGGGCGGGAAACGGAAGGCGGCGGCGCGCGCGGGCCGCACTTTCCACAACCAGCTGAATCGACGTAGACGCCCACGGGCGCCCGCAGGCGCGGGCGGCGCGGGCGGCGCCGGCGGCACTGGCGGCTCGGGCGGCGCGGAGGGCGGCGGGCAACGCGGGCGGCACGGGCGGCGTGGACGGCGCGCACGGCGCGGGCGGCGCTGGCGGCTCAAGCGGCGCGGGGAGCGGCGGGCAGCGGGCGGGCCAAGGGCGGGCGGCGCAGACGGCGGGCGGGCGGCGGGCGGACGGGAAGTTAATTGCCCGGGTAATTCCCTTGCTAAATCTGGCATAGCCTGCGCGGGGAGAAATTAGCGGGGCAATTGCCTTGCCCGATGTGCGGCACCTCTGGCCTCAGATTTCGCGAAGAAATTAGCTGGGAAATTAATTGGGAAAATTAGCGGGGATACTTGGCCGGGGGATTAGCGGGGAAATGAACGGGGAAATTAGCAGGGAAGCTTAGCCGCGAAATTAAAAGGAAGACTCATGGATGTTTTGATCCTAAACAACCTTTTGCAGTGGGCTGCCCGCCAGGAGCCACGGGGCACGGCGGCTCGGCGGGTTCGCCGCACGTTGGTGGGGGGGCACAGCGCATTAAGCAAAAAAAAGGCATGAACGAGCTTCGGGGCCATCATGTGCGCGAGGTTGCGCGCCCCCGCTCTCCGCCCCGACTCGCCACCAATTATATTTTTACTTGGGGCGCGCGCGCAATCCACAGCCGCGCGCATGGAAAACGGAAACACGGCGAGGCGGCATTGCAGACCTCCGCGGGGGAACAAGGAAAGGGGGGGGAGAAGGAACACCATAACCCCGCGCGGCCCGAAGCCGTGTCTGTCATCGTGCTGAAGGCCGCCACCACCGAAGCACTGCTGGCGCGATCCATGCACAAGGCGCAAACTGGCATTTAGAACAAAAGCGTGCCACGATGCCACCTGCACGACGCTGTCGCCCGCCCAATGCAGTGCATCGATCTTGGGGCACGCGCGAAGAGCGCGCTGCCACCACAGAACCGACGAGCGGACAAAGAAGACAATCGTCCAGCAACAAAGTAAGAGAGATGCCGAGGCCAGACGCATCCCATAGCTGCTCTCCACCTTTTAACTGACGATGCTCAGACTGCATCACGACTAGATACGGAATATGTCCAGGCAGATTTGCATGGGTGGCTTAAAGCTGCAACACACATGATCATGTTTCTTTCTCTTCTGTCCCGTTCTGTCTTGTAACGTCTATCGGTCTGGTTATCAGGTGAGGGGAGGTTAGGGGCATGAGATCATTTGTGTGCGTCTATGCTCTGTCTTCGAGGTGCGGAACGCTTCCTCTTGCAGCCTAGGTGTCGGCAGCATGTGAGTTCCACATGTGTGCCACCGAGGCTCCTTCTGTGTCTACCTCATGGTTGGGATGGAGGTTGCATTGCAGGATTGGATTGGGGTACTTCCTCAGCTTGGCATGTGCAGCATTGATTATCTTCTGTGCGCCGTCGAGGCTTGGCGCATTTCTCATTTGTTTGGGTTAGAGAGGGCTGACAGGCAGAGGAGATCTGCAGCAGCAGCAGCAACAGCCTGTTCTTCTCTGCCGTGCGCCTCTCCCTGCCTCCCGACCCATCGGGAGCGCCAACTTCGGCCAGGCGCGCCCGCCGCGCGCCTGCCTATGAGGAGGATGGAGGTTGGGGGGGGGAGTTTAAGACGAATTGGGATTGGGATGTCGCTGGGGCGTCAGGTGCCCTGCTCTTTGTGCGCTCATGCTTCTCTAGATGAGCTTTGGGTCGTGCAAGGATCCTTCATATGGACCCCTCGATCGTGCATGTTAGCCTGCATCGAGCAGGCTTGGGGCCTGTCGGGGCACCCTTGGCCTCGACATGCCCCCAGCAGCCACTGACAGCAGCTCTTTCGGGACCATCCGATCCGATCCGATCCTCCTCCTCCTCCTCCTGCTCCTCTGGGCCCTCCCCCTCCTCCCTCCTCCTCCTCCTCCTCCTCCTCCTCCTCCTCCTCCTCCCTCCCTCCTCCTGCTCCTCCCCCATTCCTTCTCCTTGTAAATAACTTCTCCCTTTCGCACACCGAGGCGAGTTTTAGGGCGGGCCGGGCGTTTCGCCTGAGACTTCCTCACCATGTATGACTCTGAAGCTGCAAAAAGGGGAACAGTTTCACATATTGAAGGCGGGTGGGTTTCAAAATGTGGCTTTCGCCTTAGCGCCGCGCACATTCGGATTGAAATTTGCAAGAGCTTCGCGGATTTAGGGCGGGTCGTTTTCATAATGTAGCTCTCACCTTAGAGTCGCGCACATTCGTTTTTAAAATTTGCAAGCGCTTCACGGATTGAGGGCGGGTCGTTTTCATGATGTGGCTCTCGCCGTAGCGCCGCGCACATTCGTTTTCAACAATTTGTCAGAGAGTTTCACGGGTTGAGGGCGAGTCGTTTTCAAAATGTGGCTCTCGCCGTAGCGCCGCGCACATTCGTTTGAACAAAAATCGAACAAGTTTCACGGATTGAGGGCGATTCCTTTTCAAAATGTTAGCGCAACGCGCATTCGTTGTAACAAATCGCAAGGTTTTTTTAAAACGGATTCCCATGATCGACGTACCAGAAACGGCTTTCCGGAAAGATTCAGGATCATGCGGGCGCAACAGTTATGTTGATTCGTGGTGCTGGAGTCTCACAAGTGGCGTTCTGGCATGATTCCAGATCGTCAGGACGCAACAGTCAGGTTGATCCGTGGCGTGAAATCCCGAGAACGATGTTTTGGCATGCTTCAAGGTCTTCACACGGTTGTCTTCCAACGAGGCAGCTCCCTCAATGGAAATGAACCGTTCTAGGGGCCTATGAAGAGGGAGGTTGGAGGGAAAATTAATTCCGACATCGTTGATCAATCTTGGATTTACACTGGTCCTCCTCCTCCTCCTCCTGCTCCTCCTCCCCCTCGCTCCCCTTTTCCGCTTTCCCCTAACACCAACGACCAAACACCCCAACACCCCAAGACCAAAGCACCCAAGCACCCAAGAACCCAAACACCCAAGAACACAAGCACCCTAACAGCCAAACAGCCAAACCGTCAAACAGCCAAACAGACAAACAGCGAAACGCCCTAACGCTCTAACGCCCAACGCCCTAACATCCTGACGCCCTAACACTGTAAAACCCTAACACCCCTAACACCCTAACATCCTAACACCCTAAAGCCCTAGCACCCTAACACCTTACCGCCCGAACAACTTAACACCCTAACACCCTATGCCCAAGCACCCTACTGGCCAAACAGCCAAACAGCCAAACAACCGAACTGCCAAACACCAAACTTCCCTAACGCCCTGATACCCTAACACCCTAACCGCTGACCCATTGACCCCCTGACCCCCATGAGCCCCTAACCCCCTGAAGCCCTAACCTCCTAACCCCTAACCCCCTCACCCCCGTAACCCCCCGACAAGCACCCTCCTACTTGCAAACCCACCCAGCCACCCTGATGATGTAGGCGGACACTTTTCTTCCCCCCTACACCTTAACATCCAAACATCAACAAGCCCAACCACCAAACACCCTTGCCCTCTGACCCCCTGACCCCCTGGCCCCCTAGCCCTCTGACCCCCTACCCCCTGACACCCTAACACCCTAACGCACTAACACCCGATCTCCCGAACACCCCAGCAACCTAACACTGTAACACCCTAACACCCCAGCGCCCCAACACACCAGCACCCTAACACTTCAACACCCCAACACCGCAACATCCCAACGCCCCAACACTCCAACACCCTAGCACCTCAACACCCCAGCGCCCATACACCCTACCACCCTACCACACTGCCACCCTACCACCCTAACATCCTCACGCCCCAACACCCCAACGCCCCAACGCCCAAACACCCTGACACCCAATTCCCTCAGAGCCATACGAGCCCCAAGAACTCCAAGAACCCACATAGCCACATAGCCCTAACAACCCACGCGCCTAAGAGTCTGCAAGCCTGACAATGTGGCAGCCTAACAACCGAAAATCCAACCACCGTAACACCCTGATGTCCTACCACCCTTTGGCGAAAAACGCCCGTGATGACGTAATGCTCAAACCGCTTTCTGCGAGGCTACGCGCAGGATGGAGGAATCCAGGGGGGTAATTCTAGCACGGTTGAAATCTTATGTGCGTCCTCTCGTTCCGTTTTGCACGTTTGAAAATGCAGCGATGGGCGACAGCACGACCTCTCATGTTCCAAGGAGCGACGGCCTTAGAGCGCCTGGTGCTGCGGGACGCAGCGCAGGTCGAGAGGTAGGAAGCCACTCGTCCAAGTGGACGCAGCGCGCAGCAGCAGCTGCGCGACCCAGGTCAATGGGGGAAGACGGCGATGCCAGCAGGACGCCGCGCCAGAAAGGGATACGGCGGCCCATCAGGGTCACAAGGCCACAGGGTCACATGGTCACAGCGTTGCAGAGCATGAGCCAGAGTCTTGTCTCCCACAGGCAGTATTGCAAGGCCGCTGGCACGGGGCATTGTATTGCCTCTGGCAGGGGGCTGCTGCAGTCAGAGACATAGAGACATCGAGGTCTGGAGCCGAAGGTTTCGGGTTAGTGTCGGGTCGGCCAACCCCTAGCCTTCATCATTAACCACGTGAGTCGTGAGTGTCCTCCTCCTCCTCCTCCTCCTCCTCCTCCGTCTCCTCCTCCTCCTCCTCCCCCGCGCGCGATAGGGGAAGCCTCACCGCCTCACCGCCACGACTGCGGCCGCTCCCTCGGCGCGGCAGCGGCGCGACGCGATCCGCGCAAGACCGCCAGGATGTGCCAGACCGAGGCAAGGATCGAAGGACGGGGAACTGCGCACGCCCTTTCTGGTCCTATGCCTCGTCCTTGGACCCCTCCTCCTATCCTCCCTCCTCGGACCTCCGCCTCTGCCGCTTCATGCTAGCAATTGTCGTCGTCGTCCTCCTCCTCCTCCTCAGCGCTGTGGGCAGCATCAGTGAAGCTGGACCCCCCCTGAAGGTCTCTCCAGACCAGATGGGGGTCAGGAGCCATGTGCACCACCCTGTTCCCCCGCCCCGCGGGCGTGGCCAAGAACTTTATCAGCAGCCATCGGGCCTTCCCCGGGAACCCGAAGGGTATCCTCCGGGATCTAGAGGACTTTCTACGGAGTCCGCTAGCGCGAGGCCGCTCGCCTGCGCGCAGTACCCAGTCGCGCAGCGAGGCCCCACCCTAGTCGCGGAGCGAGACTCCCGCCGACGCGGAATCCCCAGTCGCGCTGCGAGGTGACACCCCAGTCGCGGGGCGAGACCCTCGCCAACCAGTCGCGGAGCGAGAACTCCACGGATGCGACGCATGAGGCCGCGTGGGGGTAGAGGCGAGGAAGGAAATTCTCCATCGGGCGCAGGCCAAGCAAGTCTTGGGGGGGGGGCTAGGGTGCGGGCAGCGCGAGCGCGCACTTGAGCGTCCCGCCCCCCACAATCATGATGAGGCGGCGGGATGTGCGCGTACGTTCCATTGTGAGTTCCCTCTTCCTCCTCCTCCTCCTCCTCATCCTCCTCCTCTTTCTCCCCTTCTTTTTCCACTGCTGCCGCCGCCGCCTCCGCCTCCTCCTCCTCCTCCTCCTCCTCCTCGATCTCCTCCTCGGTTTCCTCCTCCTCCTCCTCACCACCACCACTACCACCACCACCACCACCATCACCATCACCATCACCATCACCATCACCATCGCCATCACCACCACCACCACCACCACCATCATCATCATCATCATCATCATCATCATCATCATCATCATCATCATCATCATCATCATCATCAGCATCATCCTCATCATCACCACCATCATCATCATCATCAGCAGCATCATCCTCATCATCACCACCATCATCATCATCGTCATCATCGTCATCATCATCATCAACATCAACATCATCAGCATCAGCATCAACACCAGCATCATCATCAGCACCAGCATCATCATCAGCATCATAATAATCATCATCAGCATCATCAGCATCATCATCAGGATCATCATCATCATCAACATCAGCATCAGCATCACCGTCACCATCTGTATCAGCATCATGACCATCAGCAGCAGCATCATCAGCACCATCACCATCACCATCACCAAAAGTCATCATCATCAGCAACACCATCACCAACATCCTCATCCTCCTCCTCCTCACCACCACCGTCATCATCAGCATCACCCTCATCATCATCATCATCATCATCATCACCATCATCACCATCACCATCACCATCACCATCACCATCACCATCATCATCATCATCATCATCATCATCATCATCATCATCATCATCATCATCATCATCAGAATCACCATCATCATCATCATCAGCATCATCATCATAATCATCACCCTCCTCCTCCTCCTCCTCCTCATCCTCATCTTCATCCTTCTCATCCTCATCCTCCTCCTCATCCTGATGCTCCTCCTCCTCCTCCTCGTCCTCCTCACCATCGTCATCCTCCTCCTCCTACTCCTCCTCATTCTCCCCATCTTCATCGTCACCGTCATCCTCCTCCTCCTCCTCCTGCTCCTCCTCATTCTCCCCATCTTCATCGTCAGCGTCATCCTCCTCCTCCTCCTCCTCCTCGTCCTCCTCACCGTCCTCATCACCATCACGATCACCATCACCATCATCATTATCAGCATTAGCATTAGCATCAGCACCATCATCATCACCTCATCGTCGTCCTCATCCTCATCATCATCCGCATCCTCATCGTCATCCGCATCCTCATCCGCGTCATCATCCTCATCCTCATCCCCTATCATCATCATCATCATCATCATCAGCATCATCATCCTCATCATCACCACCATCATCATCATCATCACTACCACCGTCGTCGTCCTGATCATCACCATCATCATCATCACCACCACCATCATCATCATCATCATCATCATCATCATCATCATCATCATCATCATCATCATCATCATCATCATCATCATCATCATCATCATCATCGTGATCGTGATCATGATCATGATCATGATCATGATCATCACCACCACCATCACCATCACCATCACCATCAACATCATCATCATCACCCCCATCAACCACAGCATCAACAACCTGAGCGTCATCATCACCGTCATCACCGTCAGCATTATCCTCTTCTTCCGCTTCCTCTGCCTCCCCATCACCAGCATCAGCATCATCACCACGATCGTCATCATTGTTTTCATAATCAGCATGATCATCATGACAATCACCAGTTCCCTCCTTTTCCTTCTCCGTCCTTCTCACAAGGGAATCCTCCGCGAGTGCGCGGCAGACTGTCCAAGAGAGCCCTGATACGCCCCAAATCTCGCTCCACGACGTTCACGGCGGCTCCAAAACGGCCCCAGAAGCTCCGGAAACACTCGACGGGAACCCCAACCAGACTTCCAAGAAAGCCTCCAGATGCCAACCCCGTCAATGTCCCACTAGTTTTGAACATGCTTCAGCCCCGGAGGCTCCCAAGACGCGCTGAAAGGCCCCCGACAAGGTCCCCAAAGCCTCCAAGACTCCCCAAAAGCCTTCCTGGATGGCCGAAGTGAGGTCCCAAGAGAATTTCAAACGATCTCCGTAGGGTTTCGGGCTGCCTCTTCCTGACCCTCGAGAGGCCGCCCTCCAAGAGGGCCCCAAAAGGCGCCCAAGAGGCCCTCAAGAGCAACACGCGCCAACCGCTAGTCCCTAAACGGGTCGGCGGTGTGGCGTAAGTAAGCCTAAATCCACGTCCGGAAGTGACGTGCTGAGCGGCAGCGTTTTCCGGCGAACGCCTTAATGCAACGTATCCAATGTATCCAATGATTGCATAATTGCCACATCTTGCATTGTGTTACAATATTATGTCTCCCCCCCATCACCCCCTTTGGGAGCCGCGCTACAGGAACGGACCAAAATGATCGGCCCTCCTTCTGGGGCCCCAAAATTACAAAAACCTATGACACATCAGCAAATTCAACCTCTTGGGCCTCTGGGGACTCCAAGAAGGCCTCAAGATGGCCCAAAATGGCCCAAAGACGGCTCCAAGATGGCCCAAAATATTCCCAACGGGGGCCCATGAGGCCCCCAAAACGTCCCCAAAACGGCCCCCAAAGCCCCAAGGACGGCCCAAGAGGGCCCCAAGAGGGCTCCAACGCGGCCGCGAAAGGCCCCCAAGACAGCCTCCGAGGAGGCGAAACGGCGCAAAAGCGCCCCAAGACGCCCCCAGGAGGCCCCAAGAGGCCCCCAAGAAGCCTCCAAAAAGTCCCCCAGAAGCTTTCAAAAAGCCCCCCCAAAAAATCCCCAAAGGCCACGCAACGACTGGAGTGTAATGTTATTCCCCCCCCTCTGGGCGAACTGCGGCGCAGCGCCAGCCAGGCGGAAGTTGGTCACTGCAGCGCCCATGATTAGAGCCGGCGCTGGAAGGGAAGATGGGGAGGGTGTATGAAAAGGAGGGAGGGGGGAAAGACCCCAAAGAAGTCCCCAAGAGGCCAAAAGAAACTCCCAGGAGGCCTCCAGGAGGCCCCAAGAGGCTCTCAAGAGGCCCCGCGACGACGTGACTGTACGTGCTCTGGACTTGCACCCCGCGAAGCGAGAGGAATCCACGTCCGGAGGTAACGTGCTGAGCGGCAGCGTTTTCGGCGAACGCCTTGATGCAACGTATCCAATGTATCCAATGATTGCACAATTGCCACATATTGCTTTGTGATACATTATTATGTCTCCCCCCCTAACCCCCTTGGGAGCCGCGCCACAGGAACGGACCAAAATGATCGGCCCTCTCTCCGGGGCCCCAAAATTACAAAAACCTATGACAAATCAGCAAATTCGGCCTCTTGGGCTTCTGGGGACTCCAAGAAGGCCTCAAGATGGCCCAAGATGGCCCCAAGACGGCCCCAAGATGGCGCAAGATATTCCCAACGGGGGCCCATGAGGCCCCAAGACGTCCCCAAGAGGGCCCCCAAAACCCCAAGGACGGCCCAAGAGGGCCCCAAGAGCCCCAACAACTGCGCCTCCAGAGGCCGAAATTACCTTGTGGCACTTTTAAACAATATTTTCAGAATTCTCACCTTTTTCGATCCTCAAAAATCCAGGACGACCCAAGCAGCTTCCAGAATCGCCCCAGAACAATCCCCCAAAAAACCTTAGAGGGCTCCAAGACGGCCCAAGAGGGCTCCAAAACGGCCCAAAGAGGCCCCCAAAACGGTCCAAGAGGCCGCGAAGACGGCCCGCGAGGACCCCAAGAGGGCTCCAATGCGGCCGCGAGAGGCCCCCAAAACAGCCTCCGAGGGGGCGAAGCGGCGCAAAAGCGCCCCAAGACGCCCCCAAGAGGCCCCGAGAGGCCCCCAAGAAGCCTCCAAAAAGTCCCCCCAAAAGCCTCCAAAAGGCCCCCCCAAAAAATCCCCAAAGGCAACACAACGACTGGAGTGTAATGTTATTCCCCCCCCTCTGGGCGAACTGTGGCGCAGCGCCAGCCAGGTGGAAGTTGGTCACTGCGGCGCCCATGATTAGAGCCGGCGCTGGAAGGGAAGATGGGGAGGGTGTATGAAAAGGAGGGGGGGGGGGGGGGGGAAAGACCCCAAAGAAGTCCCCAAGAGGCCAAAAGAAACTCCCAGGAGGCCTCCGGGAGGCCCCAAGAGGCTCTCAAGAGGCCCCGCGACGACGTGACTGTACGTGCACCCCGCGAAGCGAGAGGAATCCACGTCCGGAGGTAACGTGCTGAGCGGCTGAGCGGCAGCGTTTTTCGGCGAACGCCTTGATGCAACGTATCCAATGTATCCAATGATTGCATAATTTCCACACGTTGTTTTGTGATACATTATTATGTATCCCCCCCTAACCCCCTCTGGGAACCGCGCCACAGGAACGGACCAAAATGATCGGCCCTCTCTCCGGGGCCCCAAAATTACAAAAACCTATGACAAATCAGCAAATTCGGCCTCTTGGGCTTCTGGGGACTCCAAGAAGGCCTCAAGATGGCCCAAGATGGCCCCAAGACGGCCCCAAGATGGCGCAAGATATTCCCAACGGGGGCCCATGAGGCCCCAAAACGTCCCCAAGAGGGCCCCCAAAACCCCAAGGACGGCCCAAGAGGGCCCCAAGAGCCCCAACAACTGCGCCTCCAGAGGCCGAAATTACCCTGTGGCACTTTTAAACAATATTTTCAAAATTCTCACCTTTTTTCGATCCTCAAAAATCCAAGACGACCCAAGCAGCTTCCAGAATCGCCCCAGAACAATCCCCAAAAAAACCTTAGAGGGCCCCAAGACGGCCCAAGAGGGCTCCAAAACGACCCAAAGAGGCCCCCAAGACGGTCCAAGAGGCCGCGAAGACGGCCCGCGAGGACCCCAAGAGGGCTCCAATGCGGCCGCGAGAGGCCCCCAAAACAGCCTCCGAGGGGGCGAAACGGCGCAAAAGCGCCCCAAGACGCCCCCAAGAGGCCCCGAGAGGCCCCCAAGAAGCCTCCAAAAAGTCCCCCCAGATGCCTCCAAAAGGCCCCCCCAAAAAATCCCCAAAGGTCACACAACGACTGGAGTGTAATGTTATTCCCCCCCCCTCTGGGCGAACTGCGGCGCAGCGCCAGCCAGGTGGAAGTTGGTCACTGCGGCGCCCATGATTAGAGCCGGCGCTGGAAGGGAAGAAGGGGAGGGTGTATGAAAAGGAGGGAGGGGGGAAAGGCCCCAAAGAAGTCCCCAAGAGGCCAAAAGAAACTCCCAGGTGGCCTCCAGGAGGCCCCAAGAGGCTCTCAAGAGGCCCCGCGACGACGTGACTGTACGTGCACCCCGCGAAGCGAGAGGAATCCACGTCCGGAGGTAACGTGCTGAGCGGCAGCGTTTTTCGGCGAACGCCTTGATGCAACGTATCCAATGTATCCAATGATTGCATAATTGCCACATGTTGCTTTGTGATACATTATTATTTCTCCCCCCCTAACCCCCCTGGGAACCGCGCCACAGGAACGGACCAAAATGATCGGCCCTCCTTCTGGGGCACCAAAATTACAAAAACCTATGACAAATCAGCAAATTCGGCCTCTTGGGCCTCTGAGGACTCCAAGAGGGCCTCAAGATGGCCCAAGATGGCCCCAAGACGGCCCAAACTATTCCCAACGGGGGCCCAGGAGGCCCCCAAAACGTCCCCAAGAGGGCCCAAAAAGCTCCAAGGACGGCCCAAGAGGGCCCCAAGAGCGCCCACAACTGTGCCTCCAGATGCCGAAATCATTGCTCTCGCCTTTTTCGGCTTTCACAAATCCATGACGGCCCAAGCAGCTTCCACAATCGCCCCAGAACAACCCAAAAAGGCCCCCAAGAGGGCCCCCAAACGGACCAAGACGGCTCCAAAACGGCCCAAAGAGGCCCCCAAAACGGTCCAAGAGGCCGCGAAGACGGCCCAAGAGGACCCCAAGAGGGCTCCAATGCGGCCGCGGGAGGCCCCCAAGACAGCCTCCGAGGGGGCGAAACGGCGCAGAAGCGCCCCAAGACGGCCCAAGGCGCCCCCAATAGGCCCCAAGAGGCCCCCAAGAAACCTCCAATAAGTCCCCCAGAAGCCTCCAGAAGGCCCCCAAAAAGATCCCCAAAGGCCTCGCAGCGACTGGAGTGTAATGTTATTTCCCCCCTCCGGGCGAACTGCGGCGCAGCGCAAGCCAAGTGGAAGTCGGCCACTGCGGCGCCCATGATTAGAGCCGGCGCTGGAAGGGAAGATGGGGAGGGTGCATGAAAAGGAAGGAGGGGAGAAAGGCCCCCCACAAGTCCCCAAGAGGCCAAAAGAAACTCCCAGGAGGCCTCCAGGAGGCCCCCAAGAGGCTCCCAAGAGGCACCGCGACGACGTGACTGCACGTGCTCCGGACGTGCACCCCGCGAAGCGAGAGGAATCCGCGCCTGGAAATGACATGTTGCCAGAGGCAGATCGTGGAACGGAGCGGAAATCCCAGCGCAACGTATCCATAGTATCCCATGACCACACATTTGCTACATATGGTGCATCATTTTGTTTCCTCCTACCCCTCCTGGAATCGCGCCGCATCGTCGGGCCAAATCTGGCCCCCCCCCGTTTGGGGGTCAGAAACGTACCAAACGTTCAGAAATCGAACATATCGGCCTCTCTGGTCTCCTGGAAGTCTAAGAGGACTTCAAGACGGCTCAAGACGGCCTCACGACGGCCCAAAATAACCCGAGAAGGGCTCAGGACCCCCAAACGGCACTTGAGATTCTCAAGGGGGCCCCCAAGAGCATCTCCAGAAGTCAAAAAAAAACCTCCACCCTCTAACCCCTGCAATTCGCCTCTTTCTTTCCGCTGCGCTGCAATCGGAATGTTATCTGCGTGCGTCTGCGGTGCAAAAGGGGGTGGAGCCAGCCTGCGCCGAGGGGGTCAGGGCGGGCTGGCAGGAGAGTCCGAGTCTCTCCTTGGGCTCCCGAAGCACTGCGGAGACTGTATCCCGACACCCCAATCTTCGCAGCGAAGCTGCACCTCCGGCTCAACCCGGAGACGCACAGGGAGAAAATACTAAACAGAGCAATGTACACAGGCAGGGCCCCACGACGCGATAAGCGAGAGGAACGCGAGGGGGGGGGCCCAAGGAACACCACATTGTAGGCCAAGGCGAAGCAGGGGCCAGCCTCGCGAGGCCAGGTGATAGCCTGGTGGCACAATCAGGAAACCTGGAACGCCATCAGGAGGAGATCTGCCCTGGTTGATTCTGGAAGTTCTGACAAGCAAGTGGCCGACACGAGCACCTGGAGGTATATGACCAAGACTCTCTGGGAAAACCACCGCCCCCGACTTTGAACAGGCTAGGGATCATCTCGATGACAAGCTGGATCGCGCCTCCGGCGCGAAGGGAGGCAGGGTCGAGTACTCCTCTGCGCCTGCCCCCTAAGCTGATGGGTGAACTGCTTCCCGACGGTCTGGCTACTAGCTGCGTGGCAACGTGGTGATTCTCCCGCTCGAGCACGATCCAAGGGTACCCGAGGCCCCCCGCCGCGCTCAGCAAACCCACCAGCCCTCTGGGCGTCGGTGGTTTAGAGCGTTTCCTCTTCCACCCCTCCCTCTTGCCCTTCGGGGAGGGGTTTACCCCTCCCCCTACCCCCTCCCCACTGACCTGGACAGGAGGGGCGGGGAGCGGTCAGAGCGTCCAAAACGGCCTCGGCGAGGAAACCAAAATCATTGATTTTACTATGGTTTTGGCCCCATTTTGGCCTTCTGAGGGGGCAGGGCTAATTAAAGCTCCCCTTTTCTTTGATCGATTTCCTCCACGATGGCCGCAAGAGGCCACCAGGATGCCCCAAGAGGCCGCAGGATGGCCCCAAGATGGCCACAAGAGGCCCCCCAAGAGGCCCCCAGGAGGCCCCCAAGAGACCCCCAAGAGGCCCCAAGAGACCCCCCAGAGGCACCCAAGGTGCTCCCAGAGGCCTCGGCGATAATGTCAAACCATTGTTTTGCACAAAGGTTTTAGCCACATGTTGGCCTCTTGGGGGGGGCACTGATTAAGATGACTCCAATATGGCCCCAAGAGGCTCCAAGAGGCCCCCAGGAGGCCCCAAAGAGGATCCCGAACGGCCCACAGAGGCCCCCCCGAGGCACCCAAGACGCCGAAAAGCCCCTCAGAACGACCCTCTACTCGCCTGGGCGTCGTTTCTGGACGGGCTGGTGGAGATATTTTGTTTTACAGCCGCAGGCGGAAGCGCCAGCGGCGGAAGGTCGCGAACGGGCCGCGGACGCGACTAAATTACCTAACGCGCGCAGGGCCGCGGATCAGGCGGCCCACGACAGCGCCCAGGGAAGACGATGCAATCCAGGTGCCATGACAGCCCCTGAACGGGCATGCAGGTGCGTCCAACAGGCCTGAGGTAGGCACCGAGACCACCTAGCGCAGCCAAAATGGCGCGAAAGCGTTCCGACGTCCAAGAAAGACAAGGGAACGACCGAGGACGCCAGCCCCAGCCTGTCGGGTAACACAGAGGTCGGGGTGGTAAGTCCAACGAAGATCCCGACGGCGGCAGCGAGCCGCGGCGTCGGCGACATCAAGGTGTATCCATGATCCGAGAAGACAACCACACCAAGACGTATCGGCCCAGACCCAACGGGTGGAAGGGCACCGTCTGCACGCTCCCGTCGAAACGCGGCGCGTGCACAGCACAGTGTCACAGTGCAGTCCAATGAGACGGAGAGCACAGGCGGAACGAGACCGTGTATACCCAGGCAAGTCCCAAAGCCACTGATCCAAGGTCGCGGTAGGAAGCCGTCCAACAATGACGTCCAGAGGGCACCGATCCATGGAGCCTGGAGGGTACCACAGGCTGACTGGGGACAAGTACCAACTGAAAAGCAGACGGCGAGCCAGTCGCAACGCAAGAAGCGCATCCAGGGTGTGGAGAATGATGACTAGACAGAACATCCACACCTGAGATGCGACAGCCCAGATCCGACGAGTGGAAGGGGTGGAAGAGCACGATGCACGGCAGACCCCTAGGAGTGTGCACATCAAAGGTGGCCCAGCGATACCCAACCGAGTCGTCTAGCACAGAGGGGCGAGGACGTATTGTACCCGAGACGTGTCCCACAGAGCCAACGGATCCAGGGCGACGGCGGAGGGCCGTCCTTCTTGTTTGAAAGGTCCAGGGTGACGGCGGAAGGCCGATCGTTCGGTTAGAAAGTCCAGGGGGAAGCCAGTGGTCAGGCGGCAGTGGCCCACTGACAGGCCAGGAAGGCCTGGCGGTGAGACAGCTACAGTAGGGCCTGAGGCCGCGAGTCCACTGCGGAGAGGCGGTGGACGGCATTGCCGAAGCGCGCACCTGGATCCAAAGGCAGGAGGTGCGCGCATCGGGCGGAGGGCGGCAGAGCGCCGTGATTAGGGGCCAGCGGCGCGGCCTGGGCAGCGCCCGCTGGGATTCAGGAAGTGAAACACGGCGGGGGGAGAGGAGCCGAGTGAAAGGAGGGCGTCGGCCACCGGCGGAGAAAGGCAGCGATGCCAGTGGCAAGTGGTTTGCAGGATGCGTGGTGTCACGCACGGAGCAGACGGTATTACCGAACGGCACCCCAAGGCCACGGGTCAGAGAGGGTGCCGCTCAGGGGAGGGGGGGCAGGGCCGCCCCAGGTTGAGGGAAAGGGCGGCAGAAGGCCGCGATGGTGCGTTGTGAAGCGCAGGCGGTGGGGCGGGCACTGGGGGGCGGTGAGGGCAGAGAGGTAGTTCAGTCTTTCCAGCGGAGTCTCTTTTCATCTCTCGATCATCCCGATCGTCAGGGTAACCTCCGCCGCGCTTGCCACCCGCCTGCCAGTGCTCCTCGCGCCATCCGTCGCGCCACTCGCCCTGCCAACTGCTCCAGGTGTCCCGGGAACTTGTCGCACGGTCGCGCCAGCCCGTGTGGCGATAGCCGCCTTTGCTCCAGTCGTCTGTCTGGGAGTGACGCAGGTAGTTGGCTCGAATCTTGTTCCAGTCGATACCATAGCCCAGTCTCCTGTCCATCTCGTAGGCGTCGTACCCGCAGTCCTTCCAGGCCTCTAGGAAGTTGATGATATCCGCGGGCATGTGTAGTTCCGGGTCGGACTTGGGCGCCCTCCATCCAGGGAGCAGGGTACGCTGCGTGTTCGCTGTCCACAGTGCGCAAAAGACTGCTCCCAGCTGCGACTGAAGCCTGGATATGCAACTGGCTGGTGTCTCGTCGGGACGCTCGAGTTCGACGGTGCCCAGCCTGACTTTGTACATTGGGCCGCCTCCATCAGGGCAGGACAGCATGTTGAGCGCGTCCTGCTCCGAAGAGCCAGTGTGGCGAGAGTAGTGGGGCCTCCGCTCAGGGGGCGTCGGGGTGGGCGCGGGAAGGCGCTCGTACCGCGGTGCCACCGTCGCTGGTCCTCTCGTGCCTCGCGGGGTTTCGAGCTGGAGCCCTCCCGCGATCGGCGTGGGGCGCGCCTTCTGTGACTGAAGTCGCGGTATCCTCGCGGCTGGTGTCGGAGCTGCCCGCCGACGGGCTGCGCTGTGGGCCATCTCCGCCTGAGCGATTCTCATCACCCCCCTGGGCCGACTCGGAAGGCGTGGGAGGACGGGCGGGTCCATCCTCTTCGTAGTCGGGCTCCATCTTGTGAAGGGGGAGCCCGTCTTCCGCGCCTTCACCGCTGTCGTCGTCGGGCGGGTCATGGTGGCCCATGCGTGAGTCGTCCGCTGAACCCTGAGACCTGTCTGCGTCGGCCGCCATGGGAGTATCTGGCCTGTCGTCACCACCAGAACACGCACCAGATGGCAGGGACCCTGCCAGGGAGGTGATCTCTGGCGCCGCGCCAGAGCTGCCTGTGGGGCTGGGTCCAGGGGGATTGCTTACTCCGACCTTGGTGAATTGGTCCTGGGCCTTGGCGTCCTCGCCAAGCCACGGGAGGGAATCCACGATGTCCACAGGTGCCTCGAACCCAATCTGGCTGCTGAGCGGGGGAAGGGCCGGAGGTTCATCTGGATACAGCGGCCTGAAGTCGCGATCCAGGATGCGGTCCAGGGTGGCCAGGCCAATGTTCCAAATCGGGACCAGACAGCGCCGGCAGCACCAAGTAGCGTTCCATTGGCGCCCCCACCAGGCCAGGGCACGCTTATCGATGGGGGGCAGCCCATGTTGCTCGGGAACTCCTATGTCTTCAGCCGGCTTCCATATGAAGCACCCCAGCGGCGGAGAGCCGGGGTCCCAGACCAGGAGCGGGGCCCCCTGGGGGCAGGTGTCGCACCGTGCGGAGTAGGTCCGCGTTTGAGCGGCTTTGATGCCGAAGCGGTCGTCCCGGATCCGGAGGACCGGGATGGTGGTATTGGCACACTCGGGGATCTTCATGCCCGTCGGTTCCATGAGGAGGTCATCTAACTGCCTCGTGTCCGCCAGGGGGCTGCACTGCAGCCGTAGCCGAGCGGAAGGAGTCCCAGGGAAGGGAGGACACTCGCTCTGTCGTTGCAGGTCCCCGATATCTGCTGCTCATGTTCCCTGATTATGTCGGTGAGCTTCGTTCCGGCAGGCGTAGGGAAGCCATTGTCCTCGAGGTGCCGTATCCAGCAGCCAGCGCAGTACCAGCCCATGTTGGCGCCTTTGATGTACGCCTGAGGTCTATTATGAGCGACCATCTGGCGCGTGCTGTCGGAGATCCAGGTGCCTTCAGCGGCAGTCAGGTAGTCCTTCCCGCAACTGTCGCACGTGTATCTGTTGTTCTTCTTTTCGAGCGCGAGCCTGTCGTCGGGGATGAACGGAGGGTCCAGTCTGGTGCCCGGTGCAGGTGCCGGTGGTGGGGGGGGCATTGAGGTCGGTCTGGGACAAGGCAAGTCCGCCGCCGACGTAGGAAAGGACCGCAACCCGGTCGTCGGGACCGACGAGGGAGGCGTCGGAACCAGCCAGTGCGACGTGTAGTGCACACACTGAGCAGTCGCCTGTGCCCAGGCAGGTCAGAGTTGCTGCCGGGACGATCCGCTCGAGAACGATCATCGGGGCTTGCAGCTGGAAGTCCTGTCTGTCCATCTCGCTCCAGGTCTGCGGGCAGCCGGCTTCCTGCGCAGCCGGGTGGTGATGGGCCAAAGCCGCGAGCTTGGAGATGCGTGGTAGGACTGCCTCGATGCGACTGTGCAGGTCGGCCAAGTCTTCCAGGGTGAGGCTCCAGGTGCTGGCGAACCTTTTCCGGAAGTCCTGGTGGACCTCTTGCCAGGATACGCAGAACCCCAGAATCGCTTCGATGACGTACCCGGCCTGCTCTGCGTGAGAGAAAGGCCATAGAAACACTCGCGGCTCACGGAGCATCAGCATCATGACCACCAGAAGCGAGCGGGCCTTGCAGGAATCCACGGGCTGGCCGTCAGCGTCTAAGAGTCCCTGACGGAAATCTTCCATCGAGGAGCCGCGCCCCCGGATGATGTCTCCCAACCCGGTCATTCCAGGGTGCTTCCAGTGTCTGCAGCAGTCCTTGGTAGCGGAGCTCCAAGCCTTGGGGACCTGACGGAAGAGTCCTTTGGGAGTACACTGGCGGCGCTTCCACAGTGTTGCACGCCTGCCGCTGGCGCGAGGCAACGGGGGAAGGGGGTCGTCGGGAATGGCGTAGTCCGCATCCCTACAGGGGGTGCCTAGGCCGAGCGACCAGACCATTGCTCCCCATAGCGTGTTGTAGACTAGATTGGTCGCGTCGAGCCCGAGAGACAATTCAAACAAGAACCCAAGGTGCGACCAAGCCTTGCGGTCGAGCATGCCCGGCTGCCGCGGTGCGTTGGCCAACGTGAACTCGTGAGGATGCAGCCCGGACATAAGGTAGATGAGCACGTGGAAGGCCGGCGTCGAGAGGATATCGTGGAGCCCTCCCGAGATTAGCTTGCCCAGGGTGTCCCAATCGAAGCTCTCTTCCAGGGGTGCATTAAACCGCTCGGCGAAGCAGGTGGCCTGGGCATCGCGCGCTTTCTTCTTGGCGACGTCCAGCTCGTTCTGTCCTTTCTCCCCCTTTGCGACACTGCCCCAGGCAGGGGGCGAAGGAATCCATGCGGCAAGGTCCTGGAGCGGGTCGAAGCTGTCGTCAATGTCCAGGGAGAGCCTGCGGCCCACGGGGGTGCTGCCACGAAACTGGACCCAGAGGCGAGTCAGTCTCCCGTACTCTGAGAGCACGCGAAGCTGCGACCATGTGGCTTTGGCGAACATGCGACCGTCTCCCAAGATCAAGATATTCCGCTTGGCCCTGGTGATTGCCGCGTTCAGGCGCTTGGCGTCGTCGACGAAACCCCAGCTGTAGCTGCCGTTGCTCCGGGTAGTTAGCACTATTACGATGTCCGCCTCGCCTCCCTGGCTAGAGTCGATTGTCGTGAGTTTGAGAGTCCCGGTGCTCATGTGCTCGCCCGCCACCTGACGAAGTCCAGGGAAGTTAGAGCTGATGACAGTGTTAGCATTGTCGTCTTCCCGGAACACCTGCTGCCAGCGGTGAGTGTCCACCCTGTGGCCTTGGGGGGGATGTCCAGGGCCAGGAAAATCCTGACCGCCGCGTCCAGGACCTTCTTTCCCCTTGCCGGGCTGCCCTTTGGCGCCACCTCTGGTGTTGCGCAGAACGCCGTTGAGGTGACGAGGACCCTGTGGCCATCCGTCCATGAGAATGGCCGTCTGGAGCTGGTAGCCGACCACGACTCTGACAGTGGTGCCCTTGCGGAGCTCCGGTAGCAGGGCGCGCACAATATCCACGGCTTGGGCCGCCTCCGGAAGATTGGCAAAGCCTGGTTGTAGCCCGGAGGTGACCTCCCAGGAGGGTGTGTGCACCATTAGGAAACGGTGCTTGTCTGGGCCCAGCGGCGGGTCCAGGGGCTCAAGGGTGGCGCGGAGGTCGCTTTCGTCGGAACCGGTGAGAGTAGCCAGCTTTGCCAGTCGTCCAGGTTCCCACGCACGAATGTCTCTCCAGGGCATGCCCTCAACTTTTGGCCGCTCTCTGAGCGGATCCAGGATGCCAGACTTCATGCCTTTCCCGTAGTAGGCTGCGTTCGGGAACGCGAGTAGCTGCGGATGCATCTGATAGCAGATTGAAAAGTGCACTACTGAAGACTCCTGGCCGCGAAGTGCGTGGAACATCCTGTCGAAGATGCTGACGCAGAGCCCTAGTTCGTTCGCCAGTTCGGGGAGCACTGTGGGGGCAGCTGGTTGGGGTCTCCGACGAGGACCACGGTCCCTCCGCTGTTAATCAGATTTACCATGGACATGAGCGCGTGGAGCTCAGTGGCTTGTCCGGCCGCGTCGATGACTAGGAGGACGATTTGGGGGCTGTCCTTTTGACCAAGTGCCTCTGACGCCTCGTGCGTGGACATGAATATCCTGGCCTGACGTAGTAAGCTCGCCTTGTAGGGCTTGAAGCCCTGGGGCTTGAAGCCCTGGTTCTTGTCCCCGTCCTGGAAGGGGAACTCGCCGTGGGCGTTTCTGTAGTGACCCTCGGGAGTAAGGTCAACAAGTGCCTCGTTGACCCGGTCCTTCCTTGCCAGGCGCACGAACTTGTCGGGGAAGCCCGTGTCTTGGTCGAGGCGCCGCTGACGTTGTGCCTCGATCATTGCCAGAGCTGGTTGGTCGACCGCCGTGTTGGACCCTGCTGCCAAAGCGACAGCGTGTCCAGGGCGAAGGCAGGAACCCCACATGTCCAGGCAGGCAACTGAGAAGGTGGTCTTGCTAGTTCCAGGGGGTCCGTGCGTAACAACAGCGTGGTGGTTCAGGGTTGCACGCAGGGCACTGGTCGCATCG
This sequence comes from Prorocentrum cordatum, assembly GCA_963575745.1. NCBI lineage: Eukaryota > Dinophyceae > Prorocentrales > Prorocentraceae > Prorocentrum > Prorocentrum cordatum. Next base: position 651,554 of record CAUYUJ010015349.1, read on the forward strand.
CCGTTCGGCCTGTGCTTGTCGATAATCCTGTGGAGCGTGTCCGCGCTGGGAGTAGGACGCACTCTCTGAAAGACGGAGCCAGTCGTATCTGAGATTTCTTCGTCAGAGAACGCCTTTAAGCCTTGGGGGAGAGGCGGCGCCTGCAGCAGCGTGCCGTCTTCGACTGCTTGCAAGTGGTCGGCGTCTGGGACGTTCCGCTCAAGGGTGGCCTCCGCCCTGGCTCTAAGGCTCAGCCCACGGGAACGCATGTGTCCCAAGTCGTTGGCCAAGGTTCGATCCGACCGAGGGGCGTGAACAAAGGCAAGAAGGTACGTCAGAGGTGAAAGCTGGTGGCCGAACAGATCCGCTGGGTTTTGGCGCAGGTGGTAGATCTGTTCCAGTGCCGAGCATTGCCGCCAAAACTGGATGTCAGAAGGGGCTTCATCTACACGTTACCAAGGGAGATCGTCGCTAGGGGGGCGTCTCGCCTTGGTTTCGTCTTCGTGAAACTGCCCGTACTTCGCGTGGTTGAAGACGACGATGCACCAGCTTGAGGGGTACCTGTCGGAAGGGCTGAGACCTAGCGCTTGAGCATCCCTGGGATGGATCTGGCCGCCCAACGCGGGAGGCCACCAAACTGAGACGTCAGCGATCTTGTCTACCGTCGGGCCCGTGACTGAAATGTAAAGCCACCTGCTCTCTTTGTCACGTTCCAGGGGTCTGGTCGCGACCTTGCACATTGAGGGCCACTCCAACAACAGAAACTCCGTACCGATGGGTAGGCGCATGGCGTTCCGCAGCCGAAAGGTGTCCAGGTCCTCCAGGCGCGTATTGGCATCGATCCTGGTGACGCGGACTCCGAGGGCACAATTACCCCTTCTGGCTAAATCCTCTCGCGTGGAGCCTCTGCCGTCGTCTACCGTCTCGACCGAGGCTTGGCTTTCGACCCAGGCGATCCTCCTTAACGTTTGCCCTCGGTCCTGGAGGGAGTAGGGCCATTGTGAGGGGAGTCGGACGGCATTGATTAGTTCCCCGAGCACTGCCTTGGGGTGGGCTCTAGAGTGCGGGGAGTCCAGCGGAACCGAGTAAAGGTTGGCGACATCTGAGGCTGCCTGCCTGGCCAGTGAATCTTCCAAGACAGCTGGACTTGTCGGAGAGAGAGCTTCAATCTCCGTCTCACTGCCCTCGGCCAGCTGGACTGTTCGCTGCTGGCAGGGTGGGCTCCAGGCAGGAGGAGGGTGAGACGGCGGGGGCGGGATGGGGGGGGTAACCCAGAGGAGCCTGCGGCCTGTCCAGGTGAGGGGGGGTAGCCAGATGGACGATTTCGCCCGCATCCTGTTCCCGTCGCCGTCCTCGGGCTGTCTAAGGCCCTCCTTTGCGGCGCCCAGCCTGTCCATCATGTGCGAACGAACCTTCTCCGGGTCCACCCTGGTGCCTCCTGGGCAGTTGTATGTCGACGGATCGTCCCAGAGGGGGTAGGTAATGGGCACGTGCAGCGCATCCTCGGGGATTGCGATGCCAGGTAGCGAGCGCACCCCGTCGCGGGTAACCAAGGGCTGGACTGGCTTCCAGCCGCGCCAGGCCAACCGCGTGACAGACACCTGGTGGGTAGCGTCGTAGGGGTTCCCTCCGCACATGCACCAAAAATCCCCAGGAGTGGTGAAGGTGCTCGGGTCTGGCCACCCGTCCTTGTACCGTGCCACCGACATGTCGTAGTGCTTCGCACTTAGGATGTGTTCAGTGTCGTCGACGGGCTCCTGGCAGATCTCGCACCAGTGTCGCCAACCGCCGTGGAAGTAGACCCAACGCATCCAGGGACAGAAGCGGGCCAGGAAGACGCGCGTGCCCGCGCGCATTGGCGGCCCTTCGTCTCTGTACGGTAGGCAGTAGGGCCAACGGCGGAGGGGGCCCTGGTTGTTTCTGGTCATTGTCCAGGGTGGGAACCTGTCCAGGATGGCAGCGGAAGGCTGCGCTTCTTGTGATGGCAGTGACGCTGCGACCCGTCAGGACCTTAGTGTGTCGCGGCGGGGGGGCGATCCTGGTGGGGATACGCGAAGCGTCTAGAATTTCTTGGGCTCTTGCGCCTTGGAAGCCACCGCGCTCGCAGCATCGGCGCACTTGCCACAGGGGGGTCTCCATCCGCCAGATAATGTCCAAACTCCACCTGCGCTCCACTGATAATGCGAGGGTCATTAGCTGCATGCCCCAAGAGGTTCACGAGACATGGGTGGGCAGCAACTTCCAGGAGCCATCGATCGAATTCACATAATAGTTTCTCCCCGGCACGGCGAGTCGCCCGGCGGAGCGAGGCACCGCGCGTCGGTCCGCAAAGTTTGCATCGCACTTGGCCAGTCGGGACCTTCCGAAAAATAACGCGGCCCGAACGATAGCAAGGTACAGGAACGCGATGCAAGCTCTCGAAGATGCCAGGCCCCCAGCGCCACAGGGACTCGACCACGATGACCAGCGCCACAGGGATCTTGGCGCGACCCGTCAGCTGCGCAACGCACAGGCGTCACTGACGCAAGAGCCCTGCGCGATGAAACACAACAAATGCGAATTCACTCTTCTCCGACATCACGGGAACTCGTGCCCGACCCGATGCTGCCCACCGTCCTCGGCCCGAGCCCTGCCCCGGCAAGCCGCAGAGGGCGGGGGCGGGGGGTGCCGCCGCCCCTCGGCCAGCGCGGCACGGAGGGCCCGAAGCCCGTCGCTCCCCAGCAGCAGGCAGGTGAGCCGCAGCCACGCCGCGCAAGCTCCAGCGGTGGGCGGCCGCGTCAGCAGCCAGTCCAGCAGGTCCGCGTCCGCCAGCCAGGCAGGCGGCCGTCAGCGCGCCGCGCGAACTGCGCGGCGCCGCGTCGGGTCGCCTGCCGCAGTGAGCCGCGACGGCCCGAAGGAATAGGAAAGGCCAAGGGGGCCGGCGATCTGGAGGACACGGGACATCTCCAGGGGCCGAGTCAACGCTCTGCTCGAAGAGCGCCCATTTGCCGGAGAACATAAGTGTGACCCTGGAACCAAAGAGAGCTGCAAACCTCCGGCCTCCCCCTTCACGAATGAGACCCTCCAAAAGATTCACGACCGCGTTCGACTCCAGAATATTGATGCGCCCCAGAGACTTCCAAGCCCACCTTCTGACTTCCCTCCAAGACCCCGACATCGACAGCTCGTTGATGGCAAGCCGCTCCGGGCTCGCAGGGGCCGCATGCTGTCACCTAGTGCCCGACGATGTCTGGTGGCCTCCAAGTGCCGAGAGCCCAACGCCACGACAACCCCACGAGTATAGGTAGCTGTGTACTCAGTAGCTGAACCTTCGATAACCGCATCTATATGAGCGCGATGGCGCCGCGCGTCAGGACAGCGAGCCGCCGTGTCAGCAAACTCGGGGGAGCCTGCAGTCAGCCAGCGGAACTCCTTCCGATAGTCGACGTCGCCATCGAGCGCGGCGTCGCGGCAAGCGCACGACGCAAACCAGGTCTCGACAGCACCGAAGAGCAGAAGACGGGACCCCTCCTGCAGCCGCGCCATCTTCGACAAGCGGGGCTGCTCTAGCCCTCCTGGCGCTCCAACCCGTAGGCCAACAAGCATCAGCAGTAGACAGCGAAACGCAAGAAGGTTACCCTGGTGCGTCTTGGGCTCAGCGCGGCTGAAGCCCGTCGGCTGGCAATAGGAGCGGACGGCAGGAGGAGCGGCAGGAGAGAACGTAGTACAGGGAGGCTCCGCCGCGAAGGTGAGGACGCGGCCCTCATGCAGCATCCACGCCGCCCACTCCATCGGGCGGCACGAAGACATATCATAGCGCCTAGAGCACGAGATGTCAACCGCGGGGCCAACCAGGACACCATGGGAAGCGAGGTGGCGGCGTAGAACACCAGGACCGCCGGCAAACTCGATTAAGTCGATGACAATGGCAACGCCTCGACTGACGAAGGTGGGGACGTTCGACTCGACGCACCGCGCGCTCTCCATAGAAGGAAGCAGCGCGCCAGCACCAAGCAGAACTCCTCGAGCTCGGCTGTCGAGACGCGAGTAGCCTCCCCGACGCTCACCAGAGCGCCAGATCGCACAGAAAAACAACGAAACGTCAAAGGCATAGATGACGTCACTGACGGGGGCGGCGAGGTTCGTTTCCGCGGCGACCGACAGGATCGAAGCCAGAACGAGCTCGTCCTTGACGCGGCGGGTCAAATGGTGATCAACGTCACGGTCCTGAGCAGTAAAGCCGTACGCGTGGTTGGGGCAGGCGAACAGCGGCCAGCGGCAGGCAAATACTGCTCCCAAAGAACCCACCAACGCATCTACCAAAGCCACAGGGGCTCGAGGAAGTTGAGCAGCACGAAGGCAGAGTTCGGCAAGGGGGAGCCTACGGGAGATGGGCGCGCCTGCAGGGACGTACCCTCCACCCCCGCAGGGACGTACCCACGATCCACCATGTTTGCCGACGAATCCACCTCTGCCCCGACGACCACGAAGCGATCGGCGTCTCGGACCTGCTTAGAAGGGTTCCCCACCAGCGAGGAGTCGCATAAGCAAAGCGCCCTGCTCGGTCGCATAACGATATAATCATCAATGCGCAGGCTCTCAACCACATCACCACGAAGAAAAGGAGCCCTACCGTCGATAAAATTCTCGGGCGCAAGCAAACCGTGGCCGCGGAGGAGGTTGAGGTGGCCGCTCTGGGTGATATCTACGGCGGTGTGATCCCCCATCGGGTTCGCCGTGCAGGGCTCGGGGCGCTCCGCGAGGGTGACCGCGGTCACCCAGGAGGAATCGGTCACCGCGTAGATCACGCCGACCTGGAGGATTTGGAAAACGACGGCCGGCAGCAGGGAGGAAAAGCTCGGGATCCACGCCAAGAGACCTACGCAGCAGGTCCGCCGACAAGGCGGGCCCCGGGGATTCGTGACGGCGCACTCGGGCGCGACGAGCTCCTGGTAGAACGTATCGCGACGGTCGGACGAGGGTCCGCGGAGACATTCAACACCACGAACAATATTATACTCACAGAAACGGGCTCCGGCTGCCAGATGAGAAACGGGCCCCCCCGACATCTTCGCCTCCTGGTCGTTGGGGTCCCTCCGATCGATGATCGACCTGTCGCGCGAGGCGTTCTTCCACGCGTTGAAGGGATTGCATTGCTCGCGTGGCGCCACAGGGCCCTCCGCGATCCCCAGGAGCCCCACGACGTTCAGTTTCTGGAAGAAGGCCAACTGCTGGGCCCTAGGGAGCTTGCTGGCACCCCCCCCACTGATGCGTCGCCGGGCCCACCCGGCAAGCATGCAGCACCCCCAGCTCGTCGAAGGCCAGGGTCAGCGGAGGTTCCGAGAAATCCCAAATGGGCCAGTGCGCGAGCGGGGCCTCCAGAACCAGACGCTCAGGACAAAGCGGGACAAAGACTCCTGGAGCAGGCTGCGCCCGCCAGGGACATCGAAGTCCATAGGGGATCTCCTGCTCTAAGGTGATCAGAAATTGCGCGCGCGTAGCTGTCGTGGAGATCCGATGGCCCAATGCCTGAGACATCAACCGGAGAAGCAGAAAGACCTCCAAGCTCATGACACTCGCCAGTAGCATCGCTAAACACATGTGAACTAGAATCGGCTCTGCGACAAGAGAAAAGTGGGTAAGAGCACACTCCGCCATGATACCAGCTCCAACATTATCATTCGTGACCGATGCAGGCAACCTTTCCGCGCCTGGGACGCTGGCCATCGAAGAAAGAACAGATCGCGGGGTCGAGATGGCCGCCCTCCTATACGTAGTTCAGCGCACACACGAAGTCGAGGAGCAGCTGCTCAACCTTCGCGTCGAAGTCGACGCTGCCTCCCCCCCTGAGAGCCGCCCCTTGCAGCCCATCAGCAGGAGGAAGCGGGAGTGGAAAGACTGGCACGGTGTGCGGTGCTCGGGCAGGCCGCCGCGATTGGAGCTGCGCTGCAGCACATACGGTGGGCCCGATGTACGATGAGAGCGTCGTCTTCAGGGCCCTCAAACGGCGGAGTAGCGACCCGCTCCGCGAAGGCGGAGAGACCACCACGTCGCGACACTGAGCACGATGACGGGGATCCGCGGGCCCAGGCCAGAGAAGCCGCCCGCCGGGGGCTCATCTGGGGCCCATCCATAGCTCTGGGGGGCGCCAGCGCCGGAGGCGCTAGCTTCGGCCTCCTGCGCAGCCGCGGCTTGGGAGCGGCCTCCGCGGCCCCGCCGCCAGGGCCGATCACGCCTGCGCCTGCGGGCTGCTGTCCTTCGAGAGCCGCGCAAGCCCTGAGGACAGGCGCGCGCCCCTGCGGCCTCTGGAGCTCGCTCCTCCGCGTCTCCAGCAGGTCCAGCTCCCGCAGGAAGGCGAGGTTCACCGCGCTCCAACGCGGGTTGGCCAGCGGGCTGAACTGGCGCGCCCCCGCCGCGGACTGCCCGCCCCGCGCGGAGAGCGAGGCCGGCGGGGTGCGCTCGAATTGGCACGGCCACATCACGTCGAGCCGACCGCCGTCGATCCTGGCCTGGTCGAGCCCTGGCATCAGGAGCGCGGCGGAGTCGGCGGCCTCGGCGACCTGGTTCATCCAGAGGCGGTCGACGATGTCCGCATCTTGCCAGACGATCACGGCGAGGTCCCGCACTGCGTCGGGGTTGTCAGGGGTGAACTCGGACCAGCCCCCTGTCCGTTCGAGCCAGAGCCGCGGGTCGGGCGGCTCGGGCGTCGCCCCGCGCGGCACTCGAAAGGAGCGGCCCTTGGCAGCCATGGTTTCCATCGCGGACCTGGAGGCTGCCTGGTGCGGAACGCCTTGCGGCGATCAGCGCCTCGCGGCGGGCCGTGCCTCGCACGCCCGCGCCGACGTTGCCGCCGCCGAGGCCCGTGAGGTCGTCGCCCCCGCCCCCGCCGCCCTCGTCGCCCCGCCGGCTGAAGGCCCTGGCCGCGCCAATCAGGGCAGCTGCGAAGCGCTCCATGTCGGTGCCGCTGCCGACCTCCTCCTCGCCCTCGACGCCAAGGTCGCCCCCGGTCCCAAGGGGGGGGGCCGAGGGCGCGGTAGCGCGCTGACCGCGCAGCTCGGGGCCAGGAGGAGCGCCGCGACGGCCAAGGACTGCCTGCCAAGCGGCCCGGGGGTCGCCCGGCGTCTCGGGCTTCCCGTAGCCCAAAGGCTGACGGGGCGGCGGCGGCCGAGCCAGCGGGGCGCCGTGCCCGGGCGCCGCGGCCGAGGTGGGCCCCGCTGCCGCGCGAGGGGCGAAGGCGACCCGCCCGGCGGCCGCGGCCTCCCCCGCCAACAGCGGCGCGGCAGAGGGCCCCCCCGCGCCGATCGCCGTCGGCGGCCCAGCGGCGCGGGTCAAGGCGGGGGCGCCCGCCTTCGCCTGCCGCCGCAACGCGCCCGCCCTCTGGCAGGGGCGCGGCAGGCGGCGCCGCGAGGGCGGCGGCGCGCGCTGCGCTGCGGGCGCCGGGGGGGGGGGGGTCCTCGTCCTCGGCTGAGCCCGCGCCAACGGCCAGCAGCGAGTCGGAGCGGCCGGGGGCCGCCCCGACTTCAGGCTCGCCCTCCTCGGCAAAACTCTGGCGGAAAGCCCGCCAAAACTCGCTGGCGGAAAGCACGGGCCGACTCGTCCAGTTGCGAACGCCCGCGCGGCCAGCGCCCCCCCCTGGGCGTGAAGTGACGCAACTCCCGCTCGGAGCGCAGCCCGTCCTTACTGTGCACCGTCTCGGGCACGAGCTCGATCTCCACGTCGTCGATCACATCGACGAAGAGCACCTCGAGCTGCATTGGGACGAGAGGATTGGCGGCGCCGGTCAAAGCTGCGGCCCTGACCCCTGTCCTGACGTGGGGGCCTCTTCCGACTGGCTGGCCACGAGCTCCTCGTCGCGGATGCCTGCCGACGGGGCCGCCAGCATGAAGCCCCCGGGCCTGCGACGGACCGCCGCGGCCGCCACTGCGACCCCCATCCTCGTCGCGCAGCCATATGAGCCGAGTGTACTCGTCGGGGACGTCGCACACAAAACTGACTTCGTCAAAGGTCGGAGATCCCATCAAAGCAGATAGCGCGTAAGCCGCTTCCGTCTAACCTGCGGGCTCGACACGCAGGCCCCTCGACCCCGCGCAGGGGGCGGCCGCGCCACGCCAGGCGAGGCCAGCGGCCACCGAGGAGCACCCCAGGCGGCTGAGTACATAGAGGCCGCCCAGCAGGAAAGCGAGCACCAGCCCCCGCAGCGGCCCGCCTTCCGGGAGCCAGGCGCAGGCGAAGGCTGGCAGCGGGGTCGCCACGCCTGAGGGGCCGCGCAGGCTCGCCAGCCAGCAGCCCCCCCGCGAGCGCCAGCGGGAGCAGGGCCGCAGGACCGACCGCGCCCAAGCCCAGGGCGGCGGTCGGCAGCTGCACAGCGACCATGCACGCCGCGCCGCGCGAGCCCGCTCCCCCGAGAGAAAGAACTGGAAATACGGGCGATCGGTTTGCTGTAGCCATTGATTTCCGGTTGCTTCTGGGATCAGTTAAAACGCCCTCGTTGTTTGTCGACGTTTCAGGTTTCCTGGCGGCCCAAGCAGCCTCAAACTGACCCCTGGTGCCCCCAGGAGGGCCCCAAGCTGGCTCGAAGGGGTGTCAAGAGGCCCCGAGCGGCCCCGTAGAAGCACTCGGAAAGCCTCCAAGGACCCCAACCCGAGAGGCCCCCAGACGCCCCGCGAAGGCCCCAAAAAGGCCTCCAAAAACCCCCAGAGATGGCAGACCGGAGCGGCGCGCATGCGCGGCAGCCGAGCTGGGCGCGAGAACCAACGCCCATACCCGTCAAAGTCTGATATTTTCCAAAGCGGCGATTGCCAGTCTTGACCAGCTGCACGGCGCCCGCGACGGCGGCCAGCAAGCGGGCCAGAGCAAGTCTGCTGCGCCACGCTGGGAGAATGTCGCGGCGTCTCGCAGAAACCCTGCCGGGCACCGCGCGCACTTTAGCCCCTGGCACGGAGCGCAGGTCCACTCTGGCCAGTTCCAGACTCTGTGCTTGGATGACTTCGGCCGAGGAGCCGCGCCACATTTCGGGCCAGGCAATGTTCTGCACGAGTCGCGCCGAAAACCTCTGCGCCAGACGCCCTGGAGGCCGAGCTCCGCGACGCCCCTTGCATGGGGGCTTCATCTCTTTGTCCGGACACCCTGCGCGCCCATGGGGAAGCCTCCTCGAAACGCTCCGCAGACTTGTCCGGCGCGCGCGCGGCGCTCGAAGAGGCGGGCCTCCGACCGAACGTCGACGCGCCGCCTCTCGGGGGGCGCGCGCGACGCGAGCGGCGAGGTCCAGCGCCCCTCTTTCCTGTAGTCGTTCATCTCGCGGAGCCTGACACTCTTCAGCGGTTTGGGCCCCTTGCAGCGATTGCACGCTGGCGCGAATTTCCCTTTCGGCCTGAGCGGCGCTGCAGCCGCGGCAGCTGCGCCCGAAGAAGAGGCCTGCTCCTGCGCGCGGGGGGCGCGCCTCCCCCGAGCCCCTCGGATCAGCGCCGCCACGGCGCGCGCCGCGGAGTCGCTCGCCATCGCGCCGCTGCGCGGGGAGTTCCCCGCTCTTCCCCGCCGGCGGCAATCGCCGCGCCGAAGCGTTGCGCCCGCCAACTTCGTCGACGACTTGGAGGCCGCTTCTTCCTCTGCACTGGCCCACTCGGCTTTCGCTTGTTCCGCGGCCCTCTCCCCGGCTGAGAGGGGGCGCGGAGGCCGCGGGCCCGTCTGGTGCCCCTGGCAGATAGGCATGGGGGAAAAAAGGCTACGCGATCATCGGGCCGCCCTCCCTCCTAGTTCGGCCGACGGCCGCGCAGCCCGCGGGGGCCAGCGGGCGCGCGGGGCGTCGCGCGCGCTCATGGCCCGCGGCAGCGCGGCGCCAGCGACGCAGCGGGCCGCGGCGGCGAAGCGCGGGGCGCGCGGGGGCCCCGCGCCCCACGCCATAGCCATGAAGCTGGGGACGCAATCAAAGGCGCCCCCCCCTTTCACGGAAGACGCCCGCCCGCCGATGGCCAAAGCGGGGCGCCCCGCCCCTGGCGATTCTCATCGCGGTCGCGTCGGGCGCGCGCTGCAGTGCTAGCTCTGACTCGCGCCTGCGCTCGTTCGCCGGCCTCGAATCGTCGGGGCGAAGGGCGCAGCCCGTCGCGGCCCCCCAGGCACGCTTGCAAGGCTTCGCCGCAGCATTCTCCGCGGCGGCGAGCCGCGCTCGCATCCCTTCGAAGATCGGGGGCGCACCTGGAATGCCGCCTGTCTTGTTCTCTGGGTGCGCGAGCAATTCTGCTCAGCGTTCGCGAGCGACTCCATCAAGCTGCGCGCGTCGCCCCGAGCGAGGGGGGCGTCGCGCGCCGCCGCCCGAGACAGCTGCTTCCCAGCGTTGGCCGCGGGCTGGGCTGCCAGCGGCGTCAGCGCCCTGCCCTCCGGGGCTTTGCGCGGGTGAGCGAAGGGCGCGCCGGCGAACGCTGCGCTCGCCTCCCGCTGTCTGTCGTCGCTCCCGGAGGCAGCGCAGCAGCGCCGACGGCGCTCCGCGCTGCGCTCAGCGCGCCCCTGAGAGCCCACGTTCGACCAGGGTCGGCCCTCTCGGAACACGCGCGGCCGCTCGTCTGCCCCGAGCGCCCCGCGCTTCGCCGGGCCGCAGTCCAGGCGCCCCTTCGAGGCCTCGGCGCTGCTGGGGGGTGAAGGCGCCCAAGGGCCGGGCGCAGCCGCGGGGGAACCGCGGGCGAAATTGCGCGCCCTGTCCGGCAGATCGCACCCGCGCGCCACCGCCGGGGAGCTCCTCCACCGCGGGTCTGAGCAGCGGCGCGACTGGCTCATAGCGAAGCGGCGCGTTGCCAACTGAAGCAAACCCTCTGTTCAGGCGCCCAGGACGAGGCCGTCGTTGGCGACCTGCTCTGCGACGGGATCGGTGGCAATGCCGAGAGCCCCCGCGGGCGGAACCTCCGTCGACTTCGCGCTGCCGCGCCGGTGCTCGACCCGGACGCGCGACGCGCCCGCCGAGACGCGCTGCGCGGGAAGGGGGGGGGGCTGGCGCGCCCTGCGCCGCGTCGCAGATATGTCTGGACCGCTGCTCTGGCCCTAGCCGAGGACGCGCGGCCCTCGACCCTTCCCCCCGGACATGCATTCAGCGAGGCGCTCGCAGACCTGGCCGGCCCGCCCGGCGGCGCCCGCCGCCTGCGCCTCCGCCTCGGCCGGCCAGCCTCGCCGCCTGGGCCGCGGCCGCGTCGAGCGCGCCGCGCTTCTGGCGAACCGGCCGCGGGCGCTCCTCGTCGAGAGCGCGCCGAGGGAGCTCGCTGGCCCCAGCGGACGCCCGCGCGTGCTCGCTGCGACCCCCGCGAGAAAGGCAGGCGCCTTCCCGCGCAATTGTTCTGGATTGCGGCGCTCGCCTCGCCCCCGTGCCAGTTCGAGTGCGCGCCGCGATCTCATGCGTTCGAGCAGAGAGTCAAATTGCTGCTGATTCCTCGGCATGTGGTGGTTAAGTGGCGACTTGGAAATTGGGGATGTTAGAGCCTGCCGTTTCAGCCTCATAGCGGGCTGACTCGAAGCGCGCCAGTGTCTGGTCGATCCGTTCTCCCGCATGGACTCGAAAGTCGATGGGAGCAGTGCCCGAGTTAAGTTGGCGTTCCCCCTCTAAGTTCTCGAACTTCGCGCTGAGGGGGAACATAATGTAGGCGGCAGCATCAGTATGGCGGCCACCTATGTTGACGCCCAAATCCGCCGACCCCAGAGGCGTGTGAGGGAGAGTGCGTGCTAGAGCCATTCATCGTGAGCTTCTCCTTTCAAGCAGCCACCGACCGATACCCTCCTCCTGGCTCCCTCCCTTGGAACCTCTGTTCTTGGGCCCCCCTGTCCCCCACCCCACCACTTCTCGCCCAAAACCGACCGATGCCCCCAACCACGCTCCCCACCACGCTCCTGCCACGCTCCCACCACGCCCCGGCATCCTCACCCCCACGCTTCTGGGCTCTGTTCTTGGGACCCCCGACCCCCCGATTTCTCGTCCAAAAACGACCGACGCCTTCCACAATGACCCCCTCGTGGCCCCGACACCGTCAAAGCTTCTGGGCTCCGTTCTTGGGACCCCCGACCTCATGATTTCTCGCCCAAAAACGACCGACGCCCCCACCATGACCCCCTCCTGGCCCCGACACCCCCAGGCCTCTGGGCTCTGTTTTTGGGGCCCCCGACCCCACGATTTCTCGCCCGAAATCGACCCATACCCTCCACCCCGCCACTCCCTGGCCGCCACCTCGCACCCACCTGGCCCCGACACCCCCAGGCCTCTGGGCTCTGTTCTTGAGACCCCCGACCCCACGATTTCTCGCCCGAAATCGACCCATACCCCCACCCCCCCACACCCTGGCCGCCACCTCGCCCCCACCTGGCCCCGACACCCCCAGGCCTCTGGGCTCTGTTCTTGAAACCCCCGACCCCACGATTTCTCGCCCGAAATCGACCCAATCCCCCACCCGCCACTCGCCCCCACCTGGCCCCGACACCCCCAGGCCTCTGGGCTCTGTTCTTGAGACCCCCGACCCCACGATTTCCGCTCGAAATCAACCCATACCCCCCACCCCCCCACTCCCTGGCCGCCACCTCGCCCCCACCTGGCCCCGACACCCCCAGGCCTCTGGGCTCTGTTCTTGAGACCCCCGACCCCACGATTTCTCGCCCGAAATCGACCCATACCCCCCCACCCCCTGGCCGCCACCTCGCCCCCACCTGGCCCCGACACCCCCAGGCCTCTGGGCTCTGTTCTTGAGACACCCGACCCCACGATTTCTCGCTCGAAATCGACCCATACCCCCCCCCCCCCACCCCCTGGCCGCCACCTCGCCCCCACTTGGCACCGACACCCCCAGGCCTCTGGGCTCTGTTCTTGAGACACCGACCCCGCGATTTCGCGCCCGAAATCGAACCATACCCCCCACCCCCCCACCCCCTGGCCGCCACCTTGGCCGTCCACTGGCCCCCGACACCCCAGGGCATCTGGGCTCTGTTCTTGAGACCCCGACCCCAACGATTTTCTCTCAACCCGAAATCGACCCATTTACCCCCCACCCCGCCACTCTGGTGCCGCCACTGGCCTCCACCTGGACCGACACCCCCAGGTCCTCTGGGCTCTGTTCTGAGGACCCCGAATCCCACGATTTCTCGCACGAAATCCGACCATACCCCCGGCCCCCACCCCTCCCCCCCCCCCCCACCCCCCCACCCCCTGGCCGCCACCTCGCCCCCACCTGGCCCCGACACCCCCAGGCCTCTGGGTTCTGTTCTTGAGACCCCCGACCCCACGATATCTCGCCCGAAATCAACCCATACCCTCCACCCCCCCACCCACTGGCCGCCACCTCGCCCCCACCTGGCCCCGACACCCCCAGGCCTCTGGGCTCTGTTCTCGAGACCCCCGACTTCCCACGATTTCTCGCCCGAAATTCAACACATACCCCCCACACCCCGCCACCCCCTGGCAGCCACCTCGCGCCACCCCTGGCCCCGACACCCAAAGGCCTCTGGGTCGTTCTTGAGAACCCCGACCCGCGATTTCGCGCCTCGAAACCGACCCATTACCCCCCACCCTCCCCACCACCATGGGCGCCACCTGGCCCCCACCTGGCCCCGGACACCCCCAGGCAATTTGGCTCTTGATTCTTGAGACCCCCGACCCCACGATTTCTCTCCCGAAACCTACCCATACCCCCCACCCCCCCACCCCCTGGCCGCCACCTGGCCCCCACCTGGCCCCGACGCCCGCAGGCCTCTGGGCTTTGTTCTTGAGACACCGACCCTACGATTTCTCGCCCGAAATCGACCAATACCCCCCACCGTCCCTCGTCCCCCACCTGGTCCACCACGGCCCCCACCATGGCCCCGACACACCAGGCATCATGTGCTCTGTCTGAGACCCCCGACCCCAAGATTTCTCGTCCGAAATCCGAAATAGACCCATACCCCCACCCCCCCCCCACCCCTGGCCGCCACCTCGCCACCACCTGGCCCCGGACAGTCGAAAGTGAGCCTGGTAACTCAAATAGGGCATATAGCCTGGCAAATTGCATCCATCGCTCTGCTGTGAAGGTACAGTATGAGGGGTGGATGGGTTAGATAGGATAAGATCGATGTAATGATCTTTCCAGCACATAGCGAACACAAGCAGTGTCCGGGCAAATAGGGCGCGCGTGCCTTGAGCCCAAGGCAGCGGCGCGCGAGCTATGCTCCCGATACTGTAACATCTCCCAAAGAGCTACCCTTAAAGTCGGGAGGGGAGGAGACGGAGAGCATAGTCGCACGCAAAGATCGCGCGCACGACTGTTTGCAAAGAAAAGAAAACAGTGCGTACAGTCTGGTCAAACACAGACTGTAAGGCGAGTTTCCTCGCAAAGTATTTCACGCAAATACAGGACAGCCCCTTCAAACAATGAAGGGCTATCGGCTTGTTAGAGGTAAGCCAAAATTAGGCCATACCTCACCAAGCAAATGTGTATTAAGGCAAAGAGCCTGAGTTGTACGAAGCCGGCTCGTTGCCAGGCGTGAAATATAAGGCTCGTTTCCGAGCAGCTAAAGGGGCGCCTTTATAGTAGGCGCCCGTGCTGGCAAACTGGACCGCGAGGGCAACAAGGACAGACTAAAATTGATTAGACTTAGGTTTGTCTCTGTCCTCGGGACCCCGAAAAGGAACAAATTGCTTCACGTCATACTTAAATGACTGAGTGCCTGACATCACTTCCAGAAGCAGCTCCCGATCGATGCTTCCCTTTGTATGCCCATCTGCGGTCATATCCCTAGTATCACACCATTGCACATTATGTACTATACCTATATCCATGAGCTCACGTATCCAGCTGATATGTCCAAGCAGAGTCCGTTCTGTAGGTATTTTGAGATCCCTGCTCGATAAAGATTTGTAGACGGACTCAGCGTCTATGGTAAGAGAGACTTTGATAGCAAGGCCTCCAACTTCACGCATGTCTCGTAGTTGTCGTGGAGTCAAAGCCCCTGCCTTAAGCTCGTGGAGAGTAATGAGCGTTGGGTAACACTCATCAAGGTTATGCGCGGCTGCAAGTGCCTCCGCAGCATAACTGGACCTCACCTGTAATCGGTGTGATTTGCATAGTCCGTCACAGAGGTGAACGACGGACTTGCCTTGAGGCGAGTTTCCTCGCCGTAGTACGTTGGCCCCGCGTATGCCGTAGCCCTTGGTCTCGTCATCCTCCTCCTCGGTAAGCTTTCGATGCCCGGAACCGCTATGGATGTCAACTTCATTCGTCGGCTTCATCCGAGGGAAGGTGATACGTTTCGGGCTGCTGATCAGCTTCCGCGTCACAGCATTCTAACGTCTAACTTGCAAATTGGTGGGCTCTTGAATTTTCTGAAGAGAGACCACATATACCATGAGCCAGATTTGGGTAAGAAGGGCATAGGCGAGGGCTCCTCGCAGGCTGACGAACATGTCGGTAATGAGTTTCGTGGCTTTGGCGTCGGCCGCTGCTCCTGTAAGTTCTGGGTGTGTGATAGGACGTAATTGTTTAATATACTCGTCCTGGTCCATGATCACATCTCCCTGATCATTCTTAGTGTAGCGAACGGCGCAGTTCGCATGTGTGCTTGTTGAGCTTGCATTTGCCAAATACCTTTTCGACACGTTGTACATAGTCGTCTATATTTTTCTCTAGACCTGTCATGTTAATATCATCGACATGTTTTGCCGTCAGAAGGTCTTGGCTGAATTCAAATTCAGGATCGTAGCTTGTCGGTGTAAGTCCTATAGCTCGTGTGGCCGTGCGAAGTTTGAGAGAGAACGCTCTTGGAGCGTCCTTAGTGCCCGTTCCTGGTTTGAGGCATCTAAGACAGTGTCGACTTTCGTCGTAGGATGAGAAGCCGGGTAATGTACGAAGTACCTGAGCGCTTCCTGGTGGAAGAGTAAAGCAAACCATGCGAGTTTCCTCGCCGGTGGCATGGGCAAGTTCCTCATAGGTCAAACCCTTGAAGAACGCCTTATCGATATCCATGGATGCTAAGATCCACTCTGGATGGCATGCCGCTTCACTTGCCAGGAGTCGTTGGGACTGCCTTCTGGCGGTTCCCGAGAATGTTTCCACGTCAAAAGCCTCAGTATCCATAAATCCACGAAGGACCAGTCTGAGACGAATGGTTTTAACGTTCTCGGTACCCATCTTTACGAACTTCCACTTGTATACATATCTGGACGTCATGATGTTGGAGGCTTTGGATAAATCGTACATCTCAAAGCATCGATTATCAATCCAGATTTTGAGCTCAGTATATAAGGCTTCACTAACCTCCTTTGGATGTGCTGCTATGTCGGCTTTGGTTAGTAGATCATCTTCTTTGACAGCCACAGCACGTTTAGCAGCAGAGGATACATATACTCTCATCGTTGCGACCATATCGGTATCGAGCTGTGCAAGTTGAGTCTGATCCAACACTATTTTAGACATTTCTGATGTAAAACATAGTTCAACGTAAGGACCGTATTCGTCACTGTCTAGAGAGTAGCTCTCGTTCGTCGGCTGTGTTTGAACAAAGAGAGACTAGACAGGACTCACATGATTTCGGCTCGTCTCCGAGCATATCTGATGATATAATATCATCTTCGTCCACAAATGCTGAAACCAAAACACACTGGTCGGGCAGCATAGTTGTTGGGACGCAATAAAGATAATCATCGGTAATCGTCGTA
>CAUYUJ010015349.1:668262-675762 GCA_963575745.1 Prorocentrum cordatum
TGGGAGCCTCTCTGGGTCGACTTGGGCCCTCTTGAGGAGCTTCAGAGCCGTCTCGGAGGCCATCTCAACCGTCTTGGAGGCTATTCGACCATCTTGGAGATTTTTTGGAACCGTCTTGGGAGCCTTTTGGGCGGTCCTGAAGCCATCTTGGAGGCCTCTTAGGCGCTCTTGGGGCCATCTTAGAGGCCTCCTGGGCCGTCGGAAGGCCGAAAAGGAGCAAATACCAAAATCCTTCGAAAACCAAAAGGAAACCTATGAGTTTGGTTTCTTCGGGCCTTCCTGGAAGTTCTCTTGGGTACTCTCATGCCGTCTTGGAAGCCGCTTGGGTTTTTTTTGGGCCGTATTTGCCAAACTTGAGGCCATCTTCGACCGGCTTGGGTGCCTCTTGGGCCGTCTTGGAGACATTTTGGGGCCATCCTGGGCTATCTTGGGGCCATTTTAGCCGTCTTGGGGGCATCCTGTCGGCAATGTTGGGCCATCTTGGCCATCTTGGCGGCAATCTGGGACCGTTTCTGGGCCCTCCTGGGGACGTCTTCGGGGGCCTCTTGGACTGTCCCGGGGCAATATTGGAGGCCTCTTGGGCGCTCCTGGGGCGATCTTGATGGCCTCTTGACCCGTCTTGGGCCTTCGGAGTGCCAAAGAGGAAAAAACCCACAAATCCTTCAAAAACCTAAAGAAAATCATTGGTTTGGGCCTCTTCGGGCATCCCTGGAGGCCCACTTGGAAGCCTCTTGGGCCGTCTTGGAAGCCTCTGGAGGGCTGCTTAGGCAGTCTTGGACCATCGTGAAGCAATCCCTCTCTCCACCTCTCACCGCCTCATCCTCCACCTACTCCTCCACCTCGCCTTCCACCAACCAGATCGCATCGGGAGCGCCCCCGGATCGGCGGCACTGGCCGGAGGCCACTACAATAATTGAAAGTGGTGTCGGTCCCAAGACAGGAGCGCCCGAAAACACGCAGAGCTGTAGTTTGACGGAACCTCCGAGTCGTTGGCCGAGCGTTGAACAAGGTTTTGAGGACGGACGTAACTATGAAGCTGGGAAGTTGCATACCTCAACTGTGGAAGCGAATGACAATTAGATCAACATCAGCAAGAGTACACTATTCGTCCCAATATTTCATGCGATTAACAACGAGATGGTTAGCGTAGACGAAGGAACAGTTACGCAGAGGGAGCTCGGCGAAAGCATGTTGAAGATGTTTGGGAGGTTTGCCGGTGGGATCATGAGGAACAGCAGAATATGTATCATATTCAGATTCCATGTAGCGCTGAATAAACTGCCTGACTAGTGGCGCAGCGGGCGCGCAGGACAGTGCTCAGCGGCGGCGCCCAGCCGGTCACATATCATCTGAAATTGGCCAGACCTGATGGCGGTCTTCAGAAGAGAGGCGCGATACATAATCGCACTATAACTGTGTTCGAGCGGAAGGCCAGGACGCTCGGGGTAGAACATAGCCTTCGGGGGCAAGACATGACGAGGGGCCCGCGGAAGTCGCTGATGAGACTCTCTTTCGCATCATGGCATGGCTTTACTGGGCAGATAGAACTGACCAGCGAGCGAACAACTAGGTCCTGCATACGTGTTATGAGCCTGGAGACTCTGCGCGAAACTAAGACTCAAGTTGCGGGCGCAATCGGCGCGCGTCCTCAGTTCTTGTGGCCGCGGGGATCTGCGACGAAAGACGCCCGCCCCATCCGGCGGTGATCCCCTGGAGCTCCCCGGACTTCTGGATAAGAGGCCTCGACGCATTGTGCCGGCTGGCTCGGAACCCCTGCGGGGCCTCTTGCTCAATGATGACAATGTCAATATTGAGAATCGCGCCGATGCAATCCTGGGGGTCGAGGTGAAGGCTCGCAACTGCGTCGGCGGGCGCCAGGCGATCCAGGATGGGGGGGGAGAGGTCGTCGGTGAACGCGCCGAGCTCAAACTCAAGACGCGGGCGCAACTGGGAGATGCATCGAATGGCGGGACCCAAGATAAGAGCGCAGAGGACGCCGCTGAGAGGGTAACCTTGCTCCGTGCCCCTGAGGGTCCGGTTGCCGCACTCGCAGGAATCCAATGGAAATGTCGGCCTAAACGCCCGGCGATCGCCGAAGTGGAAAAAGCCTGGAAGGCCCGCGCGGCGAAGCGCAAGAAATATCTGCCTGCGGCAGACACTCGGGAAAGTGCTCTCAAAAACAAAGAGCGCGAATCCACTCTTCTTCTCGCGCAAACGATAACAACATCCCGCGTCGTCATCATGCCTTCCAGTAATGTAACACTGGCATTCGTCATCATCTCCCCCGACGAGTCCCCGTTGAGCCTCGCGGCATTTCTCGTCGGCAACATCATTGAGCGCCGACGCAGTGGCAGCGCGGATGATTTTGTTGTCGGCGTTCGAGAGCGAGGGCGGTCGACCGACGTCGGGCACCCTGACCCCCCCCCGCTCTACAGGTCCCCCTCTGGCAGAGAGACCGCGCGGCAGAGATGGAACTGCGGGCGAAGACGCCCTCCGCGAAGAACGTGACTGCGCGGGCCAGAGAGCGCGGCGCGCGCGACAGGGCCTCAATTGCGCCGCGCAGAGTAGGCCGCCCCGCCCGGGCCAGCAGCGGAGCCTCCCTCCGAATCCAGGGACGCATTGAAAGCTGACTCGCCAGGTGCCCAATTATATCAGGTGAGCGCTCGAAATGCACTGTTCTTCTGATGCACCAACTGCTGGAAGGCACTCGCGCGGCGGATGATTTGCTGAGGTTCAAGGTCGCCCAGGGTTTCAGGTTCATGTTCAGCGTTAAATACTTTGCCCCGATGGTCAGCCAGAAGTGCTGCTGTTTCACTCGGATCAGAGTGCACTTCGCCAGGGGGTCAGCGCACTACAGCGAGCCTAATCCTCGGCCGAGCAGCGGCCCAGGCAGAAGCAAGACGCCGAACTCTACGAATTACTTGCTCGGCAACAGCACAGCGCTGCGGGCGCGGCGCTCTCCGGCGCCCGCCGCGCGGTCGCAGCAGCCATCCTGCGATGGGCGCGGCGGCGCGTCGGGCGGCGCTGCCCCCGCCGAGCGCGCGGCGGTGGCGGCGCGCGCCTTGACGGCGACGCCTGGCCGCTACAACCAGGGCGGACGTGGGCGGGGCGAAGCGCGCCCGCAAAGAGATGGGCGCCCCGCCTGCCGCAAACAAATCATGATACCTGCGCTCGGCAAGGCTGGCTGGCGCCGCGGAGGGGTCGCGCGCGCTCCCTCCGCGGCGGCCTGGCCGCAAGGCATGATTGCACCTGTGCGCGGCAAGGCTGGCGGGCGCCGCGGTGAACGGCCGCGTTCGCTGCCTCCGCGGCGGCCTAGCCGCGGCGCAACTGACAAAGCCGCGGCTCCATCTTTCTCGCGTTTCGCGCGTCGACGCCTCGCGGCGACGCGCCCCTCGCAAGCTCGCGCGCTTGCTGCGGGGCGCGCGGGCGCACGCGCTCGCGCCCTCGCAGCTGTGCCCGCAAGACAGCATTCGTGCCTCGGCTGTTCGCCCACCGCAGCGCTGCGGGCGCGGCGCTCTCCGGCGTCCGCCGCGCGGTCGCAACAACCATCCTGCGATGGGTGCGGCGGCGCGTCGGGCGGCGCTGCCCCCGTCGAGCACAAGGCGGCGGCGCGCGCCTCGACGGCGACGCCTGGCTGCTACAGCCCACTGCAACAGCAGGCTGGCGTCGGCCGTCGCGCGCGCGCCCCCCGCTGCCGACGCCGCGAATTTCATGCCGCGCGCGGGGCGAATGGCGCCACGAAGCGCGCATTGCGGCTGAGAGGCAGCGCCGGCGGGAACGCGGCCCGCGCCCCAGGGCCCGCGCCTGCGGAGAGGGCCATGCCCTCGCCAGTCGCCGAGTCTTCCAAGGCCTGCAGGTCAAGGCATGCCTTGAAAGCGTTGGACCTCCAGTTGCCGGCTCTCAGAATGGCGGCGACCGCCCCCCCCCCCCCCCGTTTTGACGGGGCGCCCCCGCGCGGCCGCCGCGGACACTTAGAAATTACGCGGGCGGCGCTGGGAAGGCCCGCCGCTCGCGCCGACCTGCGCGGGGCGACCGCCGGCGAAGGGAGAGCGCGGCCCGCTTTGGTCGGCTTTGCCAAGTGGGCAAAAGGAAAGGCGCCCGGCACGACGTCGCTCAGCAAGGCTCGCGGGGCGTGCACCGGGCATGTCGCGGTGCATACGCGGCGCCGGCGCGATCGTCTGACTACGACGGCCTCGGCTGCGGCGAAGAGCGCGATGGTCGGCGCAGGGCGGTCCAGCTCTTCTTGCGCGAACCGGAAGTTGGCCGCCAGTGCCAGATCGCCCGTGCGCATCAGCAGCGCCTCAGAGGGCAGCCTCAGGGCCAGGGCGAAGCGCGCCCACGGAGAGATGGGCGCCCCGCCTGCCGCAGACAAATCATGATTCATGACGCCTGCGCGCGACCAGGCTGACCGGCGCCGCGGACGGGTCGCGCGCGCTCCCTCCACGACGGCCTGGCCGCAAGGCACGATTACACCTGCGCGCGGCAAGTCTGGCGGGCGCCGCGGTGAACGGTCGCGTTCGCCCCCTCGCCCCCTCCGCGGCGGCCTAGCCGCGGCGCAACTGACAAAGCCGCGGCTCCATCCTTCTCGCGTTTCGCGCGTCGACGCCTCGCGGCGATGCGCCCCTCGCAAGCTCGCGCGCTTGCTGCGGGGCGCGCGGGCGCGCGCGCTCGCGTCCTCTCAGCTGCGCCAGCGAGACGGCATTCGCGCCTCGGCTGTTCGCTCGCAATAGCCCCCGGGCATGTCGCGAAGAACCTCGGCCCCCTCCTCCTCCTCCTCGTGCAAAGAAGCACATTGAAACCATCAACGCGGCTAAATGCATGTGAAAGCCATGCTTATCAATGAAAATCACGCGCTGGATGGGGTTGAAAGATGCCGGAGAAAAACCACAATCGCCATCTCTGTACGGCTATAGGGCTACGGGGATATAAAGCAAATGGGCTACGGGGCAAGAGGGCTATGGGGCCGGGGGGAAAAAAGGACTATAAAGCTTTGGGGCTACAGGGCCATTGGGCCACGCGGCTATAGGGCCACAGGGCGCAAGGGCTATAGGGCGACATGGCAAGAGGGCCACGGGGCCATAGGGGGCGATATCCGCGACAGGCTCGGCGGGCGTGCGCGCCGCTGCTGGGGCGGACCGCTCGCGCGAGCTTGAGGGCGCAAGCCGCGCGCCCCGGGCCGGGTTTAGCACCGCGTGATTCGACGAGCCTTTGAAGGCCAGCGGCGGCAATGTGACATGCCTCCTGCATGTCTGCAACACGTAGGTCCATCCCATTACTCGGGCTAAGTGGGGGCAACGCGTTCTTCGACGCACTTCTGCAATCGGGGGCGGCGAGCAACCCGTGGAATAACATTTTACGCGCCTGGCCCAGCGGCCCGCGGCGGTTGCAAACGTAGGAAAAAAGACGTGATCAGACGGCCCATGAGCAGCCGTCACCTCCCAAGACACACCTGCGGTTGGCCCGTGTGATCGAGGAGAGTGGGGGGCGTCAAACTTCGCGTATATGTTATCCAGGCGGGCGTGCGATTGGCGACCGCGGACAGCGGCGCGGCGCGTGAAAGCGGCCTGCTCGACCTCGCAATACGTTGCGGAGATGCTATCGAACGCGGCGGAAAGACGAGATGGAGAGGGCGACGAATGGGGAAGAAGAACATTGCACCGTGATCCACCTTACTCGCGATAATGGACATCACCCATCAGTGCGCTGCGGGCTTGCATCTGAGGAAACCGAGGCAGGAGATGGCGCGAGAGACGCCGAAGAGTGTTCCGCGCACAGCTTCCAGACCAGTCTGGATCCAGATGCAGCCCAGAGAGTTGCAAGAGACCTTTAGCCCCGACGAAAGTGCAAGAGAGGATGCGGCCTGGAATGCGCTCGTAGGCGCTGGCGCAGTCGAACTGGGAAATGGATTTTTCCGCGCCAGGAAAACAATTCCATCGGCGCTGGCGCTTGGAAAGAGGGCCAAAAGACCTGGAACTCAAGACAATCGTTCTCAAGAGAGCTCAAATCTCCCTCCTGGCCGTGCGTCTCCTGCACACTCACTGCGTCCGTTTTCCTCGAGAGCCTAGCCGGCACTTTAAACTTTCTGGCGCCGTGGAGGAAAGAGGTGGAGAGGGAGTGAACAGGAGTCCGGGCATTCTAAGGAGCGCGCGCGAGGAGGCTGCTCGGGCAGAAACTGCTTAGACTCTCGCGGGCCACAGAAGACAGCAGGCCCCGCAGTGCCCCGAGTAGATCAGGAGGCTGGCGGAGACGAGGTGCACGCGACAGAGGTCGGAGGAGACGATGCCGTGGACGTAGAAGTAGTCTCATAAATCCCATGGCAGCCAGAACTCGCCGTTGGCGTGGACGTCGAAAGACAGACAGAAACAGTACATTAAGCCGAAGTCGGATGGGACGGGGAGGAGGGGGAGCAGGCGCGAACATTTTGACTTCCATGGTTGGCGTCGAATTCTGTGCCGGCCTCCGACGAACGCGATGAATGCGTTTGCTAGATGTTCGCGCCGCGAGTGTTGATGTCAGCCATGATGGTGCTGAGCTTGCAGATATCGATCTGGGAGGTATCGCATGTGGCCTGGTCAAGGTCGAATGACACAGAGAAGTGGTTGAGATCAGTACATGAGACCAGCGGCCAAACGTCGTCTCCGTCCGTCCAAAAGATCGTCCACTTGTAACCGTTGGCGAGGGGCTTGCTCTGAGCCGTGTACCCTGGAAGAATGCGATGATGAAGTCCCAACACCCAACACCTGCTGAGGGCACGCTGGGTGGTCCTCACGTACTTCGGCAAGTCCGTCCTCGCCTTGAGGTGGTGAGTTCCACCATCTCCGGGATCCGTCCATGTGGCCTAGGCAGAATTGGAGACATCTGCGAACTCCTACGCGTTCGCCTCGCTCGTGAAGGTGAGACTGGAGGACTGGCTGATACTGTGGAACTGGGGAATAGCATTGTTCAGCATCCCAGACGTCACCAAGGCTTCTTTGACTTGCGCGAAGTGGGCTTGACGCATGCTGGCGAGAAGGGGACGAGGAAACAAACCGACCCACCTACGACAAAACTCGAACGAGTAGGAACGATAGTTGCCAGGACGAGGATGTGGGCTGTCATGGTGAGCAGACTCGGCGTCGCCTCGTTTAAGCTTGGCTTGCGGCTCATCAGCTCCGCGGTGAACCTCCGCAGATACCGTGCTCGCAGTATAGGCATAACTCGAACTCCGCGACTGACCCTGAAGGACTGCAATGTTGGCGGCGTATTTTTGCACTGTTCCTGAACGTGTTTGATGTGCTGCGTCTGAGTGTTGATGGCGCCGCTCTGGTCATCCAGAGTCTTGTTGATGGTGCCAGACAACACACCGAACTGTTTCGCGAAATTGGACTGGATGGATGATTGCATGGTTTGCTTCTGACAAGGCATACTTTCATTCAGATTGGCCTGCATCTGCGTCATGAGCTCTGTCATCTTCGCGTCCGCCATGGGTGAACGAAGGGGAGTGCTGCTGAGCACTCGGGG
>CAUYUJ010015349.1:680762-688262 GCA_963575745.1 Prorocentrum cordatum
CGCGCGCGCTTGCACTTTTGGGCGACTGCGGCCTCGCGCGCATCGACGAGGCGGAGAAAGTCCCCAAAGATCTAGAGCGCGCGCGCGGCCGGCCCTTCAGAAGATGGGGCAAGGATCCAAAGGGGCATAGCGGGCATGGGCAGCGAGGGTGAAGGGGTGTAGGATGAAGCATGCCAAGAGACATTCTGAGACGGAGCTCCAAGATGGCCAGACGGGATCTTTTTCGCACTACCCTCGGCTCGCGCAGCGCGCCGATCGGAAGGTTTCGCTCGCCGCTGTCGGCGAGAGCCTGGGCCCAGGCAGCAGCGAGAGGCACGGGCCCGACAAAAACACCCCTCAAACAAGGGAGGGTCGGGATGGGAAGCTAGAGCCAAAACGTTATGGACATCTATTCTGCACCTGCTCCGCATGCTGCCCACCCCCACCCAGTCTCTCTAGGCCCGAGGGGGGGGGGGGGGGCACTCAGGGCCCCTAGACCACAGAGCGCTTCACACGGCCTGCACATAGAGCTCTCTAAGAAAGCCCGTTAACAAACATGTATTCTGAGACGGAGCTCCAAGATGGCCAGACGGGATCTTTTTCCGCGCTACCCTCGGCTCGCGCAGCACGCCGATCGGAAGGTTTCGCTCGCCGCTGTCGGCGAGGGCCTGGGCCCAAGCAGCAGCGAGAGGCACGGGCCCGACAAAAACACCCCTCACCCCGCAACCTCGGGTTCTCACTTAAAGACTGGGACTGGGGTGGGTGGGTGCGTCAGCACTGATGATATAATGAGAGAAGAGGAGAGAGAGAGAGAGAGAGAGAGAGAGAGAGAGAGAGAGAGAGAGAGAGAGAGAGAGAGAGAGAGAGAGAGAGAGCGAGAGAGAGAGAGAGAGAGAGAGAGAGAAGGCAAATTGGCTCAAGGCAAGAGGGCAACGGTGCCTAGCACGCCGCCGCGTCTCAGGCTTCCGGACCCACGGGCTCCATGGCCTGGCCAGCGTCAGATCCTGCGATATACGACAAGCCCCGCGATGCTGCAGATCGCCAGGGGCTCTGAGTAGGGATGCTCCTCAGCGTCGAGCTCAGATCGTGAAGGGCCCTGCGGCCCGCGTGTGGATCTTTGCAGGTAGCCGTGCATCATGAACGATAAGAGAATATGGCTTCGCGTACCTTGCCATCGACTTGGCTTGTGTCCACCGCCCGCGTCTCTGAAATTCTTGAATTGAACGTCTCTTGTGCCAGATATCGTAACTCGCTCCGCTCTGTCTCAACGTATGCATCGGTCCGGTCCACTCGAGTCCGAACTTCGATCGAACACCTCTCCAAACTGAAGTAGCTTGTGCAGCTGTGGCGTTGAAGACTTTATCGGTCGGCTTGATCTGCTTGGCACGCTCCGCCAAGATGTGTGAGAGAAGACCACTGTCGATCGCCACTCCTTGTTCTTGGCCTGTCTTGACGCTTTCACCTCGGTGTCTACGTCCTAGAAGTAGCGCCACTTTGATCGAACCAACTGCGTGCTGAGTGTCATCACTTGGAAGGCCGTTGGAATTCATTTTGACACTGCCATGGACGTCTTCACCTCTCAACTGCAACCAATCCTGCTCTCGAAGATAACAGTCGTAAGCTACGAGAAAGGAAATCCCTTCGTCCACGTGGCCTGCTTTGATCGCTTGGGAGGCCATGAAATAGATTGCTTCTGCAGAGGCTGGACCACCTTCCCAAGACTCTTGGAACCTCTCCCAGCTGCGCAGGGCACGCAAGGAAATCGGCAGCTCAGACTTCCACTCTGGAAACAGATGGACCAGTCCATGGTGCAGTCGAACTCCTCTTGAAACAGATGCCCTCTCCACGAAGCACAGGTGGTCCAGCTCCGCCGCTAGGGCGATGTCGCGCTCGGCCGCTGTAGCGAAAGGAAGCCTCTTGAGACGAACTTTCCCGAGGAAGGGTTCCACCTCCTCGATGTAGCTCACGTTCGTGTTGTCCTGAACTGCGTGAACGAGAAGCCGCAGAGGTACCTCTAGCGTGCCCGAACCCAGGCTCGTTCTCGACACTGGGGGCTCCCGCGCGGCACTCTCGAAGGCGAGGGGGCCCTTCTTGTTTTTGGGAACGTGAGCTCGTTGCTTACCTTTCTTCTTTGCTGTCTTCTTGGCTGTCGCCGCTGCCTCGAGCGCTCCTGCGAACATTCCCATGTCGTCAACCGCTGGCTCGTCGTCGTTGTCGAAGGTGTGGTCGCTGTCGCAGTGGAAGCTCTCGTTCTGGTCGTTAAACTTCGGGTCTGCGGTGGCTGTGACCCTGACCTCTGGAGCTGAAACTAGAATCAGGATCGTCATCACAGATGCCAGGCTAGGTCGTAGTCGTCGTGCATGCTCCTGATCTCCAGCATGTCCCCGACGAGCCTCTCGAACTCGAGGTCGCTGTCCATCGCGGTCCTCTTCTGCTCGGACTTGGTCTTGGTGATCTCGGCACTGCCTATCTCCTCGCCTCTCGACGGGCCGTCGGCAGGGTTCATGTCCGTGGGGGTCCACCTCAGCGTCAATCTGATACCGGTGGCCAGCGTGATCGCACCGATCTTCTTTAGCTGAGTCCTCAAAGGGCGCGAGGAGCTTCACATCTAATCGCACAGAACCAAGACTCGGCTGAACCAGTTCCTTGATGAACGACACAAGTGACGAGATACCGATGCGACCGTTCTCATCTCCTGCACATCGATGTGGTCGCGATAAGCCCATACCCCTTTCCATGCGAGATGCCATCGGGATACTTTGGCCCAGTGACTCATGACTGCGATCGGCTTCGGCGATGCGCCTCGAACTTCTCGCATGCGCCAATCGTGCAGCTTCAGCTCGTTGTTGGAGACGGCCTTGGCTACGCACGAGGCGCATGCACTGCACAAGCGGGGCGGGTAGATCGCTGCGAGGCGTGTCCAGAGTCGTCCTTGAGAGTCGCGTCCCCGAAGCTCCTGATGATCGCGATCCTGAGAGCACTTGCACTCCAGCGTCTTCAGCGCCTGCACACTGGTCAGTATCCGAGTTGGCTTCTTCCATCGGGCTCCGAAAGAACAGTGCACCATCTCCGCCACGAGAACTCCATTCATCGTCAACAACTTCGCCATGTCGGGGAGGTCCCAGATCATCGAAGTCCTTGGGTTCTCAAGTGAAAAACCTGTTCCTGAGGCCAGACACGCATAGCAAATAGAGATCGCCGCCTGCGCCAAGGCGATGCCTTCCCGTACTCGCTGAACCTGCTGAGGAGAAAGCCCGGGGAGACCAAGTATCCAACGGCCTGGAGCTCGCAAGGGAGGTCGACGTGCTCGTGAAAAAGCGGAGCACGGAGGCGCCAAGTGGACCATGAAGAAGAGGGACCGAAGAACTGCACGACAGACGAGCTCGACGAAGGACGGGTTCAGGAGGTCGTGGCGAGCCTGCTTTGCGTTGTCCACGAACAAGGTCTGGCACTGTAGCTCCTCGCGGATCGCCTGCCCGAAGCCGCCGTGCCCCGAGAAGATGTCGGCCATGAACTTCATAGGAGGGACCTCGCCATCGATCACAACCGCGGGGATGCCTCGTCTGGCTCGCTCGAGGTTCTCGCCGATGAGCTGTTCCTCCTCCTCCTCGTCCCTGGCCATGTTTCGAAGATGTTCGGCTCTCCACCGTCGGTTTACTTCGGCTTGGACTTATTCTCGGCTTGCTGTTGTCTCGACTACTCCCAGGCCTTCCTCGCTTGCAGCCGTCGCGAAGACGCTGGAGCTCCACTGCGACTCCAAGTGGGTGTGCATCAGCGGCACAGCTCGTTGGTCACGCTCTCCCACAGGATGTGAACCTGCTCGTCGTCGCCGTACTTTGTCACGAACTTGCAGCAGGCGTCCAGCATGCAGAAGGCGGCCCGACAGCACATCGCCAACCACGCCCATGACCCAATTATCCTTGATAGCTCGGTTGAAGTCGCTCGACCTCGATCCAGGGGAGCCTTGGTCGCACCAATGACATTATTGACCTTTTCCTGCGCTGCCATCAAGCGATGAGGGCGTTGAGTAATCGTCGCGCCCAGAGAGAGAGGCATCGCCGCACCGACTCCGTCCTTGTGCATGTCGAGGCCCGCCTCCTTGAGCTTCTTCCCAGCGTGTTCGCGAACTGCTTCCGTCACCTCGCTCTTCTCGTCCCGCTGCAAGGTCATCGAGGCGAAGTCGTCTATGAACGCACAGTAGATGAAGGCCGTCTCGGAGAAGCTGGGAAAGACACGCCCGTGGACCAGCTGGGCTCCCCGCGGGAAGCCGGGTAGATCGCACAGGTCCTTCAGAGCACCGCGACGTATCGCAGGTGACCCGCTGAAGCCCATCAACATCACCACCAAGCACAAGTAGCGGGCCCCTTTCGGAACCTTCGGGGTCTCCTTGCCCTGGCGCTTGAGCTCCTTCAAGAGCTGGGGGATCGTCGCGCCGCCGAACACCATGCACGGCCACAGCTCGCTGCAGCTCTTGCGTCTGTGAAAGTAATCTGGCACGTCTCCCCACGTTGACTGCAAGATCCTGCCTCTGTGATCTCGTCGGGTAGGTCCAGTTCCGCCATCGCCATCGGAGACCCCAGAGAGGTGCGGCGGCTTCTGAAAGCGCTTGTTCACCTGCCCCAGGTCCCAGACTGGGCGAAGGATGAGCTGGCCTGCCTCGCTGACCTTCTTCATGACGAAGAAGACCGAAATCTCCGCCTTGAGGATGTCCGCGAAGCCGAACACGCCTGACTCCCATAGTCTCAGCGCGAACTGGAGGCGAGCCGACTTGTTCCTCAAGCTGGGGTCCATGTAGGCTCTCGTCTTCTCGATATCGGCCTCGTCGACCTGGCTGGGCGGCAGGCGCATCCTCTCGTGGAATCTGTCGAACTAGTATCTCGCATTTGGTGGAATCATTCTCACGTCGCACGGCTGCGTCCAGGCTGGAGGCAGAGACGCTTCGCCGCTCACGAAGGGCATGCCTTTTTCCTCGTTGCGGCACGTCGTCGCTGTCCTTGTCTGATACGTTGAAGCCCAAGTAGGTCCCAGGCTCGGCATGCAAGGCCAGCCGCTCGAAAGCGGACTCGGCGTCGGAGTCGTGCATCTGCTGATCGCGCGCGCCCCGGTGGCACTGCAGCACCCTCTCTGAGATCCTGCGCGGCAACTCGTGGCTCGCGTCCCACTCCTTGGAGGATCCGAAGCTGGGGCCCCGCAGGTCGTGGTAGGAGTTCGTCGTCAGCGCGGCCAAGGACCTCAGAGCGGCGTTCGTCCTGACCCTGATCGTTCGCTCCTGGGCAAAACGCGACCTCGACCGCCCCGAAGGAGATAGGAGGGGAGGGGGGGGGCGCCGGCAGGAGCGGCAGCACCTCCAGGGGGTCGCGCACTCGACCTTCTGATGGGAATTCGACCCCCGCTCTCATCGCGATGAGAAATTAAGAAAATAACGCTGTGCAAGTTGTGGTAGACGTGGGCAGCCTCGCAGATGGTGGCCGCCAAGAGAACGCGCTTCGCGAAACGCCTGAATAGTGAGCGCCTCCCAGCTGTCAGTCGGCCGTGCTCGGCGCGCGCTTCTTGCCCTGCGGCTTGTCGAGGGATTTGGCGAGAAGGGCGCGATGAGCCAAGCGTTCGCGAAGCTCCCTCTCCACGCCGTCGATGGGCAGCCCCTCCTGATCCGACTTGGACGCGTCGAGCTCCTCCAGCAGGGCGTAGTTGACGCGAGACTTCCAGCCGGCCTTTGAGCCGTTGGGAGGCTTCCAGTCCGACCTCTGCTTCGCGTTCTCGAAGGCCCTCTCGACGCCGTGGAGGCGCCGCATCGCCAGCTCCGTCGTCTTGTAATTGATCCAGTCCGCAGGCGCCTCCACCATGGAACGATCGAGCATCATGCTGATGAGAAGAGCCTCCTCCGCCATGTGGTTGCCATCCAGCTGCTTCGTGCGAATCATCTCCCTGGCGCTTGACACCGCTGAAGCTCCACTGCGGTAAAGGCGAGCGACCGTCGATGGGGCCACTCGCGTCTTGATGCCTCCTGGGATCGTCCACGCCACGTCGCTGGAGTAGGCCTGGAGCTTCTCCTTGGCGACCTCGCGCATGTCCTTGAAGGAGTCGTCCAGGCCCTTGACCAACGAGTCGATCTCGGGGTTGGGCGTTGAGCTGACTACCCGCGGCTCGGACCCGCTGGCAGTCGCGGCCACGCTGTCCTGCTCTACCATATCCTTGTGGCGGTCCAGCCTTTGAAGGAGAGCCCCCATCATCTGGTCGTAGTTGTCCGCGCTGATTCCAGGCTTCGCTAGGGCTTGAGGTGCTGACGGAACTGGAGTGGGCTGAGGAGGCTCCGTCGGGCGCGACGCCTGCCGCTCCTCGAGAGCTGAGAGCCTCTCGGCCACCATACCTAGCTGCCTCAGAACTTCGCCTCCCGCCGAGTCCGAATCCTCGCCGTCCGATACCTGGGCGCCCTCGTCCCTGGGAGTTGATGATCCAGACTGGCTTGGTGACGGTGTGGCCGACCATGGGGGCCAGCTCCAGCCAGGAAGAGCAGGAGCTGACGTACCAGAAGCCGTTGTAGATGAGGGAGCTGGCGAGGGACGCGAGGACCTGCAGCAAGACATGAAGAAGCCACTCACGAGCATCACCATCACTGAGAAGTAGAGCGGCCCGAGGGCCCCTGACTCGTGCATCTCGAACACCATATCGACCTCTTCTTTGAAGTGCTCCACTGTGTCCACGGTCTCCTTCAGCGACGCGTGGCCCCACTTCACCCACTCCACCCGTTGAGGTAGACGACGGCACGCCACAGCACGAACGTCGAGCCAGCAGCCGTGCCTAAGCTCCGGCGCGCCCACACGTATCCGACGATGTTGGAGCCCAGCCTCATGAGCCACGAAACCGCGTGGCGGCGGTGGGATCTGCGACCAGCAGCGCTTCCGCCTCGTGGATGGTGATCCCTGATGATCTTTCCCCTCGTAGCGGCTGACCCCATCGCGATGATGCGATCGGCTGCCTCGATGGCTTTTTGCTTCTCCGCTGCGGAGAGGCCCTGGAAAGTGCCGTGGTTCACGCCCACGAACTTCGTCGACTTCACCTTCGTCGGCTGGCCGAGGTCGATGACCTGGAGCCTGCCCGTCGGGTCGATGCAGACCCACCTCTTCTCGCCCAACGTGGCGCTGAACTTGCTGACCAGGAGCATCGTGAGGCCCTGGTTGGAATCCGCCCTCGGGCGGTAGTAGATCCTGTTCCATCGCTGGAAGGGCATAGGCTGACTCTGAGGCTCGTCCTCACACGGGTCGACGTCCTCCGCGTCGACACTGGGCTCGTCGAAGGGCGCTTCGGGCTCTGCCTCGAGGTCTCCCAGAAGCAACGGAGAGCCTGACAGAAAGTTGCCGAACTCGCCCGACGCGTAGTTCAGCAGATCATCAACAGCGTCCTCCTGCACCAGAGCGGTGCCGAGCACGCAAGCGGCGAGCCAGGAAAGGCGCGTCGTGGCTGCAATCCCGCGCGCACTCGAAAGGAGGCGCGACAGGGCTGCTGCTCGTTGAAGCTAGAGCC
>CAUYUJ010015349.1:695762-713262 GCA_963575745.1 Prorocentrum cordatum
GGCACTCCAGAAAAGTAAAGTTGATCCCGTAGAACCCACAATCGGCGGCACACGGAAGTCCGCGTCATCAGCAGACGGCGGAATTAACGCTTGCCCTTAGCCTTCCCCTTCTTCTTGGTGCTGTCCTTGGTGGCCGCTATCTTCAGCCGTGGCTTCTGGCGGCGGACGGGGGCAAGGGAGTACGAAGAGCTGCCCACGCGAGCCTCCCCGACCGCTGCTGCCGCGTGGGCTTTGCGGAATTCGGAACTCAACGCGCGGGCTTCTTGTAATTGTTCCTCCAACAAATTAATACGGGCGTCCAGAAACGCGTGGCGCGCCGTTATCTTGGCGCGCATCTCCTGCATAGTAGGTGCAAGACCAGGTGCGGGTGGCGGGCGGCTACCCCTCTGGGGCTGCGCGCCAACCATGTCACTAGCCCGCTCGGTGGTGGCCTCGGAGCTTTCGTCCAGAGCCTGGCGACGGTGGACCGTCCGAGCTTCCTGCTCACGTCTCGTCGCGCTCTTGGTGTTGCTGAGGCGATCATCGGGATTGTCTGGGTACATCGTGTGCGTACTGAAACGGGGGCGACTCGGCGGCGGATATCCACGCACCCTTGGGATGCTCTTGCTGCGGCTACGACTGCGCGCCCTGCTCTGGATGCGTCTCCGAGATATGCTGGTGCTTCGGGGCCTCCGGGGAGGGGAGCTCCTGGCACCAGCAGGTGCAGAGGTACGGGATGCGCAAGCTGCTTTCGAACGCCCAGTCTTAGAGCGCCACTCCCAGAAGTTCCAAGGGTTCGGATCCGCCTTCCATAGGTCTAGTTCACGAATAAGCACGTCATCGATGTCGGGCTTCACCTCCTGGGGGCGCGGGCGATCCTCGGAGCGGCTGCGAGGAGGGGGGTCACGGCGTGCACGACGGAGTGCACGATCCAAGTCACCCCGAAGTTCCTCGCCACTACGAGTAGCCATCGCGCGCGAGGTCGAGTGAGTACCGTGAGCAGGAGCCCCCGTGCCCAGCAAGGTTGCCAGAGCGTGGGGACGCTTCTCCATGCCGAACGCACTACGGTGTTGGAAAGAAGAGCGTCCGTGCCGAGCTAAGCTCACTGGAACAATGGTAGGCGGAGCTAACTCACAGCCGCAGGGAGATTGCTGGGGAATGGCCGAGCATATCTTGTGCCAACTTGTCTTGGGCCACAATGGCTACGGAAAATCGCTAGGGAATCGCAATGCCTTCGACCCCCTTATGGCACAGTTCTTGTGGACCCTAGCCTTTCTCACACTCCCTTGTGAACCCGCGTCCCTTGTCACGACTCCCAGGAACCAGCAGTAGTGAAATCCCAGGAGCCAGCACGACTAGCAAACCCGATAGGAACCAGGAAAAAACCAGGCACCAGCAAAGGCGAGATCGGAGGAACCACCGAAGGCGAGCTAACAGGAACTGGCAAAGGAACCAGGGCCCAACAAAAGCGAGATCCCAGGGACACGAATCAAACGAATCCAACGAGGCAGAGGCGCAGGAGGAGGACTCTGAAGAGGACACACATGTTTTCGCACAGGCCGTCGAGCCTGGTCGACTTGGTCGACGAGCAGGCAGCGGTGCTCAGGCGCTCAGGCAGCGGCGCAGCGAGAGATCTCGGCGATCGGTGGTCCCTAAAACGCGTGGACAGAGTCTTGCTCGACGGGCACCGCGCGGTAGCTCATCGCCCCCAGGCTTTGCTCCACCATTCCGGAATCGGTTGCAACTCGTCCACAAACTTCCGATCGTCGGCGGATATCGCTCCGTCGCTGCCCGGCCAGCGTTTCTCTCCGAAAAATACGGGGGTCATCGGGCATTTCTCCTGGTGAATGCGGCAATGGCACTTGCACTTTCGCTTGCTCTTCTGCAGTGCTTTGCGCAGGTGGCGCACTCGTTCTTCGGTGCCAGCGACGCACTGCTTGCACTGAAGCTTCTTGCGATTGCGATTCTTGTGGTTATTGAATAGTTTTTGGTTGAACTTACGGGCGCCGAACCTGCAAATGCACGTCTGGCACGTGTACGTCTCCAGGTCACACGGGTGGAACCCTAGCGCACGGCATGCTTTGCAGACCAGAGCTGCGCCCTGAGAAGACGCGTGATGATCGCGTTCAGACTTCGACCAGTACTTCAGATCATACGCCGTTTTACATTTCCCGCACCGCAGCTTCGTCTGACAGTCCAGGCACACCAAGCGGGACTTCTCCTGCCTCTTCGCGTTGTACAGCACGTATTTGTCGGACGCGAGGCGGCCCAATATCTCGAAGCAATCTTCGCACTGGTGCCCGTCGTACTTGCCGGGCGCGAACCCTCGCTCTGCGCAGCCCAGACACACGAGGTCTCGATCGGAATGCCGATGGTTGCAAATAATTTGCGCGCCCCAAGCGCCTGCATCAAAAACTTTTTTGCAAGCAGAGCACCCGTGGCTCTTCGGGGTCAGGCTCTTCTTCCAGTCATCACGTTCGACACACCGCTTGCACACTGAATCGTCTGGCGGAACTGACCTTCGAGCGTTTCCATCGGGCATCCCATGGGAAGCCTCGCCCGCCCGCGCAGACCGAGAAGGCATTGCGCCGACCTCGCGCGCGCAGTCCAGGCATCTCGTCCACCTCCCCTGCGACACGTACTTCTCGTAGAAGTCGGCGGCTGCTTTCACGCCGAAGTCGCGGGCGTCGAGCATGTAATCCTGCTTCCCTTTGAGGTAGCAGCAGGCGCACAGGTGCTTCCTCGCCATGGGGTCCATCTTCTCAGCTTCCGCGGCCTCGTCATCAAGCGTACTCCACTCATGGATCGCCTCGTCTCCTGTGATATGGCCGGAAAGCTTCCGCACCAGTCGCTCGGGCCCCACCGGGTTGCCGAGGCCGAACAGGAAGGTCGAGAACGGCTGCATGACGCAGATGCTCAGCAATCGCGTCACTCTCGACAAGCATACGTAGGCAGCAATCTGAGCCGTCATGGACGCCCTGCTGGACCAATGCTGCAGGTCCGCGAATGCCGCCTCCAACGTCGCCCCCTGGATCATGTGAGCGGTGGAGGCGAAGTCGGGGAGCATCCAGAAACCCGTGCGTCGGGCTTCGATGCCCGTGTGCTTGTTGACTTTCCAGGTCCTGGATCTCCGCTTCAACGGGGGCACGCCCGTCGGCAGCTTCCCTATGCTCCACTGTGCTTCTGGGAAATGGATATAGATAACCAAGGGCAACGTATCCAATATGCACTCGCCCTCGATCTCCTGTGGCGTGCATCCAGGAGCCATTGTCCATCCGTAGATCACTCCCTTCTGGTGTCTGTACAGCTGTCTGCTTCGATCGACGTTGTCCGTCAACCGAATTGGCATGCCTTTGGCCAATGGGTAGATGCAGGGAATGTTGCCCGTCTCCTGGTCGTGCCTCCTCAGCCAGGAGAACAACTTTGCGTCCAATTTCTCCTGCGGCAGATCGCGATCTCCTGGATGCAACGGCACATCTCGAGCGTAGCACCACGAGAGCTGAACGTTC
Source organism: Prorocentrum cordatum (assembly GCA_963575745.1). Taxonomy (NCBI): domain Eukaryota; class Dinophyceae; order Prorocentrales; family Prorocentraceae; genus Prorocentrum; species Prorocentrum cordatum. The sequence goes on from CAUYUJ010015349.1 coordinate 699,251, forward strand.
TTCTGCTTAGCAAACTCTCTCGCGCGCAGGTTCGTCTCGAAGTACCTGGGCACGTTGAAAGTGCGCAGAGCTGGCGCGCCGCTGAATGGGTTCCTGCGAAGCTCTGGCGCCAGCGAGTCGGTGTCAATCAGAACCCTGTGTCTCTTGCCTCGCTCCGCACGGCACTCCGCGCACTCGTTTTCTTGCGACTTCTGCAGCGCCGCCATGTCGGCGCACCCTCCTGAGAAGCGCTCTTTCCAAGTCTTGCGGCACGGGCCAAGTACTGGGTCGTCAACCACGTCGTCGTTGCAACCGCACTTACCCGCGCACGGGGACGTCAACGTCGGGAGCCCGTGGAAGTAGCTGTAGTCCTCTATGCTGAGGTTTCCAACTCTGCACTGGCCCATAAACGAGTTATACCATTCATCGTCGCACCTCATCAATTCGGTCAACTGCCAGAACGATCGCACGCTGTCGACGCCGTCATGCCAGAACAGCTCCAGCGCGCGATGCGCGCACCCTGCCGGCACGCCCAGCGGGTTGGATGCCAGGAAGGTGCCCGTCACGGGGTGCAGCTGCCAGAAATCGGCGCACATGACGACGTTCACTCCCCCGAAGGCGCGATGCGATTCGCCCGACAGCTTCTTGTACGTGCCCCTCACCCGGACAGCGGCACGAACCACTCGTTCCAGGGTGCCCAGCAGCTCGGCCGACATCATGCTCACCTGTGGATGGTGGTTGCGGACAGTGCTTCTTATAGTTTGTGGAAGACGAGCTGCGCTATGCTAATTGTCCGCAGAGACCGTGCCAGCATGGAGACGAATGACATGCTCTAGCGACCTTACCAGACATTCCGATCCAAACTCCGCTATGTTTCACTGGTACGGCGGGAGGAGGCAGAGGAGAGAGGGAGGGTATTTCCTGGGCTTCGTTTCGCATTCTACGTAAATGTGTGGAAGCCCAGGGCAGTGAAGGGCAGAGCCCGGGCCAGCAGCTCGGTTGGCATCATGCTCACCAGTGGATGGAGATTACGCCCAGTGTACCTTATGCTTTCTGTAAGACTGGCTGAGCTATGCTCATTGCCTCCAGAGACCGTGCGAGCATGGAGGCGAATGGAATGCACTAGCGCGGATAACAGACGTTGCGATTGAAACGAGGTTTACGGCTCACTGGTACGGCGCTCCGGCGATATTACCACACCTTGCGATTAGGGAGACTTGTAGGGTTCAGGAGGCACTTGGGGGCTCCAGGACCCGATGCTCACGGAGGCCCCAGGTTGCCCAAACTAGCGTCAAAACGCACTTGGAGAGTCGTTCGGGCTCCTCCTCCTTGCGTGAGTCGTTCGGGCCCGAACGACTCACAACAGGACGAGAGGCCCGAACGACTCACACCACGAGGAGCCCGAACGACTCACACCAGGAGGAGAGCAACGAAAGATTCCCTCCATGGAGCGAATCGTTCGGTGCCCTCGGAACCTCGTCGATGATGATCACGCGCAGGGCCCCGCACTTCATGGACTGCTTGTGCCTGTCGCCTATGGCATTGCCGTCGTCGCTCCGCGCTGGAATGCCGCTCCAGTGGTGCACCGTGTGCCCGTTGATCTGCGCCGCCATGGCATTTTGAAACGCCAAGCAAACGAACTGAACGCCGTGCTCCCAACCGAGGCCTTCTTCCATTAAATACCGCATCCAGCCGATGACGGCGCTTTTCCCGGTGCCCGGAAATCCGTGCACTACGTCCAGCAGAGGCTCCCCGGAATTCTGGTTGACGTTGCCCTGTTGCTTCTCGAGCCACTCCACCTTCAAACGTCGAACGAAGTGCTCGAAAAACTCACGCTGTTTCTCGTTCGGCATCTTCGAGCTCGCCATGATGGAAGCCAACGCTTTGTCAATGCTGGTATGGCCATCTCCTGCAGGGTTGAACGAAGCCGCAGCATCTCGCTTCTCGTCGAAAGGAGCATCGTGCGCCTTCTTGCTCGTGGCACCTGCGGTTAAAGCTGCTAAGTGGTCCTGGCACGCATCCTCGAACATGTTTCCCGGGCATGCTCGGTCGCTAGCCTCGACGCCCGATGGTTCCGTCTTCCACACTCGCTCTCCGATGCGATGGCTTTGTTCGTACTCGTGAAGTCGGACACTTTTCTTCGCTCGGCCGCTCTCCGAAGCTTTCACCTTGGCTTTCGCCGAGGCGATCCACTTCTCGCAGAGGCTGTCGTCTCCTGTGGCCGATTGGAGCAGTTGTTGAAATTTCCCACCAGGGAGCTTCAGTGGAGGCATATCTTGCTCTTCCTCCGACGCGTCTGCTTCGCTCTGATCATCTGCCGCCTTGCCCGACGACGCCATCGCATTCAACAGGAAACTCTGGATGAGTTTCGCCGCCGCTTGGCTGACCACGTTCCCGCGCACGCACTCGTCCCAAGCGCTCTTCCAGGATGCGCTGTCCAGCGCCGATTCCGTCCCTGTTGTCGATGTCTTCTTTGTCAGTCTGCACGAAGCTCGAACTTGCGGCGACTGGTGCTGGGCCTCCTGCCAATGCCGCAGTACCGCTGACTCCATCCCCAACATACTCAGGTGAGGCACAGACACGTCTCCTCCATAGAGCGTCCAGGGGCGGAAAAAGAGGCTGCAATACTGAGCGTTATAGGTAGAGGTTTTGTTCACGCTGGGCATCGGCAAGCCTTCGATGACCACCACGTCCGGCCTCGCCTTCCTGACCAGAGCCCACGAGTGGCAGAAGACGCCTGCGTCATGCGGGAAAACGAAATACTCATCGGTCTCGGGTCTCACTGCTATATAATGCTCACCAGGCTTCGCGGCGACTTCCCCATCCTTGTACTGCTTGCTCCGGATTAATTGTTCACCTCCTTTTGTCCACGCAGTTCGCGCTGGCTGGTTGCGGTTCAAGTAGCACGTCGGAACCAGGAGTGGTTCGCACCGCCATTGTCGCAAGAACTCGCACGCAGACAACAACTTCCAAGGGTGCTCCAAGGGGCGATATGCGTAGGCGTCGAACTCGTTCACTCTCGACCGGTCCGTCCGCATGCTCGGTTTGCGAGCTGGCGGGACGTGCGTCGTCACGCTGGTGTCCTTCATCTGCGACGAATTCTGGGACGTTTCCAACCTGTTCATCCACGACCGCCCATCGATCGCCTGCGAGTCAAACGTTCGGATGCACTCTGCCTTCAGAACGTCCCTCTGGTCGAGGTTGCAACACAAATTGTAGACTTCCACGGCGCCGCGGTACGTGCTGTTCATCTCGAGTTCCGTTATGAGCCTCCCGCTGCTTGCTCTGAGCTGCGCTGCTTTGCCCCTGCCCTGTATCTTCGCCCTCAAGGTAAACAGTTTCTCGACGCATTTCTTCGTCTCCAGAGTGCCCGCGGGCTGTCGCTTGCCAACGTATCCCCCGAAATAGCCATTCGTCACTACCTGCGTACGCTGAGTTGCTCGCGTGGCTCCTTCGAGACCCTGCTTCCTCATGGTGCAGTGCTTTTTCGTGCAGCAAGACTCGTGCGTCTGTTCGATGATCGGCAATCGGTCGTTGGGTTTCACGTCGCTGTTGCTCCCTGCAAAGGCGACGCAGAGGCCCGGCATGCGCCCGTTCAACCACTCCTCATTGCGCAAGCCGAGAGTTTGCCCCAGCCAATTTCGGACGCCGCTCGTGCGGAGCGCGAACTTCTTGGCAATGCCCTTGCAAACCAGCAGCGGCGTCGTCATCCACTCGGGGGATACTCTGTTGGTCCACGGCGCCTCGTGCTTGCACTCTCGCTTGTTCTTTTTGGAGGCGCACGCGTTGGGCACCAAACGCTTCTCTTGCTTGGTCTTGGGGTCTATAACCAGTCGGTGTATGTGGTGCTGGCACCGACTCATGAAATACTGCAGCGCGCCGTTGCATTTCCCCTTGAAGCTTGCACCGTCGTTGCCAGAGCAAGACTCCTGAGCACCCCCTAGGGTCGCTTGCTCGGACAGGGCCAGCGTGGTCGCGGCATCCTCATATAGAAAACGAGGCAATCGACCCAACTCGAACTCCCCCCATGCCGGCGAACTGGACATTCCGCTGATTCAGAGTACGTCGGGAAGTTCTGTTCCAGCGACTTCCTCTCTCTAGCGAATTGTTCCGCGTCGGGATATTTCTCGCAGCAGATTTGCCAGAGGAAATGTTTCAGCTCCACCGCATTCACGAGTCCTTTCTCAATCTTCTCTGCGATCTCCTTCAGCGTGGCGAACTGGTGCAAGCGCTGCGCGAACATGAAAAAATGGTAGCGCAGCCCCCCCGTCGTTTTCTGCGCCTCCACGGCGCCGAACAAAGCGTCCACGCGCCCGGCAATGCCTCCCATGGCTTCCGCGTTGCTGCCGAGGGCGTCCTGGCACGGCGATGCAGATTCGGAGCACTGCGGACAGCGAGGGCGCATCCGCACTCCGAGCATCGTCGCCAAGACCGTGCGGATCTGCACGAAGAATGCGTTAGAGGCGGCCAAGGGATCTTCCGCGAGGAACAAACGCCGCGTGTCATACCCGGGAATATTGGCCTCAAAGGCGTCCTCTGGCGACGGCTCTAGGCTCGGCGAATCGCTCTTTGCCCACTTCTGCCTCCTGCTCTCGCCTGCAACGAATGGATCGTCCTGGCGGTACCTGCTGAGCCTGAGCGCCAGATAATTGTGCCGCTCTCCCGGAGAAATGGTACAGAATATGCCATTCCCGTAGTTGACGCACGCCCAGGTCCCCAGGTGCCCAATCTTCGTCCGAATCTCCTGCGTGCCTGGAATGGCGCGGCATCGAAAGCGGAAATCAGCCAAGAGCCGCCGCTGCAGGTTGCCGAGGCCGACGGCAAACATCAGCTTACTGGCATCGTTGTTGATCTTGCGGCGTCTGCCGTCGGGTAACGTGTAGTAGCCCTTCTCGAGCTTCTGCAGTAAATCCGCAGCGGCAATGGCAGCGTCGGTCTCGACGCTGTCGGCGCTTTGGCCTTGCAGCCGTTCCCCTCGCTTGATGCTAAGACTTGCCCCGAGATTGACGCGCTCTCGAAAATATAGATTCCACAACGCCAGCGCGAAGCCCCAGGTGCGTCGGAACTGGCCCTCTATCCGCTGCGGCAAGCCGCGCGTGAGGTCAAACAACTTCACCGTGGACGCTGGCCCCATTGCAAAATGCGCGTTCGGTAGTTTCCGCTGGGCTAAGCCCACTGTCGGTTCGAGCCAACTGCGCAGAAGCCCACGAGGAGTTGGGAGATCCCTCGTCTCCGGACGACGCCAGCGCGGTTGGTTCGGGACGTCGTATCCGCCAACAGCACGCGGCAGCGTAAAAGGGAAGGCCATGCCCAAGTACCACGCGGTATGCTGGTTGGTCAGGTCCGTCCCGCTCTGGATGTGGACATCGCCGAACCTTGCAAACACGGACTTGTAGTTCTCCGAGATGTTTGACTGGCCTCTGGTGCTCCGCTCAGCGACGATATAGGACGGGCTCAACGCGGACACGAAGTACTCTACCGGTTTTGCCGGCTCTGGGGGCGTCGCCACTTTGTCTTGAACGATGGAGTCTTTGGCCCCTTCTAGCTGTTGTACCGCATCCTGCGCTGCCTGCGGGATGAACTTCGCCTCCCCGTATTTATCTGAGTATTTCTGAGAGCACCTTTCGTGGAGGCGGGTTGCCACTCTGCCCAGTGAGTTCAGGCCGTTGTTGCCATAGCCTGGATAGCCGCTGTCGCGCATGATCTCGATCAACTTTTGCATTACCGGAATGCGCAACGTCAGCCCTTTCAGGTGCTGCGTCAGGTCTTTGCTGCCCCCCTTGATGCGCACGTTCACCAGCATCGCCAACGTTTCCTCCGAATGTGGCACACCGAGAGCATCCTGCAGCAACCTCAGCCGGTCCCCGTGGATCTCCTCGGCGTGCTGAGAAGCTTCGCGACAACATCTCTCGATGTCGTCCCAGGGCATGGAGAAGCTGAAGAGATTGCCCTTCACCTGCGTTCTGGCTTCCGGCTTGCCGAGCGGGACGTCGATCAGGTTGCCGTACGGGGCCTCCAGGTAATAGACCAACATCGTACTCCACGCCGTCGAGGAACGAGGATGCCGCCTCGTGATCCCTTAGTTTCCCCGTGCAGTCGCGGCAAATTGGCACCTCGCACTGCGGGCAGAGTTTCCTGCAGAACGGCGGCGTTTCCCAATCGTCCGAATGTCTGTCGGGACACGCGAGGCATCGGACGTCCTCAGTGCACCCGAATAACTTCCCTGATCTGCCTTCGAAGCTGAACTGGACGGCCCACCGCGACACGTGGCGCTCCTGGTTTTCAACACAGGTGCTCAACGGTTCACTTAACACCTTTTGTCCTCTCCACGGGTACGCCTTGCTTGTCTCGAGGTCCCGATCCACGTGCCGCTTCTGCCATGGATCGAACCCGCAGTTGTTGAGCAGCGCCCCAGGGAAGTCCTTTTCAACGTCCTTGAAAGCCGCCTCTTTCCAATATCTTACCTCGACGTTGCCAGACGCGAGGGAGATGGAACTCGACTCCAGGTCAACTGGCGGGTACCCCGCGCAAGTCGTGCGAAGTTGGCCGCATATGAAGCAGGCCAGACATCTCGTCGTCTCGTCGTTGTACCGGATCGCGAGCAGGTTCAGGGATCGCCGAGTTGTCGACAGCCCCAACATTGGCCACCGCTCCCGCTCGGCAACGGCCATGGCCCCGTATACGTAGTCCAAGTTCGTCATCCAGCGAATATCGTTGTTGCAGATCTTACTTATCACACTGGCATGCGTGCGATCCCTGGCGCCCCCGGCCATATGGTGCAGGAAAACTGTTCGGTCACTCGTGTGGAAACGGCAAGGCCCGCTCTGGTTGTTCTGGGAAGGACACGAGTACAACGGCAACTTCACTCCAGTTTCCAAGTCGGGAGCTGTCAAGGCTGCGCCGTCAGCTCTCAGCGGCAGCGTGGGCCGTTCTCGCATGAGTTTGCGGAGTTCTCGGCAGCGGCCATCAATCACGTCAATTTCCACGGGCGCCCCACGGGCCTGCTCCGCGCTGGCGCGTTGTATATTCTGGCGGTCCGCGAGAATGCCCCACGGAAGCTCGTAATCCCAGATGTGCTTGTTCCTGCGCTTCGCGTACGCGGAGCAAAACTCGTCCTTGGACCCGCCGCCGACAAACTCATGGCGCGCGTCGCGCGGCATTGCTGGATGCCCGAACGCTTGTAATTCTACCCACATGCAAGTCTTCACCACCCCGCGCGTCAAGTTAATGTACTCTTGGTTCAAGTTCCTCTGCGTCCCAGCGCATTGGTCCTGAGCACCCACTGTGCGACGATGCCGCACGCAGTGCACTATAGGGACGCTCTCCCCCCTCACATTCAAAGGGAGCGACGCTTGCACGACCCCTGAGCCCAGACTTGTGTCATCGAAAGCAGCTTGCATCAAGCAACACAGCGAGATTGCTGACCGGCTCAAAGGCATGATGATCAGCACCGTTGGTCGTGGAAAACCTTTCCACTCCCGCTGGAGACTCCTGTGCTCGCTCAAATCTGCGGCAACAGCGTGGCATAGACATTCGAACAAGAGAGGGTGCCAACCGACTTCATCACCGCCCCGCACTGGACTCCTGTACCATTGGTCGCCGTCGTAGAATACGCGCTGCAATGCGGTGTTACGAGCGACAGCCGAGTCAGAAGCAAAAGTGCTCGCGAAATCAAAGCACTGCGCCACGTAGTTGCAGACGTCCTTGCCGCACCTTTTGCAAACGTCGAGGACTGCATTCTCGGCGTCTCGGCACCATTCGTACCACGGACGGGCCTCAGGGATGGCCACACTTCCTGTCAGAGCAGACGGCGTGGGCTGAGCTACGCTCACTGCCATCGCGGCGCAATCCTCGCCATCACCTTCCAGGCAGTGCGGAGCGAAGGGCAGCGCGCCGACCGCGCCGTCAAAGCTAAAGGTGGTGCGAGAACGCCGTCGACCGACATTCTCCACTCTCTGATGCTGGCCCCCCACCATGAGCAATGTCTGTACAGACACGTTCGCCAAGGCAGCTACCACCTGGGAAACGTCGTAGGACTCAAACTCTTCCATGCAGAACAGGCAGATCTCCAGGCGATCCAACAAACGGTTCAGGTATCCTTTAATGGCTCCCGCCCGCCACTTGACGAAATAATCCATTGTTGACACGATGAGATAACCGTTGGTGCCTTCTGTGATGACGTCCTCCCAGTGCTCCGCCCTTTTCCGTTTGATGGCGAAGATCTGTGGCATGTGCTGGCGAGCATGGCCGCGGAACTCCTCCAACGCCGCGAACTCAGCGCCCCCAGCCACGTCAACAGAGGCCGCTGGCAGCTCATTCCAGGAGATGCTGAACTCCAAGATACGCTGAAAAGCAGGGCGTAGACCCGAACCTTCCAGCTCTTGCACCTCTGCGCGCAGAGGGCGCAGCCGTTCATGCACCAATTCCGCAACCTTATTTTCCCATGTGCTCAACGCCCCGGGGGCATCTGAAGGTCGCCGAAGCCAACCAACTCGGGGCCCGAAATCATCCGCCACAAACACGTTGCCTAGGAAATCCGGACCTTGTAATATGGAGTCACGCAGATTACGCGAAGGAGTCACGATCACCACTGCGCCATTCTGTCTGCCGACGTCGGCCAACGCTGCCTTTACCAGCAAAGCCAAAATGAGCGATTTTCCAGTACCTGCATAAGCCTGGATGACCATGTGATGATTGTCGGAGGCGCTGATGGTCTCCATGCATCGCTTCTGATCGCCCGACAGCTGAATGCCGCGCCTGCGCAATACCGTCTGGATGAAGTCAGACGATGGAGAGACTCTATTCTGCAGCACATTTCCCACTGCGACTGGCGGTCCAGGCCAAGGCTGCACTATGGAAAAGGCAGCCCGCAGAGCGCCGAGCCCAAGAGTATTCTCCGCAGTAGCGCTGCGAACAAGAGCAGCGTGCTGGTATACTCGGTTGCCAACGCATTCAAGGATAACGCCGAGATGCTCTCCATCTGCGTGCACCTCTGGCTCCAGAGTGATGCGAGTAGCGTAATCTTTCCTCGGCGCAGCCGTTGCGACATGGAGCGTTCCGCTCTGGTACGCCGCTTCGAGGCTATCTGGGCTAACGTGCGGGCTAGCAGTGCGAATGTCTCGATAGGCTGCGCTAAGCGCATTGCCCTGGATGCCTATGTTCGACAGTACGCGCGTACTTATCATCCACAGCATGCGGTGCTTGTCGGTTGCGAAGTCGCCGTCGGAGTCAACGCGCCAACGGGCACCCCTGTCAGTGAACGTGTGCATGTTGCACACGATGGAAGCACAACCGAGGTTGTCCTCGTGAACCTTCAAACGCACCACATCTTCGTTGCGAACAGACCCCGCCCGCAGTTCGCACAGCAGCTTGCCCTTCGCCGCATGCAGCAGCGCTGGCGCGACCTCTGCCCCTACGTTGAACGTGGTCTTGCGAGCCACGTTGCTGGGCCCTAAGCCGCGGCAATCGACGGACATGCGCACGGGGAACTTCTCCAGGCGGCCGCAACTGCACCCCCGAGCCACGATATCAGCCGGCGCAAACACCGTGTCACCGCAAGCTTTCCAGGCAGTGCTGGGGCGCTCCCGAGGAGGCAGCTCCTTCGTGCCCAACTGAGCGACGAGTTTCTTCATGCAGTTCAGCTCACCGCTGCCATCCTGCCTCTGCCTCTTAGAACTTTGACCTCTCTTGTTCGCAATGGCCTGCTCCGCGTAGTCTATTGCTATCGGGGCGTTCCGTTTTATTCGCCCGAGTAGCTCTGGCGGCAGGCAATCCGCGATGTCTGCTGGGCGACGGCGGCACGGCGACGATCGGTCGTTGCCAAAAGAAGGAGGAATGACCACCTCCTCATCGGCACGCACAGCCACCCAAAACTTCAAGGCTGACTTGCCGGGCAACGCACTGTGGATGACGTCAGCCTCGCCAGGCGGTAACCATGCGCCACGAACTGCAAGAATGACGCGCGGAGTCTCTCGAGCATCTGGACATCGGCATGCGGCAGAACCTTTCAGCAAGCTATTCGACCCGTTCCGAGACGGACGCGCGCAGCTAAATTCTGAATCTCGGCTTTCCGACGGACCGCCACCATCGATCGATGATCCAAACGTGTCCAGCATGAACTCGTCGAAAGACTTGCCCTCGCCCTGCTCGCCCCAAGGGGCCCCCGCGGCTAGCAAGGTTACCAGAGCGCACGGGCACTTCTCCATGCCGACCGCAAGGAAATTGCTGGAGGGCGGAAACGATTGCTGGTAGGCGGAGCTATGCTCACAGCCACACTGCAACGCTGTGAGCCAGAATGGCAACAGCGACGACAACGCTGGAGGACATATGGACTTGGGCCAATCCTGAGCCCCTTGGTGACCTCGTGGCACTTCCTCGGAGCCTCTTGGGGCCTCACGCGACTGCCGCAAACCCTCGGGATTTCTTCCAGCGGCTTCCCCCGGGCCTCCAGAACCCGAGGCCGCGCCATCTCGGTCCGCATTCCTTCTGGACTTTCTTGGAGCGTTCTTTGAGCCCTCTTACGAGATGTAAGAAAAAAAAAAAAAAAAAAAAAACAAAAAAAAAAGAAAGAAAAAAAAAAAAAAAAAAAAAAAAAAAACTAAAGAAACAAAAAAAAAAAAAAAAAAAAAACAAAAAGACAAAAAAAAAAAAAAAAAAAAAATGAAAAAAAAAAAAAAAAAAAAAAAAAAAAAAAAAGAAAAAAAAAAAAAAAAATAAGAAAAAAAAAACAAAAAAAAAAAAAAAAAAAAAAAAAAAGAAAAAAAAAATAAACAAAAAAAAAAAAAAAAAAAAAAAAAAAAAAGAAAAATAAAAAAAAAAAAAGAAAAAAAAAAAAGAAAAAAAGAAAACAAAAAAAAAAAAAAAAAAAAAAAAAAAAAAAAAAAAAAAAAAAAAAAAAAAAAAAAAAAAAAAAAAAAAAAAATAAAACAAACAAAAAAAAAAAAAAAAAAAAAAAAACAAAAAAAAAAAAAAAAAAAAAATAAAAAAAAAAAAAAAAAAAAAAAAAAAGAAAAAAAAGAAGAAAACAAAAAAAAAAAAAAAAAAAAAAAAAAAAAGAAAAAAAAAAAAAAAAAAAAAAAAAAAAAAAAAAAAAAAAAAAAAAAAAAAAAAAAAAAGAAAAAAACAAAAAAAAAAAAAAAAAAAAAAAAAAAAAAAAAAAAAAAAAAAAAAAAAAGGAAAAAAAAAAAAAAAAAAAAAAAAAAAAAAAAAAAACAAACGAGAAGAAGCCTCCTGGGCCCTCTTGGGCCTTCGACCGTCTTGGAACGAACTGAAGAACCTCCAACGCCGTCCAGGAGCGTCGGGAAGTGGAGACAGCGACAGGGCAGGCAAAAAGCGTTACGCTCGCGCGGGCGGTATCATCATACCACAAACGTGAAGGCATTCGTGCGCGCACCACCAGAACTCCAATAACGAGAAGGAGGAGAAGGACGAGGAGCCCGAACGACTCACCTCCTGGCATGGGTCATTCGGGCCCCTACGACTGTCGACATTTGGAACGAATTGGGCGGAAAAGGAGAAGAAGGAGCAGGGCGACGAGGCACGGCAACATACAAGGCGGACCAGCAAACATAACAAAAGAGGACGACGAGGACAGGCAAGAGGAAGCGCGTCGTCGATGAATCGTCGTCGTCGACGTCGTGGTCGTCATCGTCGTCGTCGTCGTCGTCGACGTCGACGTCGTCGTCGTCGTCGTCGTCGCCGGGGCATACTGACTCTAGCACAAAATTGAGACAGGACCGCAAATGATTCAACATAACACAAAACAACCTAGATAACATGACATTTCTAACCTTGCGACTGAAGGATCGCCAACGGACTATATTATCCATTGTCAGCCGTTATACACTTACAAAACCTGTGGTGAGCCTTGAAGAAATCTCAAGCTTGAGCCTGACAGCCTTGCATAGCATTATAGCCTGAAGATCTTGGATCCCTGCACCACGGTGGCGGGATAGGCCGCATGCCCCTAGATATCCTGAGGCAGGATAGGCCGAAGGCCAGTAGATAGCCTGTGGCGGGAAAGGCCGAAAGTCATGTAGATAGCCTGGAGCTCTTGAATCCCTGCAGGCCCTTTCATGAAACTTCACCCCTGCAAGGGTTCGGAAGGCCTTCTTCCTGCTGTACTTTTTCAGGAAAAAAACAAAAAGGCGGGTGCAATTCAGCCAACGCGTTGCGCAGCGCTCGACGCGTCTACTGCGCGCGAGCGCGGTAGACGAAGCATCGGACGTTCGACTTCCAGGCCTCGCCAGAGCCCGATCGACCTCCAAACAAAAAAAGGCGGGCCCCCTCACCCCCTTGGCAGCGGGGGAAAGGGTTCAAATTCTATGCGTGTTTTTCTGTGCTTTTTTGTTGTGTGTGATTTGTGTGTGTTTCTGTTTTGAATGTGTGTGTGCGTTTGACGGGGAGTGGGTGCCCTAATTTCGCAAGGTGGCCAGATCGTGCCAATAAAAGCTCGAGAGTGGCGCGTCTCTGGGGCATCCCGCGGCGGCCGCCGTGCCTGCATGTCCCCGAGCGTTAGCCGCAAAGAGGACCTGCTGCCACGAAGGCGGGGCCAATGGAGGAGGGCGTAACATGCATCGCAACAAAAAGTGGCGAGCCCGTAGGCGTGATGGGCGATATGCCCTACTTGCGCAACGCAGCCACATCGTGCCAAAAGCACGATGGGCGCGTGCGTTCCGCTCGCCGTCGGCGTCGCCATTGACGTCGCAGTCGTCGTCGTCGTCGTCGTTGTCTCGACGTCGTCGTCGTCGTGTCGTCGTCGTCGTCACCGTCGTCGTCCGCGTCGGCGTCGTCGTCGTCGTCGACCAAGCCAGAATACAGAGTGCCGTTATAGCGCTCTCGACCTCCAGACCCGCGTGAGCATGAAGGAATGGGAAGCAGAGGACCGACGCGCCTTTGCCTGTTTCGGAGCTCACCTCTGCGGTGGCGCACGGTAGCAACAAGTGGCCAAACTCCATGCCTGGCATCCACTCCAACAAGTCCACATTACGGTTCCATTGTCGAACATCTCCTGCACGTCCCATCGCTGGGCTGCCGCTCCATGTCCCAACTCTCGGAGCGACCTAATTGACTAATGCACGAATCGTGACAGAGTCCACCCCGCAGTGGACTCCGCCGTCGTAGAATACGTGCTCCAATGCGGCGTCACGAGCGACAGCCGAGTCAGAAGGCCAAGTGCTCGCGAAATCAGAGCACTGCTGCACGTCGTTGCACACGTCCAGGCCGCACCTCTTGCAAACGTAACAGGTTGCATTCTCGGCGCCTCCGCGCCATTCATACCGCGGCCGGTCCTCAGGGATGGCCACGCTTCCCGTCAGAGCAGACAGGGTGGGCTGAGCTACGCTCACTGCCCTCGCGGTGTAATCCTCGCCATCACGTTCCAGGCCATGCGGAGCGAAGTGCAGCGCGCCGACCGCACCGTCGAAGCTGAAGGTGGTGCGAGAATGCCGACGACCGACATTCTCCACGCTCGCTCCAAGGGGCCCCCGCGGCTAGCAAGGGTACCAGAGCGCACGGGCGCTCCTCCGTGCCAGCCGCAGGAATATTGCTGGTAGGCGGAAACGATTGCTGGTAGGCGGAGCTAAGCTCACAGCCACACTGCAATACTGTGAGCCAGACTGGCAACAACGACGACAACGCTGGAGGAAAATAGAGACTTGGGCCTCTCCTGCGAGCCTTGGTGACCTCGTGGCGCTTCCTGGGGGCCTCTTGAGCTGTAGTGTCGTCGTCTGATGGTGTGTACTGGTGAGAAGTGGTGTCTAGTGTGGTGCGGTGCGGCGTGGTGCGGTGTGGTGCGGTGTGGTGTGGTATTCGTGCGGGGTGGTGTAGTGCGGTGCAGTGCGGTGTGGATCCTGAGATCTCTCCTTTGCTGATTCCTCCAATCTCGCCTTTGCTGGATGGATGGGCAGAGCTAAGCTCACTGCCACTCTCCGAACTATGCCTTCAGAGAGAAATGCCCAGAAACGCCCTATTGGTTGACCCGTCGTCGTCGCCGTCGTCGTCGTCGTCCTCATCGCTCGTCATCGTCGTCGTCG
>CAUYUJ010015349.1:715762-728061 GCA_963575745.1 Prorocentrum cordatum
TTCAGAAGTGAGAATTCAACAACAACAACAACAACAACAACAACAACAACAGCAATCATTTCAAGACTGTTCGCCCTTATCTGCTCGAGTGTCCAATGAAGCGTATTGCCCAAACCCTCGATACCCGCCCTCTTCGTTTTCGATCGTACCCCTTTGGGGGGGTAAACCTTTCTTCCCTGTAGGCCGGGCCCCGGCAAGCGGCGGGGCGGCCGCGGACCGTCAGCCTGGCCAGCAGCAGCGCTGATCGGCGGCAACCCGACCCCAAGAGGGACGGAACGACGACGACGACGACGTCGACGACGACGACGACGTCGACGACGACGACGACGACGACGGCAACGACGACGACGAGCGAAAGCGAGAGCCAGAGAGAGAACGACAGCGGGGCCACCAAGGTCACGAAGTAGGCCACGAAGGGCGGCAGCGGGGACACGAAGGGAATGCGTATGGGGCCACGACGAGCGCGAACGAGCGGGGGCCACGAAGGGCAGATAATGCGGGGCCACCGAAGGCAACGACGGGGCCACTGAGGGTAGCAACTGGGCCACGTAAGACAGCGAGAGGGGACACAAGCGGCGACAGCGGGGCCACGAAGGGCATGCACATGGGGCCACGACGGGCGCGAACGAGCGGGGGCCACGAATGGCATACATATTTTGGGCCGCGGAGGCCAAAGACGGGGCCACTGAGGGCAGCAACGGTGCCACGAAGGGCAGCGAGGGGGCCATAAAGGGCGACAGCGGGGCCACGAAGGGCATGCCTATGGGGCCACGACTGGCGCGAACGAGTGGGGGCACGAAGAACATACAAAACATGGGGCCACGAAGGGCAGCGAGGGGCCACGAATGGGCGCAACGGGGCCACGAAAGGGCAGCGATGGGGCCACGAAGGGCTGCAACGGGGCCACGGAGGGCAGCGAGGGGGCCACGAATAGCTGCAACGGGGCCGCGAAGGGCAGCGAGGGGGCCACGAAGGGCTGTAAGGGGGTCACGAAGGGCAGCGAGGGGGCCACGAAGGGCTGCAACGGGTCCACGGAGGGCAGCGAGGGAGCCACGAAGGGCTGCAACGGGTCCACGAAGGGCAGCGAAGGAGCCACGAAGGGCTGCAGTGGGGCCACGAAAGGCAGCGAGATTCCGTTTCCTAAGTAGTCTTTGGAGGAATCCTAAGCGTGAGCGCGACTCCTGGGTGCCTGAATGTTGGGAGCGCGGCGTTTGAGTAAATTGCTGAAAATTCCAACGCAAGGGCGCTATTCTTAAGCAACTCGCAAGCAAGGCTCCAGCGAGAACGCGACACCAGAGCGCCAAGAGAAAGATTCCTGAACAAGTTGTCAAGAAGTCCAAGGCGAGAGCGCAATTCCTGAACATAATGTGGTGAAGTCTCAGGCGGTAGTGGGGGTCCTGGCTAAATTGTGCGGACGTCTCATGCGGGAGCCGTTGTTGTTGCAACCCGGGGCCAGGGGCACAGTTTGAGCATCAAGACTTTCCCTGTCAAAAAACAGGGTGCGAGCGTCGAGGGGCACACTTTGATTGAGAAAAAACAGCATGCACCAGTGAGGGGGGATCAACAATAATGAATTCAGCAAAAGGAGTTCAACAACAACAACAACAAGGTTGACACGTGACGCTGTTGCCTATTACCCGGAAAATTTGGTCAATGGTTGTCCTTAAAAGACAACCCGTGACCTTGCTGCCGGGGGAGAAGCACCCCCCCCCCCAGCAACCAGCAACCAACAACCTCGGGTTCCGTTCTTTTCTCCGCTGCCTAAGGGTGTGAACTCCTCCTTCATGCAATGTTTCCATGTCTGCGCCAACGATGCTCTAGAATCTATCGGCTCCGATATGCCCCAATAGAATCCTGTATGGATCCTATAGAATCCGACGGGGCTCCGATCGGGATCCTCTAGGGATCCTATGCGATCCTATAAGGATTCGATGGGGATTCCATAGGATCCTCGAGGGATTCTGTAGGGATTATATTGGATCCTACCGGGTTTCTGTCGGATCCTGGGGGCATTCTACAAGGATTCTATAAGATCCTTTAGGGAATCTATAGGATCCCAAAGGAATTCTATAAGACCAAATTCCGATAGGAATTATATGGGAGTCCCATGCGATCCGATAGGATCCTATAGGAATCGTATACACACCTATACGAATCGTATAGGGATCGTATGGGAATCCTATAGGATCCTACGGGAAACGTATAGGGCTTCTATAGGAATCCGAATTTCGGTGGAATTCCATGTGGGGCCATGGCCACGGTCGAGAGGAGTGTGCCGAAATGAACCTTCGGTGGAACTCCCTGTGAAGCCGCGGCCACGGTCTTCGAGAGGGGTATACTGACATGAACCTTCGGTTGCTGGTTGCTGGTTGCGGGAGGGGGGGGGGGGGGCGGGGGATCCCTGGGCAACAAGGTCAAGTGCCAACCAACAACACCAACAACAATCATTATAAGACTGTTCGCTCCTACTTTGCCGCGTTCATTCAAAACGAGTTCCCCACACCCCGATACCCGCATTGTTGTTTTGAATCACACACCCTTTGGGGGAAGATTTTCTCTTTGCGGGGAGCGGCGGCATAAAAAGCGGGCAAACCTGAACGGGCGGACAATCTTCGTGGGCGTCACATCGCCGCCTTGGAATTGGTGTGGGCCCTGCAAAGAAGGGGGAAGGAAGGAAGTGGGGGAAATGGAGGGGGAGGGAACGAAGGAAGAGGGAAAACGCCAGAGAGAAGAGCGAAAAGGGGGTTTATGGGTTAGAGGCAATCTATATATATATATATAATTCTATATATATATATAATATATATAACCTATAATAACAAAAACAAAACAACATATAAGAGAGCTCGATGCAGAAAAACAGAGAGAGAGAAAGAGAGAGAGAGAGAGAGTGTGAGGGGGGAGAGAGAGAGAGAGAGAGAGAGAGACACACAAAAAACAACAAACAATAAAGAGGGAGGGAGGAGGCAGGAGAGGGGAGGGAGAAGGGAGGAGGGAGAGGAGGGAGAGGGGATACGACAGAGAGGCATAAGGATGAGGGGAGAGAAGAGGGAGAGAGAAGGGAGGAGAGGAGGGAGGAGGGAGGAGGGAGAGGGAGGAGGAGCAGGAGAACAAAAGCGCGAACGTTCGACAAATCCTGGGCGAAAGCGCCGTTCCTGAAGGAAGTCTCGGGCGGGAGCCCAGGACAGGCGGGCGATCCATTGACGGGCGGGTCGGGCGGGTGGGATATTCAAACGGGATGCCTGAGTATGGCGAAAGCGCGATTAATACGTAAGTTGTAGCGGCGTCCTTGGCGCAACGTGTTTCCTGAGCGTCGAAAGCGCGATGCCTGAATAAACTGCATGGAAGTCACAGGCGAAATCGCAATCCCTGAATAACATGTGAAGGGTTCTGTGGCGGGAGCGGGAATCTTGATTCAGTTGTGAGGAAGTCTTGATTCAATTGCGAGAAAGTCTCAAGCGGGAGCGCCGTTCCTGAGTAAATTGTGCAAAAGTCTCAGATGGGAGTGGGGGTCCTGACTAAATTGCGAGGAAGTCACAAGCGGGAGCACCGATCCTGGGTAAATGTTGAAGAGCGGGGGTCCTGAATAAATTTGGAGGAAATCTCAAGCGGGAGCCGTTGTTGTTGTAATCCCGGGGGCCCCGGGCCCAGTTCGAACACCAAGACTTTCCCTATCCAAAAACAAAGTGCGAACGTCGAGGGGTGCACTTTGATAGAGAAAAAACAACATACACTGGTGATGGGGGAATCAACAATAATTGATATTCAGAAGTGAGAGTTCAACAGCAACGACAACAGCAATAATCTTAAGACTGCTCGCCCTTATATGGACGAGTGTCCAATAACGCGTGCGTATTTCCCAAACCCTCGATACCCGCCCTCTTCGTCGTCGATCGAAACCTTTTTGGGGGGTATACCTTTCTTCCCTGCAGGCCGGGCCCCGGCAAGCGGCGGAGCGGCCGCGGACCGTCGGCCTGGCCAGCGGCAGCGCTGATCGGCGGGGCGGCCGCGGACCGTCGACCCGACCCCAAGAGGGACGGACAGGGGACCGACCACGACGACGACGACGACGTCGAAGACGACGGCGAGACGACGACGACGGCGACGACGAGCGAAAGCGAGAGCGACAGAGAACGACAGCAGGGCCACGAAGGTCACGAACTAGGCCACGAAGGGCGGCAGCGGGGACACGAAGGGAATGCGTATGGGGCCACGACGAGCGCGAACGAGCGGGGGCCACGAAGGGCAGATAATGCGCGGCCACAGAAGGCAACTATGGGGCCACTGAGGGTAGCAACTGGGCCTCGTAGGACAGTGAAAGGGACACAAATGGCGACAGCGGGGCCACGAAGGGCATGCACATGGGGACACAAAGGGCGCGATTCCTGGGTGCCTGGGTGTCGGGAGCGCGGCGCTTGGGCAAATTACGAGAAATTCCAACGCAAGGCTATTCTTCAGTAAGTTGCAAGCAAATCTCCAGCGAGAGCGCGACTCCAGAGCGCCGGAAAAGCGATTCCTGAATAACTTGTAAGGAAGTCCCAAGCGGGAAGGCGACTCCTGAATACAATGCGGGGGAAGGTAAGAAAAAAAAAGGGGAGGGGTGAGAACAAAAAAAAAAAAAAGAGGTGAAAAAAAGGGAAGGAGAAAGGAAAAAAGAAAAAAGGGGAAAAAAAAAAGGGGAAAAAAGGGGGAGGGAAAAAAAAAAAGTTCTCAGGCGGGAGCGGGGGTCCTGGCTAAACTGCAAGGAAGTCGAAGGCGGGAACCGTTGTTGTTGTAACCCGGGGGCCAGGGGCCCAGTTTGAGCACCAAGACTTTCCCTGTCAAAAAACAAAGTGCGAGCGTCGAGGGGCACACTTTGATAAAGAAAAAAAACATGCACCGGTGGGGGGGACCAACAATAATTACTCTGCAGAAGTGAGAATTCAACCATCATTTTAAGACTGTTCGCCCTATCTGCTCGAGTGTCCAATAACGCGTATTTCCCAAACCCTCGATACCCGCCCTCTTCGTCTTCGATCGACGCCCTTTTTTGCGGGTGTACCTTTCTGCCCTGCAGGCCGGGCCCCCGGCAAGCGGCAGGGCGGCCGCGGACCGTCGGCCTGGCCAGCGGCAGCGCTGATCGGCGGGGCGGCCGCGGACCGTCGACCCGACCGCAAGAGGGACGGACAGGGGACCGACCACGACGACGACGACGACGTCGACGACGAAGGCGACGGCGACGACGAGCGAAAGCGAGAGCGAGAGAGAACGACAGCAGGGCCACGAAGGACACGAAGTAGGCCACGAAAGGCGACAGCGGGGACACAAAAAGGAATGCGTATGGGGCCACGACGAGCGCGAACGAGCGGGGGCCACGAAGGGCAGATAATGCGCGGCCACAGAAGGCAACGATGGGGCAACTGAGGGTAGCAACTGGGCCACGTAGGGCAGTGAGGGGGCCACAAACGGCGACAGCGGGGCCAGGAAGGGCATGCACATGGGGCCACAACGGGCGCGACACCTGGGTGCCTGGGTGTCGAGAGCGCGGCGCTTGGGCAAATTACAAGAAATTCCAACGCAAGGGCGCTATTCTTCAGTAAATTGCAAGTCTCCAGCGAGAGCGCGACTCCAGAGCGCCGGAGAGCGATTCCTGAGTAAATTGTAAGGAATTCCCAAGCGACGGCGCGATTCCTGAATACAATGCGAAGAAGACTCGGGCGGGAGCGGGGGTCCTGGCTAAATGTAAGGAAATCTTAAGCGGGAACCGTTGTTGTTGTAACCCGGGGGCCAGGGGCCCAGGTTGAGCCTCAAGACTTTCCCTGATAAAAAACACGGTGCGAGCGTCGAGGGGCACACTTTGATGGAGAAACAAAATATTCACCAGCGAAGGGGAATCGACAATACTTATTCTTCAGAATTGAGAATTCAACAACAACAACAACAACAACAACAACAACAACAACAACAACAACAACAACAACAACAACAACAATCATTTTACCCGAACGCGTGGTGTTCTCCCCAGTGCCAGGGTTTTCATACGACACCAGGCAATACCCCCACTTCGTGGGGGGCATTACAAGCTCTACCAAATATCCAAACGACTCTTCGCGACCACCCAAACCCAGCTTCCCGCCCTATGACGTTGGGACACTTCACTTCGTGGCGTGCGGACGACCGTGGCTACTACACTGGCGTGGGGTACACACCCACAGAACCCAATGGTTTTTGGAGATTTCGGCGTGCGCGCGCGAAGAAAAAACGAATGTGTCCCGCATGGTATTAATTGACAGGGATGATGGCCCTGGCAGGTGCGCAACCGTTGTTGCAGAAGTTCGAAAAAGTTGCTCGCAAAAGCCCGTTTGACAGAAATGATTAAAAAGTGTTGGGTTTCCTACGAATCCGCAAGAGCGCGCGGGATGCAATTTTGACATTTTTTTGAAAAACCATTGGTTTTTTTATGTTTTTATGTTAAAATCGTTCCGAACACTAAGCTTTTGGAAGGATTTCGTCTTGCGCGCGCGAATGTCCACTTTACCTTATTTTTTACAAGGGATTCTTGAAATTTGATAATATTTGAACAAGAAATTTCATTTTATAGTGTTTTTTGCAAGGGAAAGCGGATTACAACAAAACAACCGGATCTTGATCACCTCGAATTACCTGAGGCTTCCTCACGAAAATGATGAAAACGTGGCTGCGGCCTAGGCGCGGCGGGGGGGGCGCGCACCAGGGGGCCCAACAATAATTATTCTTTAGAATTAATAATGTTCAACAACAACAACAACAACAGCAGCAGCAGCAGCAGCAGCAACAGCAACAGCAACAACAACAGCAACAACATC
This sequence comes from Prorocentrum cordatum, assembly GCA_963575745.1. Classification (NCBI taxonomy): domain Eukaryota; class Dinophyceae; order Prorocentrales; family Prorocentraceae; genus Prorocentrum; species Prorocentrum cordatum. The sequence goes on from CAUYUJ010015349.1 coordinate 722,587, forward strand.
AACAGCAGCAGCAGCAGCAACAACAACAGCAACAACAACAACAACAACAACAACAACAACAACAACAACAAGGACAAGGCGCGCGTGAGAGCCCTGTGAGCTCTAGCCGTCCGGACCCGCCCTCGCCTTCTTGCGAAGGCTGCTGCGATCAGAGCCCCGTGGACGCATTCTGACCCCCCCAGCAACAGCAACAGCAACCAGCAACCAACAACAAAAAACTGGAACTCCCTTGGACTCTCTTACGGACCTTGACTGGGTCCAATGGGTGAAAAACGTATGCGCGCCGGCGTGCCACCGCTTCAATACAGATCCGATACAGACTGTATGGGATCCTGTACAAATCCGATACAGACTGTATGGGATCCTGTAGAGATCCGACACAGACTGTATAGGACCCTATACAGATCCGATACAGCCTGTATGGGATCCTGTAGAGATCCGATACAGACTGTCTAGGATCCTTTACAGAGCCGATACAGACTGTATGGGATCCTCTACAGATCCGATACAGAGTGTATAGGATCCTATACAGATCCGATACAAACTGTATGGGGTCTTTTACAAATCCGAGACAGACTGTATGGGATCCTATACAGCTCCGATACAGACTGTATGGGATCCTTTACAAATCCGAGACAGACTGTATGGGATCCTGTGGAGATCCGATACAGAGTGTATAGAATCCTATACAAATCCGATACAGACTGTATGGGATCCTGTAGAGACCCGATACAGCCTGTATAGGATCCTACACAGATCCGATACAGACTGTACGAGATCCTCTACAGAGCCGATACAAACTGTATGGGATCCTGTAGAGATCCGACACAGACTGTATGGGATCATATACAGATCCGATATAAACTGTATAGGATCCTATACAAGTCCGATACAGACTGTATGGTATCCTGTATAGGCCCGATACAGACTGTATGGGATCCTGTACAGACCCGATACAGACTGTATCGGACCCTATACAGGTCCGATACAGACTGTATGGGAGGGATCCTGTAGAGATGCGATACAGACTGTATGGGACCAAGTAGAGATCCGATGCAGACTGTATAGGATCCTACACAGATCCGATACAGACTGTATAGGATCCTATTCAGATCCGATACAGACTATATAGGATCCTATACAGATCCGATACAAACTGTATGGGGTCCTGTAGAGATCCGAAACAGACTGTATGGGATCCTACACAGGTCCGATACAGACTGTATGGGATCCTGTAGAGATCCGAAACAGACTGTATGGGATCCTATACAGATCCGATACAGACTGTATGGGATCCTATAGGGATCCGATACAGACTGTATGGGATCATATACAGATCCGATACAGACTGTATGGGGTCCTGAACAGATCCGATACAAACTTGTATGGGATCCTGCAGAGATCCGATACAGACTGTATAGGACCCTACACAGATCCGATTCAGACTGTATAGGATCCTATACAGATCCGATACAGACTGTATGGGGTCCTGTAGAGATCCGATACAGACTGTATGGGATCCTACACAGATCCGATACAGACTGTATTGGATCCTGTACTGTATGGCATCCTATACAGATCCGATACAGACTGTATGGGACCCTATACAGCTCCGGTACAGACTGTATGGGATCCTACTACAGATCCGATACAGACTGTATGGGACTCTATACAGATCCGATACAGACTGTATGGAATCCTATGCAGACCCGATGCAAACTGTATAGGATCCTATACAGATCCGATACAGACTGTATAAGACCCTATACAGATCCGATACATATTGTATAGGATCCAATACATATCCGATACAGACTGTATGGGATCCTATACAGATCCGATACAGGCTGTAAAGGATCCTAGACAGATCCGATACAGACTGCATAGGATCCTACACAGATCGGATACAGACTGTATAGGATCACGCACAGATCCGATACAGACTGTATGGGATCCTTTACATATCGGGTACAGACTGTGTGGGATCCTATACAGATCCCAGACTGTATAGGATCCTATACAGCTCCGATACAGACTGTATGGAATCCTACACAGATCCGATACAGACTGTATAGGACCCTATACATATCCGATACAGACTGTATAGGATCCTATACTGCATAGGACCCTATACAGATCCGATACAGATTGTATAGGATCCTGTACAGACCCGATACAGACTGTATGGGAGTTTATACAGATCCGATACAGACTGTATGGGACCCTATACAGCTCCGATACAGACTGTATGGGATCCTATACAGATCCGATAAAGACTGTATGGGACCCTATACAGGTCCGATACACACTGTATGGGATCCTATACAGACCCGATGCAGACTGTATAGGATCCTATACAGACCCGATACACACTGTATAAGATCCTATACAGATCGGATACAGACTGTATAGGATCCTATACAGATCCGATACAGACTGTATGGGATCCTATACAGATCCGATACAGACTGTCTAGGATCCTATACAGCTCCGATACAGACTGTATGGGATCCTATACAGATCCGATGCTGACTGTATAGGACCCTATACAGATCCGATACAGACTGAATAGAATCCTATACAGATCCGATACAGACTGTATAGGATCCTATACGCGGGGCGACGGCACCGATGACGACGACGACGACGACGGCGGCGGCGGCGACGACGACGACGACGACGGCGGCGGCGACGACGACGGCGACGACGACCGTCCTCGCCCCAAGCCTCATCCACCCTGTCCTCGTTTTCCTCATCCACCCTGTCCTCGTCCTCCTCACCCTCGTCCTCCGCATCGACGTCTTCGTCAGCCTCGTCGTCCTCACCCTCATCGTCATCCTCATTTTCCTACTCAGCATCATCAGCATCATCCTCCACCTCGTCTTACTCATCATCATCATCATCATCATCATCGTCATCATCATCATCATCATCATCCTCATCCACGTCGTCCTCATCATCACCATCCCCATCCCCATCATCATCATCATCGTCATCATCATCCTCATCCACGTCATCCTCATCATCACCATCCTCATCATCATCCTCATCATCGTCATCATAAGCATCCTCATCCGCATCCTCATCATCATCATCGTCGTCGTCATCATCACCATCATTATCATCGTCATTGTCGTCGTCGGCGGCCTCGTCCTCCGCCCCGCCAATGTCCCTCTATCTCCCTGCCCCTCCCACCGGGCGGGCACGCCAGGTGGCGCGCGGTGGCGGGGCGACGAAACCGACGACGACGACAACGACGACGGCGGCGACGACGACGACGACCGTCCTCGTCCCAAGCCTCCTCCACCCTGTCATCGTCCTCCTCGTCCTCGTCCTCCGCATCCACGTCTTCGTCATCCTGGTCCTCCTCACCCTCATCGTCGTCCTCCTCCTCATCATCATCAGCATCCTCGTCGACCTCATCTTCCACAGCATCGTCATCATCATCATCATCATCATCATCATCATCATCGTCATCGTCATCATCGTCATCATCATCATCATCATCATCATCATCATCATCATCGTTATCATCCTCATCGTCTTCATCCTCACCCTCATCCGCATCATCATCATCGTCGTCATCATCATCACCATCATCATCATCATCCTCATCATCACCATCATCATCATCGTCGTCGTCATCATCACCATCATCATCATTGTCGTCGTCGGCGGCTTCGTCCTCAACTTCCTCCTCCGCCTCCACCTCCTCCGCCCCGCGTCCCGCCAATGTCCCTCCACGAATATTGTCAGGAGTGGGCCGACATGGGCCCGAGGCCTTCGGTTGCGCCTCCTGTGCGGCCCCGAACCGTGTGAGGGGCGCGCCGAAATGGACCCGATGCTTTCGGTTGCGCCCCTTGTAAGGCCCCGAACCGCGTGAAGGATGCGCCAAAATGGGCCCGAAGTTTTCGGTTCGCACACGGTTCCTCATCCACCCTGTCCTCGCCCTGATCATCATCCTCGTCATCATCATCATCATCATCATCATCATCATCATCATCATCATCATCATCATCATCATCACCATCACCATCATCATCATCTTCTTGATCACCCTCCTCCTCCTCATCATCATCACCATCATCATCGTCATCATCATCACCATCATCATGACGATCATCATCGTCCTCATCATCATCAGCATGGGCATCAGCATAATCATCATCACCATTCTCCACATCATCATCATCATCGTCATCATCAGCATTCTCATCCGCATCCTCATCATCATCACGCTCATCATCATAGTCGTCGTCATCATCACCATCATCATCATCATTGTCGTCGTCGGCGGCCTCGTCCTCCGCCCCGCCTGTCCCCATATCTCCCTGCCCCTCCCACCGGGCGGGCACGCCAGGTGGCGCGCGGGGGCGGGTTGACGACACCGACGACGACGACGACAACGACGACGACGAAGACGGCGGCGACGACGACGACGACCCCCCTTGTGAGGCCCCGAACCGCGTGAAAGATGCGCCGAAATGGGCCCGAAGTTTTCGGTTCGCACAGTGTTCCTCATCCATCCTGTCCTCGCCCTGATCATCATCCTCGTCATCATCATCATCATCATCATCATCATCATCATCATCATCATCATCATCATCATCATCATCATCATCATCATCATCATCATATTGATCATCCTCCTCTTCGTCATATGGAGGCCTATAGAACTCCGATGGAGGCCTATGGAATTCGTATGGAGGCCAATAGAATTCCTATGGCGACCTATATAGAATTCCTATGGATGCCTATAGAATTCCTATGGAATTCCTATGGAGACCTATAGAATTCCGATGGAGGCCTATAGAATTAATATGGGGGGCTATAGGATTCCTACGGAGGCCTATAGAATTCCGATGGAGGCCTATCGAATTCCTATGGAGGCCGGTAAAATTCCGATGGGGGCTTATATAGAATTCCTATGGAGACCTATAATATTCCTATGGAGGTCCATCGAATTCCTATGGAGGCCTATAGAATTCCCATGGGGGCCTGTAGAATTCCGATGAAGGCCTATAGAATTCCGATGGGGGCCTATAGAATTCCTAAGGAGGTCTATCGAATTCCGATGGAAGCCTATAGAATTCCTAGGACATCCTATTAGGGAATCCTTGGCGCCCCCAGGAGACCCCCAGAGAGGGTTGCTCGGTTGCTCGGTTGCTGGGGGGGGGGGCGGCCGGGGCTCCCACGCGCGCCTTTTTCCAACAACGACAACAGCAGCAGCAACAACAGCAACACCAACAACAATAGGAACAACAATAAAAAATTGTTACTACAACTACTACTACAACTACTACTACTACTACTACTACTACTACTACTACTAGTACTAGTACTACTACTACTACTACTACTACTACTACTACTACCACTACCACTACTACTGCTACTGCTACTACTACTACTACTACTACTACTACTACGGCTACGACTACTACTACTACTACTACTACTACTACTACTACTACT
>CAUYUJ010015349.1:728161-743161 GCA_963575745.1 Prorocentrum cordatum
TTCGAACGCCCAGTCTTAGAGCGCCACTCCCAGAAGTTCCAGGGGTTAGGATCCACCTTCCGTAGGTCTAGTTCACGAGTGAGCACGTCATCGATGTCGGGCTTCACCTCCTGGGGGCGTGGGCGATCCTCGGAGCGGCTGCGAGGAGGGGGGTCACGGCGTGCACGACGGTGTGCACGATCCAAGTCACTCCGAAGTTCTTCGCCACTACGAGTAGCCATCGCGCGCGAGGTCGAGTGAGTACCGTGAGCAGGAGCCCCCGTGCCTAGCAAGGTTACCAGAGCGTGGGGACGCTTCTCCATGCCGAACGCACTACGGCGTTGGAAAGAAGAGCGTCCGTGCCGAGCTAAGCTCACTGCACAAATTGTAGGCGGAGCTAACTCACAGCCACAGGGAGATTGCTGGGGAATGGCCGAGAATATCTTGTGCCAACTTGTCTTGGGCCACAATGGCTACGGAAAATCGCTAGGGAATCGCAGTGCCTTCGACCCCCTTATGGCAAAGTTTTGGTGGACCCTAGCCTTTCTCACGCTCCCTTGTGAACCCGCGTCCCTTGTCACGACTCCCAGGAACCAGCAGTAGTGAAATCCCAGGAGCCAGCACGACTAGCAAACCCGATAGGAACCAGAAAAAAACCAAGCACCAGCAAAGGCGAGATCGGAGAAACCACCGAAGGCGAGCTAACAGGAACCGGCAGAGGAACCAGGGCCCAACAAAAGCGAGATCCCAGGGACACGAATCAAACGAATCAAACGAGGCAGAGGCGGAGGAGGAGGACTCTGAAGAGGACACATGTTTTCGCACAGGCCGTCGAGCCTGGTCGACTTGGTCGAAGAGCAGGCAGCGGTGCTCAGGCGCTCAGGCAGCGGCGCAGCGAGAGATCTCGGCGATCGGTGGCCCCTAAAACGCGTGGAAAGAGTCTGGCTCGACGGGCGCCGCGCGGTAGCTCATCGTCCCCAGGCTTTGCTCCGCCATTCCGGAATCGGTTGCAACTCGCCCAAGGACTTCCGGTCGTCGGCGGACATCGCTCCGTCGCTGCCCGGCCAGCGCGTCTCTCCGAAAAGGACGGGGGTCAGCGGGCATTTGTCCTGGTGAATGCGGCAATGGCACTTGCACTTTCGCTTGCTCTTCTGCAGTGCTTTGCGCAGGTGGCGCACTCGTTCTTCGGTGCCAGCGACGCACTGCTTGCACTGAAGCTTCTTGCGATTGCTATTCTTGTGGTGATCGAGTAGTTTTTGGTTGAACTTACGGGCGCCGAACCTGCATGTGCACGTCTGGCACGCGCACGTATCCAGGTCACACGGGTGGACCCCTAGCGCACGGCATGCTTTGCAGACCAGAGTTGTGCCCTGAGAAGACGCGTGATTATCGCGTTCAGACTTCGACCAGTACTTCAGCTCATACGCCGTTTTACATTTCCCGCACCGCAGCTTCGTCTGACAGTCCAGGCACACCAAGCGGGACTTCTCCCGCCTCTTCGCGTTGTGCAGCGCGTATTTGTCGAACGCGAGGCGGCCCAATTTCTCGAAGCAATCTTCGCACTGGTGCTCGTCGTACTTGCCGGGCGCGAACCCTCGCCCTGCGCAGCCCGGGCACACGAGGTCTCGATCGGAATGCCGATGGTGGTAAATAATCTGCGCGCCCCAAGCGCCTGCATCAACAACTTTTTTGCAAGCGGAGCACCCGTGGCCGTTCGGGGTCAGGCTCTTCTTCCAGTCATCACGTTCGACACACCGCTTGCATACTGAATCGTCTGGCGGAACTGTCCTTCGAGCGTTTCCATCGGGCATCCCGTGGGAAGCCTCGCCCGCCCGCGCAGACCGAGAAGGCATTGCGCCGACCTCGCGCGCGCAGTCCAGGCATCTCGTCCACCTCCCCTGCGACACGTACTTCTCGTAGAAGTCGGCGGCTGCTTTCACGCCGAAGTCGCGGGCGTCGAGCATGTAATCCTGCTTCCCTTTAAGGTAGCAGCAGGCGCACAGGTGCTTCCTCGCCATGGGGTCCATCTTCTCAGCTTCAGCGGCGTCGTCATCAAGCGCACTCCACTCATGGATCGCCTCGTCTCCTGCGATCTGGCCGGAAAGCTTCCGCACCAGTCACTCGGGCCCCACTGGGTTGCCGAGGCCGAACAGGAAGGTCGAGAACGGCTGCATGACGCAGATGCTCAGCAATCGCTTCACTCTCGACAAGCATACGTAGGCAGCAATCTGAGCCGTCATGGACGCCCTGCTGGACCAATGCTGCAGGTCCGCGAATGCCGCCTCCAACGTCGCCCCCTGGATCATGTGAGCGGTGGAGGCGAAGTCGGGGAGCATCCAGAAGCCCGTGCGTCGGGCTTCGATGCCCGTGTGCTTGTTGACTTTCCAGGTCCTGGATCTCCGCTTCAACGGGTACACGCCCGTCTGCAGCTTCCCTATGCTCCACTGTGCTTCTGGGAAATGGATATAGATAACGAAGGGCAACGTATCCAATATGAACTCGCCCTCGATTTCCTGTGGCGTGCATCCAGGAGCCATTGTCCATCCGTAGATCACTCCCTTCCGATGTCTGCACAGCTGTCTGCTTCGATCGACGTTGTCTGTCAACCGAATTGGCATGCCTTTGGCCAATGGGTAGATGCTGGGAATGTTGCCCGTCTCCTGGTCGTGCCTCCTCAGCCAGGAGAACAACTTTGCGTCCAATTTCTCCCGCGGCAGGTCGCGATCTCCTGGATGCAACGGCACATCTCGAGCGTAGCACCACGAGAGCTGAACGTTCTTCTGCTCGGCAAACTCCCTCGCGCGCAGGTTCGTCGCAAAGTACCTGGGCACGTTGAAAGTGTACAGAGCTGGCGCGCCGCTGAATGGGTTCTTTGCGAAGCTCTGGCGCCAGCGAGTCGGCGTCGGTCAGAACCCTGTGTCTCTTGCCTCGCTCCGCACGGCACTCCGCGCACTCGCCCTCTGGCGACTTCTGCAGCGCCGCCATGCCGGCGCACCCTCCCGAGAAGCGCTCTTTCCAAGTCTTGCGATACGGGCCAAGTACTGCGTCGTCAACCACGTCGTCGTTGCAACCGCACTTACCCGCGCACGGGGACGTCAACGTCGGGAGCCCGTGGAAGTAGCTGTAGTCCTCCATGCTGAGGTTTCCGACTCTGCACTGGCCTAGAAACGAGTTGTACCATTCATCGTCGCACCTCATCAATTCGGTCAACTGCCAGAAAGATCGCACGCTGTCGGCGCCGTCCTGCCAGAACAGCTCCAGCGCGCGGCGCGCGCACCCTGCCGGCACGTCCAGCGGGTTGGATGCCAGGAAGGTGCCCGTCACGGGGTGCAGCTGCCAGAAATCGGCGCACATGACGACGTTCACTCCCCCGAAGGCGCGATGCGATTCGCCCGACAGCTTCTTGTACGTGCCCCTCACCCGGACAGCGGCACGAACCACTCGTTCCAGGGTGCCCAGCAGCTCGGCCGACATCATGCTCACCTGTGGATGGTGGTTGCGGACAGTGCTTCTTATAGTTTGTGGAAGACGAGCTGCGCTATGCTAATTGTCCGCAGAGACCGTGCCAGCATGGAGACGAATGACATGCTCTAGCGACCTTACCAGACATTCCGATCCAAACTCCGCTATGTTTCACTGGTACGGCGGGAGGAGGCAGAGGAGAGAGGGAGGGTATTTCCTGGGCTTCGTTTCGCATTCTACGTAAATGTGTGGAAGCCCAGGGCAGTGAAGGGCAGAGCCCGGGCCAGCAGCTCGGTTGGCATCATGCTCACCAGTGGATGGAGATTACGCCCAGTGTACCTTATGCTTTCTGTAAGACTGGCTGAGCTATGCTCATTGCCTCCAGAGACCGTGCGAGCATGGAGGCGAATGGAATGCACTAGCGCGGATAACAGACGTTGCGATTGAAACGAGGTTTACGGCTCACTGGTACGGCGCTCCGGCGATATTACCACACCTTGCGATTAGGGAGACTTGTAGGGTTCAGGAGGCACTTGGGGGCTCCAGGACCCGATGCTCACGGAGGCCCCAGGTTGCCCAAACTAGCGTCAAAACGCACTTGGAGAGTCGTTCGGGCTCCTCCTCCTTGCGTGAGTCGTTCGGGCCCGAACGACTCACAACAGGACGAGAGGCCCGAACGACTCACACCACGAGGAGCCCGAACGACTCACACCAGGAGGAGAGCAACGAAAGATTCCCTCCATGGAGCGAATCGTTCGGTGCCCTCGGAACCTCGTCGATGATGATCACGCGCAGGGCCCCGCACTTCATGGACTGCTTGTGCCTGTCGCCTATGGCATTGCCGTCGTCGCTCCGCGCTGGAATGCCGCTCCAGTGGTGCACCGTGTGCCCGTTGATCTGCGCCGCCATGGCATTTTGAAACGCCAAGCAAACGAACTGAACGCCGTGCTCCCAACCGAGGCCTTCTTCCATTAAATACCGCATCCAGCCGATGACGGCGCTTTTCCCGGTGCCCGGAAATCCGTGCACTACGTCCAGCAGAGGCTCCCCGGAATTCTGGTTGACGTTGCCCTGTTGCTTCTCGAGCCACTCCACCTTCAAACGTCGAACGAAGTGCTCGAAAAACTCACGCTGTTTCTCGTTCGGCATCTTCGAGCTCGCCATGATGGAAGCCAACGCTTTGTCAATGCTGGTATGGCCATCTCCTGCAGGGTTGAACGAAGCCGCAGCATCTCGCTTCTCGTCGAAAGGAGCATCGTGCGCCTTCTTGCTCGTGGCACCTGCGGTTAAAGCTGCTAAGTGGTCCTGGCACGCATCCTCGAACATGTTTCCCGGGCATGCTCGGTCGCTAGCCTCGACGCCCGATGGTTCCGTCTTCCACACTCGCTCTCCGATGCGATGGCTTTGTTCGTACTCGTGAAGTCGGACACTTTTCTTCGCTCGGCCGCTCTCCGAAGCTTTCACCTTGGCTTTCGCCGAGGCGATCCACTTCTCGCAGAGGCTGTCGTCTCCTGTGGCCGATTGGAGCAGTTGTTGAAATTTCCCACCAGGGAGCTTCAGTGGAGGCATATCTTGCTCTTCCTCCGACGCGTCTGCTTCGCTCTGATCATCTGCCGCCTTGCCCGACGACGCCATCGCATTCAACAGGAAACTCTGGATGAGTTTCGCCGCCGCTTGGCTGACCACGTTCCCGCGCACGCACTCGTCCCAAGCGCTCTTCCAGGATGCGCTGTCCAGCGCCGATTCCGTCCCTGTTGTCGATGTCTTCTTTGTCAGTCTGCACGAAGCTCGAACTTGCGGCGACTGGTGCTGGGCCTCCTGCCAATGCCGCAGTACCGCTGACTCCATCCCCAACATACTCAGGTGAGGCACAGACACGTCTCCTCCATAGAGCGTCCAGGGGCGGAAAAAGAGGCTGCAATACTGAGCGTTATAGGTAGAGGTTTTGTTCACGCTGGGCATCGGCAAGCCTTCGATGACCACCACGTCCGGCCTCGCCTTCCTGACCAGAGCCCACGAGTGGCAGAAGACGCCTGCGTCATGCGGGAAAACGAAATACTCATCGGTCTCGGGTCTCACTGCTATATAATGCTCACCAGGCTTCGCGGCGACTTCCCCATCCTTGTACTGCTTGCTCCGGATTAATTGTTCACCTCCTTTTGTCCACGCAGTTCGCGCTGGCTGGTTGCGGTTCAAGTAGCACGTCGGAACCAGGAGTGGTTCGCACCGCCATTGTCGCAAGAACTCGCACGCAGACAACAACTTCCAAGGGTGCTCCAAGGGGCGATATGCGTAGGCGTCGAACTCGTTCACTCTCGACCGGTCCGTCCGCATGCTCGGTTTGCGAGCTGGCGGGACGTGCGTCGTCACGCTGGTGTCCTTCATCTGCGACGAATTCTGGGACGTTTCCAACCTGTTCATCCACGACCGCCCATCGATCGCCTGCGAGTCAAACGTTCGGATGCACTCTGCCTTCAGAACGTCCCTCTGGTCGAGGTTGCAACACAAATTGTAGACTTCCACGGCGCCGCGGTACGTGCTGTTCATCTCGAGTTCCGTTATGAGCCTCCCGCTGCTTGCTCTGAGCTGCGCTGCTTTGCCCCTGCCCTGTATCTTCGCCCTCAAGGTAAACAGTTTCTCGACGCATTTCTTCGTCTCCAGAGTGCCCGCGGGCTGTCGCTTGCCAACGTATCCCCCGAAATAGCCATTCGTCACTACCTGCGTACGCTGAGTTGCTCGCGTGGCTCCTTCGAGACCCTGCTTCCTCATGGTGCAGTGCTTTTTCGTGCAGCAAGACTCGTGCGTCTGTTCGATGATCGGCAATCGGTCGTTGGGTTTCACGTCGCTGTTGCTCCCTGCAAAGGCGACGCAGAGGCCCGGCATGCGCCCGTTCAACCACTCCTCATTGCGCAAGCCGAGAGTTTGCCCCAGCCAATTTCGGACGCCGCTCGTGCGGAGCGCGAACTTCTTGGCAATGCCCTTGCAAACCAGCAGCGGCGTCGTCATCCACTCGGGGGATACTCTGTTGGTCCACGGCGCCTCGTGCTTGCACTCTCGCTTGTTCTTTTTGGAGGCGCACGCGTTGGGCACCAAACGCTTCTCTTGCTTGGTCTTGGGGTCTATAACCAGTCGGTGTATGTGGTGCTGGCACCGACTCATGAAATACTGCAGCGCGCCGTTGCATTTCCCCTTGAAGCTTGCACCGTCGTTGCCAGAGCAAGACTCCTGAGCACCCCCTAGGGTCGCTTGCTCGGACAGGGCCAGCGTGGTCGCGGCATCCTCATATAGAAAACGAGGCAATCGACCCAACTCGAACTCCCCCCATGCCGGCGAACTGGACATTCCGCTGATTCAGAGTACGTCGGGAAGTTCTGTTCCAGCGACTTCCTCTCTCTAGCGAATTGTTCCGCGTCGGGATATTTCTCGCAGCAGATTTGCCAGAGGAAATGTTTCAGCTCCACCGCATTCACGAGTCCTTTCTCAATCTTCTCTGCGATCTCCTTCAGCGTGGCGAACTGGTGCAAGCGCTGCGCGAACATGAAAAAATGGTAGCGCAGCCCCCCCGTCGTTTTCTGCGCCTCCACGGCGCCGAACAAAGCGTCCACGCGCCCGGCAATGCCTCCCATGGCTTCCGCGTTGCTGCCGAGGGCGTCCTGGCACGGCGATGCAGATTCGGAGCACTGCGGACAGCGATGGCACATCCGCACCCCGAGCATCGTCGCCAAAACCGTGCGGATCTGCACGAAGAATGCGTTAGAGGCGGCCAAGGGATCTTCCGCGAGGAACAAACGCCGCGTGTCATACCCAGGAATATTGACCTCAAAGGCGTACTCTGGCGACGGCTCCAGGCTCGGCGAATCGCTCTTTGCCCACTTCTGCCTCCTGCTCTCGCCTGCAACGAAAAGACCGTCCTGGCGGTACCTGCTGAGCCTGAGCGCTAGATAATTGTGCCGCTCTCCCGGGGAAATGGTACAGAATATGCCATTCCCGTAGTTGACGCACGCCCAGGTCCCCAGGTGCCCAATCTTCGTCCGAATCTCCTGCGTGCCTGGAATGGCGCGGCATCGAAAGCGGAAGTGAGCCAAGAGCCGCCGCTGCAGGTTGCCGAGGCCGACGGCAAACATCAACTTACTGGCATCGTTGTTGATCTTGCGGCGTCTGCCGTCGGGAAACGTGTAGTAGCCCTTATCGAGCTTCTGCAGTAAATCCGCAGCGGCAATGGCAGCGTCGGTCTCGACGCTGTCGGCGCTTTGGCCTTGCAACCGTTCCCATCGCTTGATGCTAAGACTTGCCCCGAGATTGACGCGCTCTCGAAAATATAGATTCCACAACGCCGGCGCGAAGCCCCAGGTGCGTCGGAACTGGCCCTCTATCCGCTGCGGCAAGCCGCGCGTGAGGTCAAACAACTTCACCGTGGACGCTGGCCCCATTGCAAAATGCGCGTTCGGTAGTTTCCGCTGGGCTAAGCCCACTGTCGGTTCGAGCCAACTGCGCAGAAGCCCACGAGGAGTTGGGAGATCCCTCGTCTCCGGACGACGCCAGCGCGGTTGGTTCGGGACGTCGTATCCGCCAACAGCACGCGGCAGCGTAAAAGGGAAGGCCATGCCCAAGTACCACGCGGTATGCTGGTTGGTCAGGTCCGTCCCGCTCTGGATGTGGACATCGCCGAACCTTGCAAACACGGACTTGTAGTTCTCCGAGATGTTTGACTGGCCTCTGGTGCTCCGCTCAGCGACGATATAGGACGGGCTCAACGCGGACACGAAGTACTCTACCGGTTTTGCCGGCTCTGGGGGCGTCGCCACTTTGTCTTGAACGATGGAGTCTTTGGCCCCTTCTAGCTGTTGTACCGCATCCTGCGCTGCCTGCGGGATGAACTTCGCCTCCCCGTATTTATCTGAGTATTTCTGAGAGCACCTTTCGTGGAGGCGGGTTGCCACTCTGCCCAGTGAGTTCAGGCCGTTGTTGCCATAGCCTGGATAGCCGCTGTCGCGCATGATCTCGATCAACTTTTGCATTACCGGAATGCGCAACGTCAGCCCTTTCAGGTGCTGCGTCAGGTCTTTGCTGCCCCCCTTGATGCGCACGTTCACCAGCATCGCCAACGTTTCCTCCGAATGTGGCACACCGAGAGCATCCTGCAGCAACCTCAGCCGGTCCCCGTGGATCTCCTCGGCGTGCTGAGAAGCTTCGCGACAACATCTCTCGATGTCGTCCCAGGGCATGGAGAAGCTGAAGAGATTGCCCTTCACCTGCGTTCTGGCTTCCGGCTTGCCGAGCGGGACGTCGATCAGGTTGCCGTACGGGGCCTCCAGGTAATAGACCAACATCGTACTCCACGCCGTCGAGGAACGAGGATGCCGCCTCGTGATCCCTTAGTTTCCCCGTGCAGTCGCGGCAAATTGGCACCTCGCACTGCGGGCAGAGTTTCCTGCAGAACGGCGGCGTTTCCCAATCGTCCGAATGTCTGTCGGGACACGCGAGGCATCGGACGTCCTCAGTGCACCCGAATAACTTCCCTGATCTGCCTTCGAAGCTGAACTGGACGGCCCACCGCGACACGTGGCGCTCCTGGTTTTCAACACAGGTGCTCAACGGTTCACTTAACACCTTTTGTCCTCTCCACGGGTACGCCTTGCTTGTCTCGAGGTCCCGATCCACGTGCCGCTTCTGCCATGGATCGAACCCGCAGTTGTTGAGCAGCGCCCCAGGGAAGTCCTTTTCAACGTCCTTGAAAGCCGCCTCTTTCCAATATCTTACCTCGACGTTGCCAGACGCGAGGGAGATGGAACTCGACTCCAGGTCAACTGGCGGGTACCCCGCGCAAGTCGTGCGAAGTTGGCCGCATATGAAGCAGGCCAGACATCTCGTCGTCTCGTCGTTGTACCGGATCGCGAGCAGGTTCAGGGATCGCCGAGTTGTCGACAGCCCCAACATTGGCCACCGCTCCCGCTCGGCAACGGCCATGGCCCCGTATACGTAGTCCAAGTTCGTCATCCAGCGAATATCGTTGTTGCAGATCTTACTTATCACACTGGCATGCGTGCGATCCCTGGCGCCCCCGGCCATATGGTGCAGGAAAACTGTTCGGTCACTCGTGTGGAAACGGCAAGGCCCGCTCTGGTTGTTCTGGGAAGGACACGAGTACAACGGCAACTTCACTCCAGTTTCCAAGTCGGGAGCTGTCAAGGCTGCGCCGTCAGCTCTCAGCGGCAGCGTGGGCCGTTCTCGCATGAGTTTGCGGAGTTCTCGGCAGCGGCCATCAATCACGTCAATTTCCACGGGCGCCCCACGGGCCTGCTCCGCGCTGGCGCGTTGTATATTCTGGCGGTCCGCGAGAATGCCCCACGGAAGCTCGTAATCCCAGATGTGCTTGTTCCTGCGCTTCGCGTACGCGGAGCAAAACTCGTCCTTGGACCCGCCGCCGACAAACTCATGGCGCGCGTCGCGCGGCATTGCTGGATGCCCGAACGCTTGTAATTCTACCCACATGCAAGTCTTCACCACCCCGCGCGTCAAGTTAATGTACTCTTGGTTCAAGTTCCTCTGCGTCCCAGCGCATTGGTCCTGAGCACCCACTGTGCGACGATGCCGCACGCAGTGCACTATAGGGACGCTCTCCCCCCTCACATTCAAAGGGAGCGACGCTTGCACGACCCCTGAGCCCAGACTTGTGTCATCGAAAGCAGCTTGCATCAAGCAACACAGCGAGATTGCTGACCGGCTCAAAGGCATGATGATCAGCACCGTTGGTCGTGGAAAACCTTTCCACTCCCGCTGGAGACTCCTGTGCTCGCTCAAATCTGCGGCAACAGCGTGGCATAGACATTCGAACAAGAGAGGGTGCCAACCGACTTCATCACCGCCCCGCACTGGACTCCTGTACCATTGGTCGCCGTCGTAGAATACGCGCTGCAATGCGGTGTTACGAGCGACAGCCGAGTCAGAAGCAAAAGTGCTCGCGAAATCAAAGCACTGCGCCACGTAGTTGCAGACGTCCTTGCCGCACCTTTTGCAAACGTCGAGGACTGCATTCTCGGCGTCTCGGCACCATTCGTACCACGGACGGGCCTCAGGGATGGCCACACTTCCTGTCAGAGCAGACGGCGTGGGCTGAGCTACGCTCACTGCCATCGCGGCGCAATCCTCGCCATCACCTTCCAGGCAGTGCGGAGCGAAGGGCAGCGCGCCGACCGCGCCGTCAAAGCTAAAGGTGGTGCGAGAACGCCGTCGACCGACATTCTCCACTCTCTGATGCTGGCCCCCCACCATGAGCAATGTCTGTACAGACACGTTCGCCAAGGCAGCTACCACCTGGGAAACGTCGTAGGACTCAAACTCTTCCATGCAGAACAGGCAGATCTCCAGGCGATCCAACAAACGGTTCAGGTATCCTTTAATGGCTCCCGCCCGCCACTTGACGAAATAATCCATTGTTGACACGATGAGATAACCGTTGGTGCCTTCTGTGATGACGTCCTCCCAGTGCTCCGCCCTTTTCCGTTTGATGGCGAAGATCTGTGGCATGTGCTGGCGAGCATGGCCGCGGAACTCCTCCAACGCCGCGAACTCAGCGCCCCCAGCCACGTCAACAGAGGCCGCTGGCAGCTCATTCCAGGAGATGCTGAACTCCAAGATACGCTGAAAAGCAGGGCGTAGACCCGAACCTTCCAGCTCTTGCACCTCTGCGCGCAGAGGGCGCAGCCGTTCATGCACCAATTCCGCAACCTTATTTTCCCATGTGCTCAACGCCCCGGGGGCATCTGAAGGTCGCCGAAGCCAACCAACTCGGGGCCCGAAATCATCCGCCACAAACACGTTGCCTAGGAAATCCGGACCTTGTAATATGGAGTCACGCAGATTACGCGAAGGAGTCACGATCACCACTGCGCCATTCTGTCTGCCGACGTCGGCCAACGCTGCCTTTACCAGCAAAGCCAAAATGAGCGATTTTCCAGTACCTGCATAAGCCTGGATGACCATGTGATGATTGTCGGAGGCGCTGATGGTCTCCATGCATCGCTTCTGATCGCCCGACAGCTGAATGCCGCGCCTGCGCAATACCGTCTGGATGAAGTCAGACGATGGAGAGACTCTATTCTGCAGCACATTTCCCACTGCGACTGGCGGTCCAGGCCAAGGCTGCACTATGGAAAAGGCAGCCCGCAGAGCGCCGAGCCCAAGAGTATTCTCCGCAGTAGCGCTGCGAACAAGAGCAGCGTGCTGGTATACTCGGTTGCCAACGCATTCAAGGATAACGCCGAGATGCTCTCCATCTGCGTGCACCTCTGGCTCCAGAGTGATGCGAGTAGCGTAATCTTTCCTCGGCGCAGCCGTTGCGACATGGAGCGTTCCGCTCTGGTACGCCGCTTCGAGGCTATCTGGGCTAACGTGCGGGCTAGCAGTGCGAATGTCTCGATAGGCTGCGCTAAGCGCATTGCCCTGGATGCCTATGTTCGACAGTACGCGCGTACTTATCATCCACAGCATGCGGTGCTTGTCGGTTGCGAAGTCGCCGTCGGAGTCAACGCGCCAACGGGCACCCCTGTCAGTGAACGTGTGCATGTTGCACACGATGGAAGCACAACCGAGGTTGTCCTCGTGAACCTTCAAACGCACCACATCTTCGTTGCGAACAGACCCCGCCCGCAGTTCGCACAGCAGCTTGCCCTTCGCCGCATGCAGCAGCGCTGGCGCGACCTCTGCCCCTACGTTGAACGTGGTCTTGCGAGCCACGTTGCTGGGCCCTAAGCCGCGGCAATCGACGGACATGCGCACGGGGAACTTCTCCAGGCGGCCGCAACTGCACCCCCGAGCCACGATATCAGCCGGCGCAAACACCGTGTCACCGCAAGCTTTCCAGGCAGTGCTGGGGCGCTCCCGAGGAGGCAGCTCCTTCGTGCCCAACTGAGCGACGAGTTTCTTCATGCAGTTCAGCTCACCGCTGCCATCCTGCCTCTGCCTCTTAGAACTTTGACCTCTCTTGTTCGCAATGGCCTGCTCCGCGTAGTCTATTGCTATCGGGGCGTTCCGTTTTATTCGCCCGAGTAGCTCTGGCGGCAGGCAATCCGCGATGTCTGCTGGGCGACGGCGGCACGGCGACGATCGGTCGTTGCCAAAAGAAGGAGGAATGACCACCTCCTCATCGGCACGCACAGCCACCCAAAACTTCAAGGCTGACTTGCCGGGCAACGCACTGTGGATGACGTCAGCCTCGCCAGGCGGTAACCATGCGCCACGAACTGCAAGAATGACGCGCGGAGTCTCTCGAGCATCTGGACATCGGCATGCGGCAGAACCTTTCAGCAAGCTATTCGACCCGTTCCGAGACGGACGCGCGCAGCTAAATTCTGAATCTCGGCTTTCCGACGGACCGCCACCATCGATCGATGATCCAAACGTGTCCAGCATGAACTCGTCGAAAGACTTGCCCTCGCCCTGCTCGCCCCAAGGGGCCCCCGCGGCTAGCAAGGTTACCAGAGCGCACGGGCACTTCTCCATGCCGACCGCAAGGAAATTGCTGGAGGGCGGAAACGATTGCTGGTAGGCGGAGCTATGCTCACAGCCACACTGCAACGCTGTGAGCCAGAATGGCAACAGCGACGACAACGCTGGAGGACATATGGACTTGGGCCAATCCTGAGCCCCTTGGTGACCTCGTGGCACTTCCTCGGAGCCTCTTGGGGCCTCACGCGACTGCCGCAAACCCTCGGGATTTCTTCCAGCGGCTTCCCCCGGGCCTCCAGAACCCGAGGCCGCGCCATCTCGGTCCGCATTCCTTCTGGACTTTCTTGGAGCGTTCTTTGAGCCCTCTTACGAGATGTAAGAGCCTCCTGGGCCCTCTTGGGCCTTCGACCGTCTTGGAACGAACTGAAGAACCTCCAACGCCGTCCAGGAGCGTCGGGAAGTGGAGACAGCGACAGGGCAGGCAAAAAGCGTTACGCTCGCGCGGGCGGTATCATCATACCACAAACGTGAAGGCATTCGTGCGCGCACCACCAGAACTCCAATAACGAGAAGGAGGAGAAGGACGAGGAGCCCGAACGACTCACCTCCTGGCATGGGTCATTCGGGCCCCTACGACTGTCGACATTTGGAACGAATTGGGCGGAAAAGGAGAAGAAGGAGCAGGGCGACGAGGCACGGCAACATACAAGGCGGACCAGCAAACATAACAAAAGAGGACGACGAGGACAGGCAAGAGGAAGCGCGTCGTCGATGAATCGTCGTCGTCGACGTCGTGGTCGTCATCGTCGTCGTCGTCGTCGTCGACGTCGACGTCATCGTCGTTGTCGTCGTCGTCGTCGTCGTCGTCGTCGTCGTCGGGGTAGAATGACTCATGCAAAAAACTTGAGACAGGACCGCAAATGATTCAACATAACACAAAACAGCCAAGATAACATGACATTTCTTAAACTTGCGACTGAAGGATCGCCAACGGACTATATTATCCATTGTCAGCCTTTATACACTTACAAAACCTGTGGTAAGCCTTGGAGAAATCTCAAGTTTGAGCCTGACAGCCTTGTATAGTATTATAGCCTGAAGATCTTGGATCCCTGCACCACGGTGGCGGGATAGGCCGCAGGCCCCTAGATATCCTGAGGCAGGATAGGCCGAAGGCCAGTAGATAGCCTGTGGCGGGAAAGGCCGAAAGTCATGTAGATAGCCTGGAGCTCTTGGATCCCTGCAGGCCCTTTCATGAGACTTTACCCCTGCAAGGGTTCGGAGGGCCTTCTTCCTGCTGTAATTTTCCCGTTTTTTTTTCTCATAAGCAAAGGCGGGTGTAATTCAGCCAACACGTTGCGTAACGCTCGACGCGTCTACTGCGCACGAGCGCGGTAGACGAAGCATCGGAGGTTCGACTTCCAGGCCTCGCCAGGGCCCGATCGACCTCCAAAAAAAATGGCGCGCCCCCTCACCCCCTTGGCAGCGGGGGGACAGGTTCAAATTCTATGCGTGTCTTTCTGTGCTTTTTTGTTGTGTGTGTGTGATTGGTGTGTGTGTGTGTTTGTGTTTTGAATGTGCGTGTTTGACGGGGAGTGGGTGCCCTAATTTCGCAAGGTGGCCAGACCGTGCCAATAAAAGCTCGAGAGCGGCGCGCGTCTGGGGCGCCCCGCGGCGGCCGCCGCGCCTGCATGTCCCCGGGCGTTAGCCGCAACAAGGCGCCGTTGCCACGAAGGCGGGGCCAATCAAAAAGTGGCGAGCCCGTAGGCGTGATGGGCGATATGCCCTACTTGCGCAACGCGGCCACATCGTGCCAAAACCACGATGGGCGCGTGCGTTCCGCTCGCCGTCGGCGTCACCATTGACGTCGTAGTCGTCGTCGTCGTCGTCGTCGTTGTGTCGACGTCGTCGTCGTCGCGTCGTCGTCGTCGTCGTCGTCGCGTCGGCGTCGACGTCGTCGTCGTCGTCGACCAAGCCAGAATGCAGAGTTCTGTTATAGCGCTCTCGACCTCCAGACCCGCGTGAGCATGAAGGAATGGGAAGCAGAGGACCGAAACGCCTTTGCCTGTTTCGGAGCTCACCTCTGCGGTGGCGCACGGTAGCAACAAGTGG
>CAUYUJ010015349.1:748161-758161 GCA_963575745.1 Prorocentrum cordatum
GCAACCCGGGGCCAGGGGCACAGTTTGAGCATCAAGACTTTCCCTGTCAAAAAACAGGGTGCGAGCGTCGAGGGGCACACTTTGATTGAGAAAAAACAGCATGCACCAGTGAGGGGGGATCAACAATAATGAATTCAGCAAAAGGAGTTCAACAACAACAACAACAAGGTTGACACGTGACGCTGTTGCCTATTACCCGGAAAATTTGGTCAATGGTTGTCCTTAAAAGACAACCCGTGACCTTGCTGCCGGGGGAGAAGCACCCCCCCCCCCAGCAACCAGCAACCAACAACCTCGGGTTCCGTTCTTTTCTCCGCTGCCTAAGGGTGTGAACTCCTCCTTCATGCAATGTTTCCATGTCTGCGCCAACGATGCTCTAGAATCTATCGGCTCCGATATGCCCCAATAGAATCCTGTATGGATCCTATAGAATCCGACGGGGCTCCGATCGGGATCCTCTAGGGATCCTATGCGATCCTATAAGGATTCGATGGGGATTCCATAGGATCCTCGAGGGATTCTGTAGGGATTATATTGGATCCTACCGGGTTTCTGTCGGATCCTGGGGGCATTCTACAAGGATTCTATAAGATCCTTTAGGGAATCTATAGGATCCCAAAGGAATTCTATAAGACCAAATTCCGATAGGAATTATATGGGAGTCCCATGCGATCCGATAGGATCCTATAGGAATCGTATACACACCTATACGAATCGTATAGGGATCGTATGGGAATCCTATAGGATCCTACGGGAAACGTATAGGGCTTCTATAGGAATCCGAATTTCGGTGGAATTCCATGTGGGGCCATGGCCACGGTCGAGAGGAGTGTGCCGAAATGAACCTTCGGTGGAACTCCCTGTGAAGCCGCGGCCACGGTCTTCGAGAGGGGTATACTGACATGAACCTTCGGTTGCTGGTTGCTGGTTGCGGGAGGGGGGGGGGGGGGCGGGGGATCCCTGGGCAACAAGGTCAAGTGCCAACCAACAACACCAACAACAATCATTATAAGACTGTTCGCTCCTACTTGCCCGCGTGTCATTCAAAACGAGTTCCCCACACCCCCGATACCCGCCATTGTTGTTTTCGATCACACACCCTTTGGGGGAATGATTTCTCTTTGCGGGGGGCGGCGGGCATAAAAAGGCGGGGCAAACCTGAACGGGCGGACAATCCTTCGTGGGCGTACACATGCGCCCGCCATTGGAATTGGTGTGGGCCCTGCAAAAAGAAGGGGAGAACGAAGGAGAGTGGGAGAAAGGGAGGGGGAGGGACGAAGGAAGAGGGAAAACGCCAGGAGAGAAAGAGCGAAAAGGGGGTGTGGGTTGTAGAGGGCATATAATATATATATATATATATATATATATATATATATACATATATAACAAAAACAAAACAACATATAAGAGAGCTCGATGCAGAAAAACAGAGAGAGAGAAAGAGAGAGAGAGAGAGAGTGTGAGGGGGGAGAGAGAGAGAGAGAGAGAGAGAGACACACAAAAAACAACAAACAATAAAGAGGGAGGGAGGAGGCAGGAGAGGGGAGGGAGAAGGGAGGAGGGAGAGGAGGGAGAGGGGATACGACAGAGAGGCATAAGGATGAGGGGAGAGAAGAGGGAGAGAGAAGGGAGGAGAGGAGGGAGGAGGGAGGAGGGAGAGGGAGGAGGAGCAGGAGAACAAAAGCGCGAACGTTCGACAAATCCTGGGCGAAAGCGCCGTTCCTGAAGGAAGTCTCGGGCGGGAGCCCAGGACAGGCGGGCGATCCATTGACGGGCGGGTCGGGCGGGTGGGATATTCAAACGGGATGCCTGAGTATGGCGAAAGCGCGATTAATACGTAAGTTGTAGCGGCGTCCTTGGCGCAACGTGTTTCCTGAGCGTCGAAAGCGCGATGCCTGAATAAACTGCATGGAAGTCACAGGCGAAATCGCAATCCCTGAATAACATGTGAAGGGTTCTGTGGCGGGAGCGGGAATCTTGATTCAGTTGTGAGGAAGTCTTGATTCAATTGCGAGAAAGTCTCAAGCGGGAGCGCCGTTCCTGAGTAAATTGTGCAAAAGTCTCAGATGGGAGTGGGGGTCCTGACTAAATTGCGAGGAAGTCACAAGCGGGAGCACCGATCCTGGGTAAATGTTGAAGAGCGGGGGTCCTGAATAAATTTGGAGGAAATCTCAAGCGGGAGCCGTTGTTGTTGTAATCCCGGGGGCCCCGGGCCCAGTTCGAACACCAAGACTTTCCCTATCCAAAAACAAAGTGCGAACGTCGAGGGGTGCACTTTGATAGAGAAAAAACAACATACACTGGTGATGGGGGAATCAACAATAATTGATATTCAGAAGTGAGAGTTCAACAGCAACGACAACAGCAATAATCTTAAGACTGCTCGCCCTTATATGGACGAGTGTCCAATAACGCGTGCGTATTTCCCAAACCCTCGATACCCGCCCTCTTCGTCGTCGATCGAAACCTTTTTGGGGGGTATACCTTTCTTCCCTGCAGGCCGGGCCCCGGCAAGCGGCGGAGCGGCCGCGGACCGTCGGCCTGGCCAGCGGCAGCGCTGATCGGCGGGGCGGCCGCGGACCGTCGACCCGACCCCAAGAGGGACGGACAGGGGACCGACCACGACGACGACGACGACGTCGAAGACGACGGCGAGACGACGACGACGGCGACGACGAGCGAAAGCGAGAGCGACAGAGAACGACAGCAGGGCCACGAAGGTCACGAACTAGGCCACGAAGGGCGGCAGCGGGGACACGAAGGGAATGCGTATGGGGCCACGACGAGCGCGAACGAGCGGGGGCCACGAAGGGCAGATAATGCGCGGCCACAGAAGGCAACTATGGGGCCACTGAGGGTAGCAACTGGGCCTCGTAGGACAGTGAAAGGGACACAAATGGCGACAGCGGGGCCACGAAGGGCATGCACATGGGGACACAAAGGGCGCGATTCCTGGGTGCCTGGGTGTCGGGAGCGCGGCGCTTGGGCAAATTACGAGAAATTCCAACGCAAGGCTATTCTTCAGTAAGTTGCAAGCAAATCTCCAGCGAGAGCGCGACTCCAGAGCGCCGGAAAAGCGATTCCTGAATAACTTGTAAGGAAGTCCCAAGCGGGAAGGCGACTCCTGAATACAATGCGAGGAAGTCTCAGGCGGGAGCGGGGGTCCTGGCTAAACTGCAAGGAAGTCGAAGGCGGGAACCGTTGTTGTTGTAACCCGGGGGCCAGGGGCCCAGTTTGAGCACCAAGACTTTCCCTGTCAAAAAACAAAGTGCGAGCGTCGAGGGGCACACTTTGATAAAGAAAAAAAACATGCACCGGTGGGGGGGACCAACAATAATTACTCTGCAGAAGTGAGAATTCAACCATCATTTTAAGACTGTTCGCCCTATCTGCTCGAGTGTCCAATAACGCGTATTTCCCAAACCCTCGATACCCGCCCTCTTCGTCTTCGATCGACGCCCTTTTTTGCGGGTGTACCTTTCTGCCCTGCAGGCCGGGCCCCCGGCAAGCGGCAGGGCGGCCGCGGACCGTCGGCCTGGCCAGCGGCAGCGCTGATCGGCGGGGCGGCCGCGGACCGTCGACCCGACCGCAAGAGGGACGGACAGGGGACCGACCACGACGACGACGACGACGTCGACGACGAAGGCGACGGCGACGACGAGCGAAAGCGAGAGCGAGAGAGAACGACAGCAGGGCCACGAAGGACACGAAGTAGGCCACGAAAGGCGACAGCGGGGACACAAAAAGGAATGCGTATGGGGCCACGACGAGCGCGAACGAGCGGGGGCCACGAAGGGCAGATAATGCGCGGCCACAGAAGGCAACGATGGGGCAACTGAGGGTAGCAACTGGGCCACGTAGGGCAGTGAGGGGGCCACAAACGGCGACAGCGGGGCCAGGAAGGGCATGCACATGGGGCCACAACGGGCGCGACACCTGGGTGCCTGGGTGTCGAGAGCGCGGCGCTTGGGCAAATTACAAGAAATTCCAACGCAAGGGCGCTATTCTTCAGTAAATTGCAAGTCTCCAGCGAGAGCGCGACTCCAGAGCGCCGGAGAGCGATTCCTGAGTAAATTGTAAGGAATTCCCAAGCGACGGCGCGATTCCTGAATACAATGCGAAGAAGACTCGGGCGGGAGCGGGGGTCCTGGCTAAATGTAAGGAAATCTTAAGCGGGAACCGTTGTTGTTGTAACCCGGGGGCCAGGGGCCCAGGTTGAGCCTCAAGACTTTCCCTGATAAAAAACACGGTGCGAGCGTCGAGGGGCACACTTTGATGGAGAAACAAAATATTCACCAGCGAAGGGGAATCGACAATACTTATTCTTCAGAATTGAGAATTCAACAACAACAACAACAACAACAACAACAACAACAACAACAACAACAACAACAACAACAACAACAATCATTTTACCCGAACGCGTGGTGTTCTCCCCAGTGCCAGGGTTTTCATACGACACCAGGCAATACCCCCACTTCGTGGGGGGGCATTACAAGCTCTACCAAATATCCAAACGACTCTTCGCGACCACCCAAACCCAGCTTCCCGCCCTATGACGTTGGGACACTTCACTTCGTGGCGTGCGGACGACCGTGGCTACTACACTGGCGTGGGGTACACACCCACAGAACCCAATGGTTTTTGGAGATTTCGGCGTGCGCGCGCGAAGAAAAAACGAATGTGTCCCGCATGGTATTATTTGACAGGGATGATGGCCCTGGCAGGTGCGCAACCGTTGTCGCAGAAGTTCGAAAAAGTTGCTCGCAAAAGCCCGTTTGACAGAAATGTTGAAAAAATGTTGGGTTTCCTACGAATCCGCAAGAGCGCGCGGGATGAGATTTTGACATTTTTGTTGTTGAAAAACCATTGGTTTTTTGATGTTTTTATGTTGAAATCGCTCCGAACACTAAGCTTTTGGAAGGATTTCGTCTTGCGCGCGCGAATGTCCACTTTACCTTATTTTTTGCAAGGGATTCTTGAAATTTGATAATATTTGAACAAGAAATTTCATTTTATAGTGTTTTTTGCAAGGGAAAGCGGATTACAACAAAACAACCGGATCTTGATCACCTCGAATTACCTGAGGCTTCCTCACGAAAATGATGAAAACGTGGCTGCGGCCTAGGCGCGGCGGGGGGGGCGCGCACCAGGGGGCCCAACAATAATTATTCTTTAGAATTAATAATGTTCAACAACAACAACAACAACAGCAGCAGCAGCAGCAGCAGCAACAGCAACAGCAACAACAACAGCAACAACATCAACAGCAGCAGCAGCAGCAACAACAACAGCAACAACAACAACAACAACAACAACAACAACAACAACAACAAGGACAAGGCGCGCGTGAGAGCCCTGTGAGCTCTAGCCGTCCGGACCCGCCCTCGCCTTCTTGCGAAGGCTGCTGCGATCAGAGCCCCGTGGACGCATTCTGACCCCCCCAGCAACAGCAACAGCAACCAGCAACCAACAACAAAAAACTGGAACTCCCTTGGACTCTCTTACGGACCTTGACTGGGTCCAATGGGTGAAAAACGTATGCGCGCCGGCGTGCCACCGCTTCAATACAGATCCGATACAGACTGTATGGGATCCTGTACAAATCCGATACAGACTGTATGGGATCCTGTAGAGATCCGACACAGACTGTATAGGACCCTATACAGATCCGATACAGCCTGTATGGGATCCTGTAGAGATCCGATACAGACTGTCTAGGATCCTTTACAGAGCCGATACAGACTGTATGGGATCCTCTACAGATCCGATACAGAGTGTATAGGATCCTATACAGATCCGATACAAACTGTATGGGGTCTTTTACAAATCCGAGACAGACTGTATGGGATCCTATACAGCTCCGATACAGACTGTATGGGATCCTTTACAAATCCGAGACAGACTGTATGGGATCCTGTGGAGATCCGATACAGAGTGTATAGAATCCTATACAAATCCGATACAGACTGTATGGGATCCTGTAGAGACCCGATACAGCCTGTATAGGATCCTACACAGATCCGATACAGACTGTACGAGATCCTCTACAGAGCCGATACAAACTGTATGGGATCCTGTAGAGATCCGACACAGACTGTATGGGATCATATACAGATCCGATATAAACTGTATAGGATCCTATACAAGTCCGATACAGACTGTATGGTATCCTGTATAGGCCCGATACAGACTGTATGGGATCCTGTACAGACCCGATACAGACTGTATCGGACCCTATACAGGTCCGATACAGACTGTATGGGAGGGATCCTGTAGAGATGCGATACAGACTGTATGGGACCAAGTAGAGATCCGATGCAGACTGTATAGGATCCTACACAGATCCGATACAGACTGTATAGGATCCTATTCAGATCCGATACAGACTATATAGGATCCTATACAGATCCGATACAAACTGTATGGGGTCCTGTAGAGATCCGAAACAGACTGTATGGGATCCTACACAGGTCCGATACAGACTGTATGGGATCCTGTAGAGATCCGAAACAGACTGTATGGGATCCTATACAGATCCGATACAGACTGTATGGGATCCTATAGGGATCCGATACAGACTGTATGGGATCATATACAGATCCGATACAGACTGTATGGGGTCCTGAACAGATCCGATACAAACTTGTATGGGATCCTGCAGAGATCCGATACAGACTGTATAGGACCCTACACAGATCCGATTCAGACTGTATAGGATCCTATACAGATCCGATACAGACTGTATGGGGTCCTGTAGAGATCCGATACAGACTGTATGGGATCCTACACAGATCCGATACAGACTGTATTGGATCCTGTACTGTATGGCATCCTATACAGATCCGATACAGACTGTATGGGACCCTATACAGCTCCGGTACAGACTGTATGGGATCCTACTACAGATCCGATACAGACTGTATGGGACTCTATACAGATCCGATACAGACTGTATGGAATCCTATGCAGACCCGATGCAAACTGTATAGGATCCTATACAGATCCGATACAGACTGTATAAGACCCTATACAGATCCGATACATATTGTATAGGATCCAATACATATCCGATACAGACTGTATGGGATCCTATACAGATCCGATACAGGCTGTAAAGGATCCTAGACAGATCCGATACAGACTGCATAGGATCCTACACAGATCGGATACAGACTGTATAGGATCACGCACAGATCCGATACAGACTGTATGGGATCCTTTACATATCGGGTACAGACTGTGTGGGATCCTATACAGATCCCAGACTGTATAGGATCCTATACAGCTCCGATACAGACTGTATGGAATCCTACACAGATCCGATACAGACTGTATAGGACCCTATACATATCCGATACAGACTGTATAGGATCCTATACTGCATAGGACCCTATACAGATCCGATACAGATTGTATAGGATCCTGTACAGACCCGATACAGACTGTATGGGAGTTTATACAGATCCGATACAGACTGTATGGGACCCTATACAGCTCCGATACAGACTGTATGGGATCCTATACAGATCCGATAAAGACTGTATGGGACCCTATACAGGTCCGATACACACTGTATGGGATCCTATACAGACCCGATGCAGACTGTATAGGATCCTATACAGACCCGATACACACTGTATAAGATCCTATACAGATCGGATACAGACTGTATAGGATCCTATACAGATCCGATACAGACTGTATGGGATCCTATACAGATCCGATACAGACTGTCTAGGATCCTATACAGCTCCGATACAGACTGTATGGGATCCTATACAGATCCGATGCTGACTGTATAGGACCCTATACAGATCCGATACAGACTGAATAGAATCCTATACAGATCCGATACAGACTGTATAGGATCCTATACGCGGGGCGACGGCACCGATGACGACGACGACGACGACGGCGGCGGCGGCGACGACGACGACGACGACGGCGGCGGCGACGACGACGGCGACGACGACCGTCCTCGCCCCAAGCCTCATCCACCCTGTCCTCGTTTTCCTCATCCACCCTGTCCTCGTCCTCCTCACCCTCGTCCTCCGCATCGACGTCTTCGTCAGCCTCGTCGTCCTCACCCTCATCGTCATCCTCATTTTCCTACTCAGCATCATCAGCATCATCCTCCACCTCGTCTTACTCATCATCATCATCATCATCATCATCGTCATCATCATCATCATCATCATCCTCATCCACGTCGTCCTCATCATCACCATCCCCATCCCCATCATCATCATCATCGTCATCATCATCCTCATCCACGTCATCCTCATCATCACCATCCTCATCATCATCCTCATCATCGTCATCATAAGCATCCTCATCCGCATCCTCATCATCATCATCGTCGTCGTCATCATCACCATCATTATCATCGTCATTGTCGTCGTCGGCGGCCTCGTCCTCCGCCCCGCCAATGTCCCTCTATCTCCCTGCCCCTCCCACCGGGCGGGCACGCCAGGTGGCGCGCGGTGGCGGGGCGACGAAACCGACGACGACGACAACGACGACGGCGGCGACGACGACGACGACCGTCCTCGTCCCAAGCCTCCTCCACCCTGTCATCGTCCTCCTCGTCCTCGTCCTCCGCATCCACGTCTTCGTCATCCTGGTCCTCCTCACCCTCATCGTCGTCCTCCTCCTCATCATCATCAGCATCCTCGTCGACCTCATCTTCCACAGCATCGTCATCATCATCATCATCATCATCATCATCATCATCGTCATCGTCATCATCGTCATCATCATCATCATCATCATCATCATCATCATCATCGTTATCATCCTCATCGTCTTCATCCTCACCCTCATCCGCATCATCATCATCGTCGTCATCATCATCACCATCATCATCATCATCCTCATCATCACCATCATCATCATCGTCGTCGTCATCATCACCATCATCATCATTGTCGTCGTCGGCGGCTTCGTCCTCAACTTCCTCCTCCGCCTCCACCTCCTCCGCCCCGCGTCCCGCCAATGTCCCTCCACGAATATTGTCAGGAGTGGGCCGACATGGGCCCGAGGCCTTCGGTTGCGCCTCCTGTGCGGCCCCGAACCGTGTGAGGGGCGCGCCGAAATGGACCCGATGCTTTCGGTTGCGCCCCTTGTAAGGCCCCGAACCGCGTGAAGGATGCGCCAAAATGGGCCCGAAGTTTTCGGTTCGCACACGGTTCCTCATCCACCCTGTCCTCGCCCTGATCATCATCCTCGTCATCATCATCATCATCATCATCATCATCATCATCATCATCATCATCATCATCATCATCACCATCACCATCATCATCATCTTCTTGATCACCCTCCTCCTCCTCATCATCATCACCATCATCATCGTCATCATCATCACCATCATCATGACGATCATCATCGTCCTCATC
This sequence comes from Prorocentrum cordatum, assembly GCA_963575745.1. Classification (NCBI taxonomy): domain Eukaryota; class Dinophyceae; order Prorocentrales; family Prorocentraceae; genus Prorocentrum; species Prorocentrum cordatum. Next base: position 757,563 of record CAUYUJ010015349.1, read on the forward strand.
ATCATCAGCATGGGCATCAGCATAATCATCATCACCATTCTCCACATCATCATCATCATCGTCATCATCAGCATTCTCATCCGCATCCTCATCATCATCACGCTCATCATCATAGTCGTCGTCATCATCACCATCATCATCATCATTGTCGTCGTCGGCGGCCTCGTCCTCCGCCCCGCCTGTCCCCATATCTCCCTGCCCCTCCCACCGGGCGGGCACGCCAGGTGGCGCGCGGGGGCGGGTTGACGACACCGACGACGACGACGACAACGACGACGACGAAGACGGCGGCGACGACGACGACGACCCCCCTTGTGAGGCCCCGAACCGCGTGAAAGATGCGCCGAAATGGGCCCGAAGTTTTCGGTTCGCACAGTGTTCCTCATCCATCCTGTCCTCGCCCTGATCATCATCCTCGTCATCATCATCATCATCATCATCATCATCATCATCATCATCATCATCATCATCATCATCATCATCATCATCATCATCATCATATTGATCATCCTCCTCTTCGTCATATGGAGGCCTATAGAACTCCGATGGAGGCCTATGGAATTCGTATGGAGGCCAATAGAATTCCTATGGCGACCTAT
>CAUYUJ010015349.1:763161-910555 GCA_963575745.1 Prorocentrum cordatum
GTGAGGGGTGTGCCGAAATGGGTGTGGGGGACGCATGCGGCCGCGGGCACTGGGGCCTTCGGTGGAGCTCCCTATGGAGCCACGAAACGTGTGAGGGGTGTGCCGAAATGGGTGTGGGGGACGCATGCGGCCGCGGGCACTGGGGCCTTCAGTGGAGGGCGTGTGAGGGGTGTGCCCGAAATGGGTGAAACGTGTGAGGGGTGTGCCGAAATGGGTGTGGGGGACGCATGCGGCCGGGCACTGGGGCCTTCGGTGGAGCTCCCTATGGAGCCACGAAACGTGTGAGGGGTGTGCCGAAATGGGTGTGGGGGACGCATGCGGCCGCGGGCACTGGGGCCTTCGGTGGAGCCCCCTATGGAGCCACGAAACGTGTGAGGGTGTGCCGAAATGGGTGTGGGGGACGCATGCGGCCGCGGGCACTGGGAGGAAGGAAGGAATGAGAACGCGGGGCACCGTCTCTTCAAAACGAGGACCCAACACCACAGGATGGTTGGGAACTACTACCATGCCACTACCACACGACTACCATACGATTACCGTAGGAGTACCATACGAAAACTCACGGGAAACCATACGCTTACCATTGGGCTACCATACGACTATCATACGATTACCACACGATTACCATGCGACTACAATGTGACTACCAAAAAATTATCCTGGCGACGGACCCAACCATATGCAGTTGTGAGTATCGCAATTGGGAGTATCTTCTTCGGTGGCGCTCCCTATGGGGCCACGAACCGCATGAGGGGTGTGCGGAAATGTGGCGGGGTACACAACGCAAAGGAATACGATAGATCTGATTACGAGAGAAAGAACGCGGGTGAGTCAGAGCGCGAGGGAATCTGAGTATGAATGGGTCTGCGCGCGAGTGAATATATTTGCGCGAATGCGATCATGGAACCGCCTAGTGTAAGTGTCGAGCATGCCTGTCCGAACACGCGTGGCACTGGGCGTGGCCGCCGCAGGCAGCTTCCGCGGGAACCCCGACGGCAGCGCCCGCACGTCGCGACGCCCATGTCGGCACGCCTCTTGCGAGGATCGCGCCCGCTTTCGGCTCTTCCTTCCCTTCCTCTTTGCCCGCGCACTCCAAAATCCAAGGCTGCGGGCGCAGCGCAGCGCGGAGTCCCCGCGACGCGCGCTGGTCGCCCCGGGCGGGGTCCCAGCGACGCGCGCGGATCGTCCGCTGCGCGAAGCAGAGAGAGCTGACTAGCTAACTGGCTGGCTGATAGCGGGCCAGTCTCTGACCGCTGGGCAGAGCGACGACGGGCGAACGAGGCGCCGGGCCCCCCGCAGCACGGAGTTCCCGCGACGCGCGCTGGTCGCCCCGAGAGGGTCCCAGCGACGCGCGCGGGTCGTCCGCGGCGCGAGGCCAAACAATTAGTCGGGCAGTCGAGAGAAGGCGCGGCTCGGGGGAGACGCTCCTCAGGTCAGGCCTCGCGGATGAACTCGGTGAAGCCGAGCTCCCTGGCGAGGGCCGTCGCTTCCCTCCTGCGCCGCTTCGTGCGCGCCGCAAACTGCTCCAGCTGCTTCCGCAAGCCCTGCGGCGGCCCTGCCAGGAAGAACTCGATGCGCGGCGCCCGCATGAGCAGGAGGTCCTCGTGGCGCGTGGCGCGCGAGAGCAGCGCGTAGAGCTCCAGCCACCAGTCGTCGTCCTCCTTCTTGCCGTTCCCTACCTCGTGGCGGCCGCAATCCAGGATCACGCCTGGGCGACGTCGACCGAGGGAGCAGCGCGCCGGGCAGCCGACGGCCCAGGGCGAGAGTCCACAGGACCGAGAGATGGTCTGGCCGCGGACTGCTCGCGCCCCGGAGGTCTGGCCGCCCCCGGAGCGCCGTTCCCCCGCCCCGTCGCCTTCGCGCACGGTGCGCCCCTGGCACGCCACCGTGGTGATGACCCTGCCGTGCGAGAAATGCGGGGGGTGTGCCGAAATGGGTGGGGGTGACGCATGCGGGCGGCGGGCACTGGGGCCTTCGGTGGAGCTCCCTATGGAGCCACGAAACGTGTGAGGGGTGTGCCGAAATGGGTGTGGGGGACGCATGCGGCCGCGGGCACTGGGGCCTTCGGTGGAGCTCCCTATGGAGCCACGAAACGTGTGAGGGGTGTGCCGAAATTGTGTGGGGGACGCATGCGGCCGCGGGCACTGGGGCCTTCGGTGGAGCTCCCTATGGAGCCACGAAACGTGTGAGGGGTGTGCCCTTTGGGTGTGGAGCTCCCTATGGAGGACGTGTGAGGGGTGTGCCGAAATGCGCATGCGGCCGCGGGCACTGGGGCCTTCGGTGGAGCTCCCTATGGAGCCACGAAACGTGTGAGGGGTGTGCCGAAATGGGTGTGGGGACGCATGCGGCCGCGGGCACTGGGGCCTTCGGTGGAGCTCCCTATGGAGCCACGAAACGTGTGAGGGGTGTGCCGAAATGGGTGTGGGTGACGCATGCGGCCGCGGGCACTGGGGCCCCGGTGGAGTCGTGTGAGGGGTGTGCCGAAATGGGTGTGGGGGGCGCATGCGGCGCGGGCACTGGGGCCTTCGGTGGAGCTCCCTATGGAGCCACGAAGCGTGTGAGGGGTGTGCCGAAATGGGTGTGGGGGACGCATGCGGCCGCGGGCACTGGGGCCTTCGGTGGAGCTCCCTATGGAGCCACGAAACGTGTGAGGGGTGTGCCGAAATGGGTGTGGGGACGCATGCGGGCGCGGGCACTGGGGCCTTCGGTGGAGCTCCCTATGGAGCCACGAAACGTGTGAGGGGTGTGCCGAAATGGGTGTGGGGACGCATGCGGCCGCGGGCACTGGGGCCTTCGGTGGAGCTCCCTATGGAGCCACGAAACGTGTGAGGGGTGTGCCGAAATGGGTGTGGGGACGCATGCGGCCGCGGGCACTGGGGCCTTCGGTGGAGCTCCCTATGGAGCCACGAAACGTGTGAGGGGTGTGCCGAAATGGGTGTGGGGGACGCATGCGGCCGCGGGCACTGGGGCCTTCGGTGGAGCTCCCTATGGAGCCACGAAACGTGTGAGGGGTGTGCCGAAATGGGTGTGGGGGACGCATGCGGCCGCGGGCACTGGGGCCTTCGGTGGAGCTCCCTATGGAGCCACGAAACGTGTGAGGGGTGTGCCGAAATGGGTGTGGGGGACGCATGCGGCCGCGGGCACTGGGGCCTTCGGTGGAGCTCCCTATGGAGCCACGAAACGTGTGAGGGGTGTGCCGAAATGGATGTTGATGATGATGATGATGGGAGGGGGGGGGAGGCAGCGGGGGGAAGGAAGGAGGGAGAACGCGGGGCACCGTCTCTTCAAAACGAGGACCCAACACCACAGGATGGTTGGGAAAAACAATGCGACTGCCATACGATTACCATACGACTACGACCATACGACTACCATACGATTGCCGCGCGACTACCGTACGATTACCATACGATTACCCTACGACTACCACACGACCACTGTGCGATTTTCATACGGTTGCCATTACCGTACGATTACCATACGATTACCATGCGACGACCATACAACTACCAGACAATTCCAATACGATTACCATACGATTACCATACGACTACCATACGATCACCATACGACTACCATACGACTACCATACGACTACCATACGATTACCATACGACTACCATACGGTTACCATACGGTTACCATACAATTACCATACGATTACCATACGATTACCATACGAAAGCCACACGTTTACCACACGATTACCCTGCGACTACTATACGACTACCATACGTTTACCATACGATTACCGTACGACTACCATGCGAAAGCCTGCGACGACGAAGACGGCGGCGATGACGACGACGACGCCCTTGTGAGGCCCCGAACCGCGTGAAGGATGCGCCGAAATGGGCCCGAAATTTTCGGTTCGCACAGTGTTCCTCATCCATCCTGTCCTCGCCCTGATCATCATCCTCGTCATCATCATCATAATCGTATTGATCATCCTACTCCTCGTCATATGGAGGCCTATAGAACTCCGATGGGGTCCTATGGAATTCGTGTGGAAGCCAATCGAATTCCTATGGGGACCTATATAGAATTCCTATGGATGCCTATCGAATTCCTATGGAGGCCTATCGAATTCCTATGGAGACCTATAGGATTCCGATGGAGGCCTATAGAATTCCTGAATTCCTACGGAGGCCTATAGAATTCATATGGGGTCCGATAGAATTCCGATGGAGGCCGATAAAATTCCGATGGGGGCTTATATATGGAAGCCTATAGAATTCCTATGGGGGCCCATCGAATTCCTACGGAGGCCTACAGGATTCCCATGGGGGCCTGTAGAATTCGTGTGGAGGCCGTAGAATTCCGATGGGGCCCTATAGAATTCCTAAGGAGGTCTATAGAATTCCTACGGCAGCATATAGGATTCCTAGGAAATCCTATTAGGGAATCCTTGGCGCCCCCAGGAGACCCCCAGAGAGGGTTGCTCGGTTGCTCGGTTGCTGGGGGGGGGGGGGCGGCCGGGGCTCCCACGCGCGCCTTTTCCAACAACAATAACAACAGCAGCAGCAGCAGCACAACCACCACCACCACCACACACAACACCACCACCACAACAACAACAACAACAACAACAACAATCATTTTACCCGAACGCTCAGTGTTCTCCCCAGTGCCAGGGTTTTCTTGCGACACCAGCCAATACCCCCACTTCGTGGGGGGGCCGTTCAAGCTCTACCAAATATCCAAACGACTCTTCGAGACCACCCACACCCAGCTTCCCGCCCTATGACGTTGGGACACTTCACTTCGTGGCGTGCGGACGACCCTGGCTACTACACTGGCGTGGGGTACACACCCACAGAGGTTGATCACATCTGTTACATATGATGTGGTACACGGTACACGTGAGATGGTACGCAGTGCCAAGATAGTTGGTCACATTTTTGGGGCAAATTCGTGGGGATGCGATTACAGAAGTACATGTGTTACACTGATGTTATACAGTCCCAAGGATGACGCATGCATTGCTCATAGACTCATGGCGCTATGATCCTAACTCTCAGTGCCCAACGCGCGCGTGCACAGCCAGACGGAGGGAGAGAAACACATGTATACAAGGTTCGTGACATACGCACGGTCCACCATGTTGTAAACGATCGCATGCACGGTAAGTTCTGAAATTATACGTATGTACAAGCAGACATGCGAGGGAGAAAGGGAGATGGCCATCGACAGTTCCAATACGGCTCCAAGGCGGAAGAGGGGGATGGTGGCCCTCGCAGGCGCGCAACCGTTGTTGGAGAAGTTCAAAGCACCTGAAGAAGTAGCACGCAAAGACCCTTTTGACAGAAATGTTTAAAAAGTGGTGTGTTTCCTATGAATCCGCAAGAGCGCGCGGAAGGACATTTTGACAATTTTTTCTTAAAAAACCATTGGGTTTTTGATGTTTTTATGTTAAAATCGCTACGAAACCTAAGGTTTTGGAAGGATTTCGTCTTGCGAGCGCGAATGTCCACTTTACCTTATTTTTTGCAAGGGATTCTTGAAATTTGATCAACTAAGAACAAGAATTTTCATTTTCTATTGTTTTTTGCAAGGGAAAACGAGCGTCAACAAAAAACCGGATCCGGGGGTAATCCACTTTTCTGAAGCTTTCGCAGAAAAATGATGAAAATGTAGCTGCGGCCTAGGTTTTGGGCGGGGGGCGTGCACCAGGGGGTCCAACAATAATAATTCTTTAGAAGTAATAGTGTTCAACAACAACAACAACAACAACAACAACAACAACAACAACAACAACAACAACAACAACAACAATAACAACGCAACAAACTAAATTTTCACCACGAACTCTTGATTCAGCCACGCACGCAGGGACAATGAATGACCGCCTGGCCCCCTCACTCTGATTATTGCTGACGGTTCCACAGCCCCTTGGGTGGGTCCCATGAGGCCTAAAACGGCGAACCCAATTCGACCACTTTCCTTTGAGGCTGTTTTCTCATGGTGGTCTAAATCAATGTGTTTGCGTAGGGCTGGCCTAGAGGGGGGGCGCGGGAGAAGCCCAGAACCAAGAAAGGCCCACGGGCAGCCCAGGAGAGGGGTGTCAACGTCAATGGAGGTCAACATTCTCTGGAGGAAGATCGCCCTCCAATACAACCCAATCGGAAGGAACCGTCACACTTGCGCCTGCGGCGCTGGCATTGATTCTGATTTTCCCATAAGTGCATGTGACGGGACAAAGTCGAGCAGGGAGAATGCCGTTCAAGCTTTCGTCCAAGCCGGCGGCGGCAAGAGGCAAAGACCTCAAGAAGAAAATCCAGCACCGTGCCTGCACGATGTGGGCATGTGAGAATGCCAAGTGCTGCTCTGTAGTGTTTCTATGTTCTATAAAACGATCCCCACCCCTTCCCAAGTGTCGCGCGCATTCATCCCCCCAACGAGGACAAGATCCCGCGTGAAAAAAATGGGCCCGCGCCCCCGAAGCCACGATCCCTCGTTAAGAACTACGAATTCGCATCCCGAACTTCCGAGACGGCCCATACACCTAACCAGGGACACCAAAATGGCCCAAGATGCATCGGAAACGGGCCAAGATGTACCCAAGGCAGCAGCACATGGCCTCAAGACGGCCCGAGATGGAGGATACCTCGGCCGTGGCTCACTCTCAATGAATGTGAAACCTAAACTTGTTATTTGAGATGATAACTCCCCGTGGATTGGTGTCCTGTAGATGGATCGGTTCCTCCCTGCCGCATTACTGTCATTCCAGAATATTGAATCCGGGAACAATATACGGACATAATGAAGTAGGGTTGCGTCCAGTCCAGACCCTCTTCTCAGGCGCCCCCCCGCTCCATTATTATCATTTCGGAATCATGAACCCACGTTTCCCATTCCCGGAACATTACGAGCCCCAGTTTATAATCTGCCGGAACTCACGAAGCGGGGTCAACATTCGAACAAAACGAATCCCAATCGGGAGCTCGGGGGTTGGGGGGAAATAGTATCCATTAGCATTCCAGAAGAATGATTCCGGAACCAACATTCCCGTCTTAAGCTCAGGCGCCGCCCCCAAGCTCCATTATCATCACTCCGGAATGGTAAACCTGGGCTCGCTACTCCCAGAACTTTACGGACCCCCAATTTATAATGTCCGGAGGTGATGCAACGGGGTGAATACTCGGAGATAACAAATCCAATTCTGGAGCTCAAAAGTTTGCGGGGAAATAAACATAAGTACGATTACAAAATCATGATACCGGGGAAAAACCCCAATCACAACTGCATTAGGGCTATAGGGCTATAGGGCTATGGGTCTATAGGGCCATAGGACCATAAGGATATAGGGCTACACGCATATAGAGCTATACGGCTATGGGGCCATAGAGCTATAGGGCTATACGGCGATTGGGCTATAGGTCTATAAACCTATCGGGCTATAGGGAAATATAGCATTAGAGCTATAAGACACCGGGGCACCTTGGCACCCGGGCACCGTGGAAATCGGCGGCGAACTTCACCTGGGCACCCGGGCACCCGGGCACCTGAATCGGCGGCGAACCTCACGTAATCGTACGAATCCGCTAGGGCCCCTGCTCTGATTGGGGAATAAACCCAAATTCATCAGTCTGGGGTTCCGAAGGGGAACATTATAAACCCGAATCGATAATGTTCCGGAGGAACATTATGAGCTCCAAGAAACTTTCCCGAAACATAAGAAACTACTGTTTCGGGGGGGCAAATTAAACCCCAATCAGTTTTCCCGGAACATTACGAACCCAGGTTACTGTCTTTGCGGGGTCCATTCTGCCGAGATGCCTGCAAGAGGGCCCCAGAAGGCAACAACAATACCTCCAACAAGCCCGAATTATCCCAAGTCGTGGACTCCGTTTTTATGGCGACTTTCGCATTCTCGCCGCTCAAAACGGCCCAGGACGCCTTCCACGATGGCCCCCAAAGGCCCCCACGAGGGTCCAAAGGTGGCCCAAGAGGATACCACGAGGGCCCAAGAGGCATCCAATATTGCCCCAAAGCGGCCCAAGAAAGCCCCCCGTCGGACCAAAAACGGCCGCAGAAGGCCCTTCGACTGCCCAAGACGGCTCCACGACGGCCGCCAGGCATCCACCGCACGGCCAAGAGGGCGCTCGGCCGCCGCCCACGTCTGAGGACAAGCGGCGGCGAGGGCTTCGAGACTGGGCTCGCCCAGTTCGCGGTGCACCTCCGCCAGGCATGTCTGCCAGGAGCCCGCCAAATGCGAACTCGCTGGGCCCCGCCTTCGTGCTGACGACGCCCAGATGAGGGAATCATTGCCCTCGATGCCTGTGGCTGCGGGGGAGCTCGAAGGGGGCCCCCCCGTCATGCCTAGCGCGGGCGAGGCATTTGTCCACGAAACACGCGAAGGACAGAATGGCGGCACCCTGGTCCTCACTCTCCTTGAACCCAGTGGGCCAGAAGAAACGGCGCTGGAGGGCGTCGGCCGGGCGGGCCAGGGGCCGACGGTGAGCACGCCCAGAGCACCTCCAGACGAAATGTTCTTGATCCGCAACTGGCTCTGGGCAAAATGGGCGCGCGCCGCTGGCCCCCGAATGCGCGGCCGACCTCATAGGGGCAAGACCAACCGCCCGCCGAGGACCTTCGTGGCCTTTTACATTTTCTTCATGTAGCAGTCCTGCACGGCCATGGTCCGCCTGCTTCAGCACTGCGGAGCCTGGGCGGTCCATGCCATGCAAGAATACTTTCGGGCACTGCTGACGAAGGAGCTGTAGTCTGCGCGCCGCCAGGCCTCCTGGAGGAGCTGGGCGACGGGGCGAAATCCATGCCAGAGCTGGCTATCGCAGTCCAGGAAAGGCTCGAAGCGCAGCGGGGCATGCTGCCAGGTCCAAGGCGCTGCTGGCCTGGGCACCCAGCCGGTGCTGGGGAGGTGCTTGGCGAGCGTGCGTGTGCAAGAACGCCACGGCAGCCTGGTCACGGTGCCTTTCCCTCTCGGCTTCGCTTCAGTGCGAGCAATAGCCGTGACCACGTCACACTGCGCCCTCGACTGGCGGTCGGCACGGAGTCCGAACATCAAGGTGCAAGCTGGCCTGGCGACCATCCTCGGGACGCCCGCGGCGGCGTGGAACGCCGTGGTGATGCTGTCCTTCGTGTACTTCCTGGGCGAGGTCTCCCACCATCCCCGGGCGGCTTTGGACGTGGGGCCCGCCTGGAGGATCCGTATCTTGCGGCTGCGGCTGGTCTGGAGGCTAGCGGCCCTCTGCGCCTTCTCGATGCTGCCGCGTTCCTTCTTGCTGACGGGCCTGTCCAGAAACCCACGAACGCAGGCAGGCGTCGCTCTTCCTACCTGTACAGACCGATCCCGCTGCGAGCCATGCGCGCGTAGGTAGTCTCGCGCGCGGTCGCCGTGAGGGGCTGTCCCAGCAGGCTTTCGGCGTGCCGCAAGACCTGGTCGTCGTAGGCGCGGGACCAGGCCTCGTTGAGGAGGTGCACCCGCGCGCGGTGGAGCGCGGCGCCGTTGGTGAGCGTGAGCAGGAGCACGAGTTCGTCGTGGACTCGGAGACCGTGCCAGCGCAGGTGCTCCAGCAAGGCGACCATGTGGCCCGCCGCCAACTCGGGCGCGGCCGCCGAGCCGAAACTCGTCACCGTGGGGTCCTGGCCTGGGCCGTCCGCCGCCGCCCCGCCGCAGACGAGCGGCAACCGGCTACCCACGCACCGGAGCTCGGCAACCACCGCGGCCGCGAGGTTCGGCAGGAGCTGCAAGCAGCCCAGGTTCCAAACCTTCGTCTTGCGAGCGTTGAGGCGGAGGCCGCGCGCTGCGAAGAGGGCTGGGGCGCTAGCGAAGGCCCGCGGCGAGCGCCTGCGGCGTGCCAGCGACGAACACGTCGGTGATGTAGGCAACCACCTGGAGGTTAAGGTCGTACTGGAAGGCGGCCGCCGCGAGCTCCTGGTAGAGCCTCGCCGTTACATGGGGCAACCCTGGTCAATGCCACGCTTCGCCGTCACCTCAGCAGAGCAGCCGCGCTGTCCGTGTGCGCCGTGCGCCGTGCCCCCGCCGTACCAGGCCGTACCAAACCGCCGCAGCGAAGCGCGCGAGGGGCGAGAGGCGCTGGGCGACTTCTTGGAGCACGACATCCCTGTGCTGAGCCTTCTCGACCGAGCAAGTCAACAATGTGTACATGACCTCTACGCAGTTGCGCCGGCCAACCCCAAACTGGTGCGGCCCCAGCGCTCGTGCAATGAGCTACCTGCGTTTCGTCGTCGCTGCCTTCGCCGCAACGCGGCGGAGCGTCTCTCCGCACGCGTTGGGCCGTACTACGACGTCTGGTTTCTGGAGCGGGATCAGGCGGCCGACCAACAACGCCTTCGAAACGCTTGGTGGCGCCTCGCCTCGCATGATGACGGCGAGCACCTGCACCAGCGCCTCCTCCTCCTACTCCTCCTCCTCCTCCTCCTCTTCCTCCGCCTCCTCCTCCTCCTCCTCCTCCTCCTCCTCCTCCTCCGTCTCCCCCTGCACCTCCTCCTTGCCCTCCTCCTGCGCCTTTTCCTCTTCCTCCTCCTCCTCGAGGTCGCCAGGGAGGTCTTGGCCCCTCCCTCCCCACTCCCTCCGCCCAAGCGCTGCGGTCCGCTGCTCTATCGTTCTGCCTCTGCTCCCGGTTCCACTGCCTCCAAGCGTCGCCCTGGGCGCTGATCTGGCGGGTGCGCCGGCTGGGGCAGGATACGGTCACCCTTTTCTTCTCCTCCTCCTCCTTTTCATCGTCGTCCTCGTCCTCCTCCTCCTCCTCCTCCTCCTCCTCCTTCTTCTCCATCACCATCATCACCATCACCATCATCATCATCATCATCATCATCATCATCATCATCATCATCATCATCATCATCATCATCATCATCATCATCATCATCATCATCTTCATCAGCAGCAGCAGCATCAGCATCATCCTCATCCTCATCACCATCACCATCACCATCACCATCACCATCACCATCATCATCATCATCATCATCATCATCATCATCATCATCATCATCATCATGACCATCATCATCATCGTCATCATCGTCATCATCACCACCACCACTCCATCACGACATCACGCCATCACCATCATCATCTCCATCATCAGCAACAGCATCAGCACCAACAGCATCATTATGATGAGGAGTATCCTCCTCATCATCATAATCAGCATCATCATGAGCATGACCATCATCATCATGATCATCGTCATCATCATCATCAGCATCATCATCATCGCCATCGTCATCGTCATCATCATCATCATCGCCATCGCCATCGTCATCATCATCATCATCCTCATCATCATAACCAACATCATCATAACCACCATCACCTCCGACACCATCACCATCACCATCATCATCACCGTCATCATCAGTATCATCATCATCACCGTCGTCATCATCAACATTGTCATCATCAGCAGCATCTTCACCAGCATCATTATCGGCATCATCCTCATCGCCTTCGTCATCATCCTCATGATAATCGTCATCACCATCACCATCACCATCACCATCATCAGCATCATCATCATCGCCGTCATCATCATCGTCATCGTCGTCATCATTCTCAGCATCATCATCATTGTCATTATCATCATCATCGTCATCATCATCATCATCGTCATCATCATCATCATCATCATGACCACCATCATCATCATCATCATCATCATCATCATCATCATTATCATCATCATCTTCCTTTCCTTTTCGTTATGAATAACTCCTCCCTGTCGCATCCCGAGGCCAGTCGGAAGGGCGGGCCGGGCGTTTCGCCTGAGACTTCCTCACCATCCATGGTCCTGGAGCCTGAACGATGCACCAATTTCAAGGATGGAGGTCGGGTCGCTTTCAAAGTGTGGCTTTCGCCTTAGCGCCGCGCACATCCGTCTCAAAAATGTGCAAGAGCTTCACGGATTCACAACACATATTTTTCACATGTCGCTCTCGCCTTAGCGCCGCGCAGATCCGTCTTACAAACTTGCAAGAGCTTCACGTATTGAGGACATGCCGTTTTCAGAATATGGCTCTCGCCTTGGCGCCGCGCGCATCCGTCTTCAAACTTTGCAGGAGTTTCACGGATGGCGGGCGGTTGGTCTCCACATGTGGCTATAGTCTCAGCGCCGCGCACATCCGTCTCAACAATGTTCAAGAGCTTCGCGGATGGAGGGCGGCTTCTTTTCGAAATGTCGCCCTCGCCTTAGCGCCGTGCACACTCGTCATACAAACTTGCCAGAACTTCACGTGTTGAGGACAAGACGTTTTCAAAATCTGCCTCTTGCCTTAGCGCCGCGCGCGTCCGTCTTCAACATTTGCTAGATCTCCACGGATAGAGGGCGGGTGTTTTCAAACTGTGGCTATCGCCGTAACGCCGCGCAAATCCGCCGTGAAAATCAGCAAGAGTTTAGCGGATGTAGCGCGGTTCCTTTTTCATAATGTGGCTCTCGCCTTAGCGCCGCGCACAATCGATGTAAGAGTTTGCGACATATTCAGGGAGTCACATGGTTGACGTCCCAGGAAGGGTGTTTTGGCAAGATGTCGGATTGTCAGGGCGGAACACTTACGTTGATTCGTGATGTTGACGTCCGAGGAATGGTGTTCTGGCACAATTCAGGGTCGACAAGGCACAACAGTAACGGTGATTCGCGGCGTTGAAGTCCCAAGGGTGTGGTTCTAGCACAAATCGGAATTTCCAACAGGCTGTTTTCCAACGGGAACTTCCTTCAGTGACAATGAGTCCTTGTAGGGGCCTATGAAGAGGGAGCTTGGATGGAAGGCTTATTTCAATATCGTCGCGAAACTTGGGTTTGCACTTCTCATCCTTCCTCGTCCTACTCCCCCTCCTCCTCCTCCTCCTCCTCCTCTTCCTCCTTCTCCGAACCATCAGCGTCATCAATGTCATCGCCACCACCATCCTCATCATTGTAATCATCCTGTCATCATCACTACCATCACCATCCTCATCATCATCACCACCATCACCATCACCACATCGTCATCACCACCACTATCACCATCATCATCGCCAGCACCATCATCATCAGCAACAGCATCACCATCATGTTCAACATCAGCATCATCATCATCATCATCATCCTCATCTTCAACATCACCATCACCATCATCATGATCATCACCACCACCACAATGATCACCATCACCATCAGATCACCACCACCATCATTATCATCATTATCATCATTACCATCACGAGCAACATCAACATCAGCATCAACATCAGCACCCGCAGAAGCATCATCATCACCATCGTCATCACCATCACCATCAACATCACCAGCATCATCATCAGCATCATCATCACCACCACCATCATCATCATCACCACCAACATCTTAATTATCATGATCATCAGCAGCATCAGCATCAGCATCAACATCAGCATCAGCATCAGCATCATCATCATCATCATCATCATCACCGCCACCATCATCATCATCACCACCACCATCACCATCACCACAACCATCATCATCATCAGCATTACCATAATCATAAGCATCAGCATCAGCATCATCACCACCATCACCACCACGTCCATCATCACCACCATCATCATAATCATCCTCATCATCGTTATCATCATATCATCATCAGCTTCATCCTCATTTCATCATCATCATCATCACCATCATCATCACCACCACCATCATCACCATCATCATCAGCATCATCATCATCAACACCATAAGCAGTATCAGCATCATCATCAGCAGCAGCATCATCATAATCCTTCCTCTTCAAATATTTTTCCTCATCTTCCTCCTCCCCCTCCTCACCCTCCTCCTTCTCTTCACTCTCCTCCTCCCCTTCTCCCCCATTTCGCCTCCTTCTCCTCCTCCTCATCCCCACAATCATCAGTATAGTCCACCTCAGATTTCCCTCCTGAATACCCCCTCGCCCCCCATGAGCATCCTCGTCTCAACGACAACAGGAAGCTACACGTACATTAATGATGCATCACGGCTGGCCTTCTGCAATGACTGCGAAATTGAAGCTCCCGCGATGATGTGGTTTCGGAGGATACAGAGTCGCACGATACGAGTTAGGTGGAAGCGGGCAAGGCAGACAATACTGTCGATACGTTGTGTTACTCGCTCTAGCACGAGAGAGAGCCCCCCAGAGGCCTGCTGATGAAACTTATCCGAAGCTTTTTCCAACAATGCGCCAAGAGCGGCCAAAACGGCTGCTCAATGGGCGCCTACGAACCTCCCCAACAACCCGGACCAAAGCTTGCCAAGCCATATGCTGGGCAAAATGTAATCTCATGATAGCCAGAAGATGGCACCTAAATGGCCCTGAGATGGTTCGGGTTGGTAAAGCAAGCCCGATGAGCAATTCAAAATTGGCCCACGATGACCGAATGAACTCGTTTCGGGCTCTGAAAAGCGGCCCAAATCTTTTGGCGTTTGCTGTTATCGGTCTTCTCGTATTTGTGGGATCTAACGGGCTTCTCGGGCGCAGGGGTGGCCCTGAGAAGGCACCGAGAGAACCACGGGGCAACCCGGGACTCATCACCCGACAGAGAGGGGGGGGCAACAAATGATGACTCTGGGACCGAACAAGACCGAGATCTCTCTCGCCCTCGCGCAACTTCGCCTCAACCGCAAGCGCGACACGACCCGACACCGAAACCGAATTCCCCGTTGGGCGACTCCATTTCACTTCGATCTCACGCGCGCCCTCTGAGAGTACATACATACATCCATCATCCATCCATACATCATACTAGAACCACGCGCGCGCGCTTCGCGCGCGCTTAGGTTCTGTCGAGTCACAGACCCAGGAATCGTTGCGAGAAGAAATTGGTGACGCGAAGCGTCTTGGGGGCGTCCTTGGACGTCTGGGGTCTCCTGGGGCCTCTTGAGGGGCCTCCTTGGGGCCTTCTTGGGCTCCATCTGGAAGCCAAGATGGATGCAACAAGAGGGTGCTTGGGCTCTCCGTGAGCTATCCTCTGGTTTTCATTCCCCTGGAGAGGAGAGGAGGAGGAGGAGGAGGAGGAGGAGGAGGAGGAGGATGAGAAGGAGGAGGAGGAGGAAGATGCAGAGGAGGGAGGAGGAGGAAGGAGAGGAGATGTTGGGGCGCTCTTGGGGCCCTCTTGGGCTCTCTTGGGGCTCGTCGGGGCCCTCGTGGGGCCACCTTGGGCTCCTCTCGGAGCTCCAAGAGGAGCCCACAGAGGGGCCCAACATCGGTCACGCGAGAGCTCTTTCGCGTGACCGATGTTGGGGCCCTCTTGGGGCCCTATTGGGCCTCCTTGGGCCCTCTTGGGGTCTCGACGGGGCCCTCGTGGGGCCATCTTGGGCTCCTCTCGGAGCACCAAGAGGAGCCCAAAGAGGGGGCCCAACATCGGTCACGCGAGAGCTCTTCCGCGTGACCGATGTTGGGGCCATCTTGGGGTTCCTTGGGCCTCCTTGGGCCCACGTGGGGCTCCCTCGGGGCCCTCGTGGGGCCATCTTGGGCCCCTCTTGGAGCTCCAAGAGGAGCCCAAAGAGGGGCTCAACATCGGTCACGCGAGGGCTCTTCCGCGTGACCTATGCTGGGGCTCTCTTGGGTCCCTCTTGGGCCTGCTTGGGTCCTCTTGGGGTCTCGTCGGGGCCCTCGTGGGGCCATCTTTGGCTCCTCTCGGAGCTCCAAGAGGAGCCCACAGAGGGGCCCAACATCGGTCACGCGAGAGCTCTTCCGCGTGACCGATGTTGGGGCTCTCTTGGGGCTCTCTTGGGTCCCTCTTGGGCCTCCTTGGGCCCACGTGGGGTTCCCTCTGGGCCCCCTCTTGGGCCCGTCTTGGGGCCCTCTTGGGCCATCTTGGGCGCCTCTTGGGCCGTCTTGGGGCCCTCTTGGGCTGTCCTGGGGCCCTCTTGGAAGCTTCTTGGGCCGTCTTGGGGCGGTCTTGGGCGCCTCTTGGGCCGTCCTGTAACGTCGGAAAGCCCAAAAGACAACTTTGTTGAAAATGTACGTTTTACGAAGGGAATGGGCAAATTTTTGCGTCTAGGGGCCCTCTTGGGACGCATGTTGGAGGCTTCTTGGGGCCTCTTGGGGGCGTCCTTGGACGTCTGGGGTCTCCTGGGGCCTCTTGAGGGGCCTCCTGGGGGCCTCCTGGCGGCCTCTTGGGGCGGAAGGCTCGAGCTTGCGGTTCGTGGTCCCCCTCTGGGCCCCCTCTTGGGCCCGTCTTGGGGCCCTCTTGGGCCATCTTGGGCGCCTCTTGGGCCGTCTTGGGGCCCTCTTGGGCTGTCCTGGGGCCCTCTTGGAAGCTTCTTGGGCCGTCTTGGGGCGGTCTTGGGCGCCTCTTGGGCCGTCCTGTAACGTCGGAAAGCCCAAAAGGCGACTTTGTTGAAAATGTACGTTTTACGAAGGGAATGGGCCAATTTTTGCGTCTAGGGGCCCTCTTGGGACGCATGTTGGAGGCTTCTTGGGGCCTCTTGGGGGCGTCCTTGGACGTCTGGGGTCTCCTGGGGCCTCTTGAGGGGCCTCCTGGGGGCCTCCTGGCGGCCTCTTGGGGCGGAAGGCTCGAGCTTGCGGTTCGTGGTCCCCCTCTGGGCCCCCTCTTGGGCCCGTCTTGGGGCCCTCTTGGGCCATCTTGGGCGCCTCTTGGGCCGTCTTGGGGCCCTCTTGGGCTGTCCTGGGGCACTCTTGGAAGCTTCTTGGGCCGTCTTGGGGCGGTCTTGGGCGCCTCTTGGGCCGTCCTGTAATGTCGGAAAGCCCAAAAGGCAACTTTGTGAAAAATGTACGTTTTACGAAGGGAATGGGCCAATTTTTGCGTCTAGGGGCCCTCTTGGGACGCATGTTGGAGGCTTCTTGGGGCCTCTTGGGGGCGTCCTTGGACGTCTGGAGGCCATCTTCAGCATCTCGGAGCCCTCTTGGAGGCCTCTTGGAAGTTTCTTGGGCCGTCTTGGGCGTTTCTGGGGCCGTCTTGTCTGACCGGGGAGGCCTCCGGCAAGCCCCGACGAGCCTCCGGGGCCCCCGGGGTGCACATTTGTGGTCGAGGTCCCGGCCCCGGGCCCCCGGACCCGGTGCGCCGTTATATATATATATATATATATATATATATATATATATATATTATATATATATATATATATATATATATATATATATATAATATAAGAGAGAGAGAGAGACAGAGAGACAGAGAGACAGAGAGACAGACAGACAGACACACAGACAGACAGTCATACAGGCAGGCACAGAGACAGAGGCAGGCAGTGAGAGAGAAAGTAACGAAAAGAGAGCGTTAAAGACAGAGAGAAGGAGAGAGAGAGAGAGAGACATGCAGAGCGACAGGGACGGAGCTTGCCTTAGAGACGTTGATGATCTGCTTGCTCTCCTGGCCATTCAACGCCATACTACCCTCTAGTCGCCCCGACGAGCCCCAAGCAAACACACACTACACACTACCCTCTAGTCGCCCCTAACTCTGCTGTTGTATAATGTGTAGACAGCGCAACTGAACATGAAAATAACAATATATGTATATATCTGTTGATATATATATATATATATATATATATATATATATAGATGACCTTGCTCGGAGTGAACTTCCTGCCAGCCTTGCTGGCATCGCAATAACAGATGGGAGCGAGCAGGAGCGAGCCCACACGCTCAAAATGAGTTTCCTGACAGCAGCGCTGGCAGCGTGAAGTGCTCTGGAGAGGAGCCAGCGTTCTCGGAGCTCCTCCCGACTGGCAACACTACGTGCGCCAAGAGCGAGCTGGCACGCTCAAAATGAGCTTCCTGCCAGACGCTGGCACGCTGGCAGCTTGAAGTACACCGGAAGCGAACTGGCACCCTCCAGTGCTCTTCCTGCCGACATCGCTGACAACTCGATGTGCGCTGGGAGCGAGCCGGCACGCTCGGAATGATCTTCCTGGCAGATCGCTGGCAGCGGAACGTGCACCAGAAGCAAGCTGGCACGCTCGGAAAGAGCTTCCCAGCAGCAACGGTGGGAGCGCGAAATGCAGCGGGAGCGAGCTGGCACGCTCGGCATGAGCTTCCTGGCGACAACCATGGCAACGCGATGTGCGCCGTGAGCGAGCCAGCAGAGCACGTTCGGAGTGAGCTTCTTGGTAGCAACGCCGGCAACAACGCTGGCAGCGCGGAGTGGCCCAGAAGCGAGCAGTCACGCTCGGAATGAGCCTCCTGCCGCCAGCACTGGCAACGTGATGCGCGCCAGGAGCGAGCTGGCATGCTCGGAGCGAGCTTCCTGGCAACAACGGTGGCCGCGCGAAGTACAGCAGAAGCGAGCAGGCACGCTCAGACCAAGCTTCGTACCGATAACGCTGGCAACGCGAACTGCGCCAGAAGCGCGGCAGTACCTTCGGAGTGAGCTTCATGGCATCAACGCTGGCAGCAACGCTGGCGACGTGGAGTGCCCCAGGAGCGAGTCAGCACCCTCGGCGTGAACTTCCTGGCAACATCGCTGAAATTAACTATGGCGACGCGAAATGCATCTTAAGTTGAGCGAGCTGGCACGCTCAGAGTGATCGTCTTGCCGACAAGAATGGTAACGCGATGTTCGCTGGACAAGAACTGGCACACTCGATTCCTTGCAACTACGCCAGCAACGCGACACGAACCAGAAGCCAACCGGTACGCACGCGAGGCCCACACGAGGCACACTGGAGGGGCACCGGGGGCATCTGTACTGAGGGAGCCGCAAAGCAGATAGCAAGAACACTCTAGACCAGTCTAGTGGGTACCAAACCCGAATCCGCCAACAGTGACTGAACTAAAGCAGCGGCCTGCAAACATCAGGAATCAAGACGAAGAAAGTGATGACAGCTTTGTCAAGAACATCGCGCGAGGAGTTGAATTTCATCAGCCGCGTCTCCGCTGGACCAGGACGACGCATAGATGAAGCAGAGTGGGGAGAGGTTACCTTGAATCGCTGGCCCATTGCACATAATGAAAAGCGAAAAGGCAACCTGCCACCGCACAAGCTGGTTGTTCTCTTCGAACCTCCCGCGGAACAAGGCATCATCGCCGCACGGTCAGCTACACTAAGTGAATGCTAACTGGGCTGAATCAAAGATCTCTACGTACGCGTACCGACGGCAATCAACAGGCGATTGGCGGCTTTGTTTTCGGGAAACTCTAGCACGTTCTGGATAAGTTGGATTCACCAGAGGCCAGGCGTGGTGCAGGACGACCTGATCATAGCCTCTGCGCACGTGCCCACATGTACAAATCCGCCGACCCTGTCGGCGTTCGGCGTCTGGAATGGGTTGTTCGTCGTGGTTGTTGTCCTCGTACGTACTCGTCCTCTTCTTTTCTGGGTCGGTCGCCGCTCCCCCCCTCTTTCCCTGGACCCTCGTCCTCAAGCTCGCCAGCCAAAGCGAAATGAAGCAACCCAGCCAAAGCGAAATCAACAACGTTGTCATTGAGTCGAAGGGAAGCCCCTAACCTTTGTTCCCTTCCCCGCCGGGGGGGAGGGGGGGGGGAGGGTCCCGGGGGGGGGGGGCCCGGGAGAGGTCCTGGGGGTATCCCGGGTCAGAATGCCATCCCCCGTTTGCGGCTTTTGCAGAGGGGCCCTCTGTAGATGCGCTGGAGGGGGGGGGCGCCACGACGGATCCGCCAGAGCGCCCCTAGAAGGCCCAGGCAGCATAAGACAGCCCAAGAACGCCTAAGGACGGCCAAAGGGGGCTCCCAGGCGTTGTGGCATTCTGGGGTCTTGTGGAAAGCTGTTTCCCAAAGACCCCAGAATGCCACAACGCCTCCTCCTCCTCCTCCTCCTCCTCCTCCTCCTCCTCCTCCTCCTCCTCCTCCTCCTCCCCCTCTGCTCCCCGTCCTGCTCCCCCTCCTGCTCCTCCTCCTGCTCCTGCTCCTTCCTGCTGTTCCTCCTCCTCCTCATCCTTTCCCCCCCTCCTCTTCGTCGTCTTCAGGGTCCGCGGCACCGGCCGTAAGGCCTTCGCAATATGCCCATCCCTCTGCGAGCACAAATGATCATGTATGTGCTTGCGCCAAGCATACACAAACACACATCCACACATACATCCAGGAAGACGGGCGCGTGCCTAATTCCAGAGCAAGCGGCGTGCTTCCATCTGCATGAAGCTACAATGCCGCGCCTTGGAAACAAACTTAAAAGATGTGCCCCCACCCCCCGCGTGGAGCCATGGATGTCTCTTGAGGCGCATGCAGAAGGCCTCCATAGAGCTGCGCGCTTGTTGAATCATCTGCTGGCTTCTCATCTTTGCACTGCTTCCACGGGATCCACTTGATATATATCTCTCACCATTGCGACGACTTTCGACGCCATCCAATCTCAACAAGTTCACCCTTCGACCTCCTGATGCTCCCCGCTTTGCAGATTTAGACATCTGGGAGCACAGCTACATTGTCCAGAGGGGACAGCCAAAAGCGCCGCTAGACGAATCCTCTCTGACATCCCCTACATGTCCATTCGGTCCGCTTGCCAAGTGGTCGTGGTGGTGATAATGGTGGCAGTGATGGGTGATAAGGGTACCGGATCTGGAGCGGCAGCGGCTTTGGTCAAACATTCCCATTGAGGCTTTCCCTTTGAAAAATATCAATTGTTTGGAAAAACCCGTGGGTGCTGGGCCTGCGTTGGCCATTCCTCGGGGTTCCTTGGTCCTGGTTCCTTGATTCATTGGTTTCGGTTCCTTGCTGCCTTCCTTGGGTTCTTCGGTATTGCTCACTTGATTCCTTGATATTGATTCCCTGATTATTTGGTTCGTGTGCTCCTTGGTTTTGCTTCCTTGGTTCCTTGGTCGTGTTTTCTTGCTGCCTCGCCTCGCAACGCCAAGCGATGCAAACAAATGTCAAGCATTGCCAAGCAACTAGTTGATTCCTGTAAGCACTAAGCTTTCTCAACCCATAAATTTGCGGGTTTTCGTTTTTCCTACTCCTGCTGCTGCCTGCTTTCTCTCCTCTCCCTCTCTCTCTCGCTTCCCCTTTGGGGCTCAAGCCTTTCTGGGTCAAGCTGGGGGTCGGCCCCAGGTGGCCGAAGGCCGCGTACTCTGGAGGCCACCTCAGGAGGCCCACAAAATTCCGGGGGTCCCCGGAAGCCGACACGGGCGGCCATGCGGGGCCGCGCGCCAGGGCGCTGGCCACGCGGCGAATCGCCCCTGCCGAGCGCCCATGCTGGTCGGAGGGGGCATCGGCCGTTGCGTGGCATCGGCGACCGCCCGCCGCGCAGTGTCGCTAGCCGCCCTTCTGCTCGCTTGCCTGGCGGGCCAAGAAGGAACAACTGGACTCATCAGCCCGCCGCGACGCGAGCTGCTGGCGATCGGATCCGCGTTCGGCGGGCTTCTGCTGGGCCGCGCTTGGAACGTGCCCAGTCCCACCGACGCTGGGGCGCAGTACGGGTATTCCTGGTTCGCGCACGCCGACATGGAGGTCGCAACGCCCTTCGAAGACGACGGGCCCAGCGAGGCTGGGTCGCCGCCAGCGGGGGGGCCCCCGCTTGGCGAAACGCCCGAAGCGCCGGCCCCTCGCGGGAGAAAGGGCACGAGACAACCAGTCCCGCCCCCACCCTGCGTCCCCAGACATCTCCTGGATCGGGGGCTGGGGAACCTGGATCTTGATTCGGGGATCCCCAGGGAACCGAACATGGCCCCGGAGAGCTGAGGTGATCGGAGTTGGGCCTTCCAGAACAGTCGATGACCTCACCCAGAAGGGAGCAGGATGGCTCAGCAAGGATGGCGGCTGGCTGGCCCACATCATGGACCGCGGAGACGTCCACCTCTTCGGCGCGGCCTTGCCACTCATCGCGAGGCCTGGCATCGCCCCGGGCTTCGCCGGGATCTCGGCCCTGACGGCGCACGGCATCAGGGTCATCTTCGCCCCCTTTAGCTGGTGCGTCTGGGTGCTCAGCGAGTCCCCCGCCATCTTCAAGCGCCCTCGGCACTCGCCGGGCGAGACGGAAGCAGGCGAGCCCCTGCCGCCATCGGCGCCGTAACTGACTGCGCCGCCCCAGAGCAGGCCCAACCTTTGAAGGCCACGTGAACGACGCCGGGGAGAGATGAGTGCGCACTCGCCGAAACTTGCGCCTGCGCTGCCCATGGGCCGCGCGACGAGCTCGTAGATCGCCGCGTGAGTGGCGCGCGTTCTTGGGCTTTCGCACTGCCCCGCCGCCGCCGTCGCTCCGCGCGACACGCGCGAGCGCCATCGACGCGTTGACGCACTGCCCGACAGACGGGGCAGTATCCGACAGCGCGCGGCGCTATATCGTAGATTTTCAGCGCCGCCCTTAAGTTGCGACTGGCGCTCGGGCGCGGCCGAGCGAAAATGCGGAAGGCCCCTGCCCTCGCTCAGCAAGCAAAGCGGGCGCGCAGACACCGAGATCCTGCGCGCCCCCACGTCGCAGGCCTGACGAGAAGCCAATCGCGAATGCGCAGGCGCGTCTTGACCGCGCAGATTACACGCCGTCAAGACGAGAACGCAGTCGGCGCGCGTCCGCGACCCGATTAAGACCACCCCGTGCGCGGCAGCCCCATTTTTCATCGTCAGTCGACCTCGGGGGTGATCGGAAATCGCCATGCAAACGCTCGCTGCGGGGAGGGGGTATCTCTCGTCGTACTCTGCGCGGAGTGCCGCGACAGCCGCTTCCTAATGTGGCCCGAGCCAGCTCCGCATCCTCAAAGCCGGCCTGGCGCCGCTCTTCCGCCCCGCGGCGCTAAACTGAACCCCGTCGCACGATGGCGGAAAGAGCAGCGGGCCAAAAACGAAGCGACGCCACCCCGCCCGCGGCGCGACGGCGTTAGAATTTCAAGCACTTGCCCCGCGCACCTTCGGCTTGTCATAGCGAAGTGGCGTCGGGGAGCCATCGCGCCGCGCTGGCCCCGAACGCCGCCCGAGCACCGCTCGAAACAACAGCGACGCGAGTTCCGCGCGCTGGCAACACGAAGTTCCCAATCATAGAATACGCACCGCTTGCCTCGCACAAAACCTGACGGCGCTGTTCGGCGGCGCGCCGCCGCCACTCGTCGTCTCGCCCAGCCCGGCGACGCGCGCAGCGCGCGAACCGCTGGCACTTTCCGAAACAGCGGCGCCGCGCCCGTCGAGCTGATGTGCGTCGCGCTTGCGGCGCTCGCAGCGCCGGCCAGCGTCGTGGGGCCGGTCCCCGCCTCGCCCCCGCGCGGCGGGAAAGGGGGGGCGTCGCGCTGCGCGTCGCCGCGCTGATCCTCGCTGCGGCGATGGCACCCGCCGCGGCGATCGAGCTCGTCTTGCTGCCGTTCGCAATTCAGGCCCCTAGTGGCTGTCGACATGGAACTGTTGCGTTCGGTCGCGCTGCTCGGCGCCCAGCCTATCTCGCCCGTCGCGCTGCCTTGCGCCGCGGCCGCGGCGCCCGATGGGCGCCCCACTTCTGCGGCGGCCGCGCCGAGCGCCGCTCGCTTAGAATGTGCCCGCGGGAGTTAATCGCGACCAGCTGATCAGCGCCGCGTCGCCAGCGCCCGCCACGGCGCTTACCAATGGGTGCCCGCCGCGCCCGTCGCGCCAGCTGGCGCCGCGCTGGGGGCGCGCGTCTCGCGGCCCCCCGGCGCCCGCCGAGCGGCTCAGCGCCGCGCCGGCGGCGCCAGTTGCGCTCGCGGCCGCGGAGCGACGCGGTTTGAACAACTCGAACAGGAATGATAGCGGAGGATCGGGGAACGGGCGGCAGGCGGGGCGCGAGGGGCGCGAGGGGGCGGGCAAAAACGGCGGCAGCGTCGGCAGCGCCCGCGCCGCCACTGCCATCGCCGCGCGCGCCCGCGGCTGGCGCTGCGCGACCGCCAGCTGCGCTTTTGACAAAAAGGATCGAAGAGAACCGGGGGGGATCACGCGGCGGAAGCATGAGGGGGGGCAGCAGGGCTGAGATAGAGGGGGGCGGGGGGGGGAGGGGGAACAATGACGGAGCAGAAAAATGGAAGGAGAAGGGGGGCGCGAGGCGGCAGGAGGGGGGCCGACGGGGGAATCGACGGGGAGGGGGGTCGGGGGGGGGGGGCAGGGGTGCAATTAGTGCGCAGGGCGCAAGGGCGGGGGGGGGGGGCGGGGAGGCAAGGGATGAGGGGGCATCAGAGATGGAAGGGGCGCAGGGGTCATGCGAGCGAGAAGACCGAAGGAGGGCGAGGGGGGAAGGGGGATAATAAGGGGGGGAAAAGGAAAGAGGAGGGATGACGGGGATGGAGGACAGGAGGAAGGGCGACGAAGGTGAGCGGGAACGATGGAAGCGCAGGGAGGAGCTCGAAGGCGCTGCAAGACACGGCCGCCTGGAAAACACCGACGCCCCCGGCGAGGAGGCGGGGCGCCGGGCGCCCCCGCGGGAGCTGCAGGGGTCGAGGCGCGGCCGAACCCGAGCGGCCGCGTCCGAGCTGGGGCGGCCGGGGGCCCGCCCGCCCAACTGAGGTAAGGGGGGGGCAGGGCATGCGCTGCGGCCCTGTCGCGGCCGCGGCGCATGCCGCGGTTTTTGCGCGGCGCGCGCTGCGGCCCCGCTCGGTTTTTCTCGACGAGGGGCGGCCCGCGTTCTCGCCGGCCCCCCCTCTGCGGCCCCACGGGGGCCCCCCCAGAAGGGGCGCGGGGCCTCCAGAGGGCCCGCCATGCCGGGCGCGACCTGCTCCGCCATCAGCAGCGCCTTACGTCGCAGGCGGCTCGAGGAGGACGGGCGCGGAGGTGGAGGGGGAGGGGGGGGAGGGGAAGGAGGGGGGGGCGGAGGAGGAGGGGGGAGGAGGAGGAGGGGGAGGAGGAGGAGGACGAGGAGGATGGGGGGGGGGGGGGGGGGGCGCGGAGGAGGAGGTGGAGGAGGAGGAAGAGGAAGAGGAGGAGAAGGAGGACGAAGATCACGAGGAGGAGGAGGACGACGACGACGAGGGAAGAGGAGGAGGAAGATGAAGGCGAGGGAGGAGGAGGAGGAGGAGGAGGACGAGGGCGAGGCCAGGCGAGGCGAGCGCGCGAGATCGGTCCGGCGGGGCCGCCCCTCATAGGGCGGCGCGGGGGGGCCAGAGCCCTCAGGAGACGCGTTGGGGGCAGGAATTGGAGCCGGAACAGGAGTCGGAAAGATGGATGGGATACGGAATCGGAAGGTGTGGACAGGAGTCGGAGAAACGACCAGAATGGGCAGAACGCGTAACGCTGGAGTCGGGGAAGCATTCAAGATCATAAGTTGTCATGGGCGCAGGCGTATTGTGTGAAATCATCTTCTAGATCTCTCCATAACTGTTGATCTGCTGCAATTGATAACAATTGATTGTTGTGCCCCTGGTCGTCGCGGTCTTCGCGCATGCCATTGGCGCGCAAGAAATCCACGACGTCGTCTGCCCATCGCTTTCGTTGACCTCCGCGCCGCCGGCGCGCTGGGCGCGGGCCGTGTGAGCGCGGTTCCCATGAGGCAGCAACGAGAATCCACCCGTCGCAATCGTGCGTCGCCACGCGGGATGCCCACTTCCATTCCCGTTTGAAATATAGAACAAACCATTTTTCCACTTGGGCTCGGGAAGCATGGCCCGCGGCTTCGCGCGTGGCTCGTCGAATGTAGTCGGCCCGCGGTTCCTTTCCGTCATCATTCCTCCCGTCGCTGTTGATGGCTGTGTAGTTCGGCTTGTTTGCTGTGCCGGCGTCGGTCACGTTGCGGTGGCGGTCGTCGTCGGAGGTTTCGGGCGCGCGCTGGCGTTGTTCGTTACATCTCCGCGGCACTCCCGCGACAAGCCTGAACGTGTTCCGTTGGGCGCGCCTGAGAAGAAGAAGCACCTCCTTCGTCGGGGTCCAGGATGGGCAGCCGTGCAACACGGATGGCGTGACAGCACCACTGAACAACCTGTATCTACTATGGGGCGGGAAGCGTTTGTTCGTCAATTCGCAACGAAGCTGATTGAAACGGGCCCACCCTGCGGCAATCCTGTCGCGCAGCTCTGTGTCATGAAATTCGTGAAAAGTGAGCTTTCTTCAAAAGAACTCCGTTCCGCGGCTGGAATGTAAGGTGCTGATGCTGCCGCCGTTGATGTCGACATGGGTGATTGTTCCCCCCTCTCTCCGGCTAATGTCCGCCAGGATCTTCGTCTTCTGGATGTAGTAACAGACCGCATTTAGCTGCGTGGGTTTGTACGTCGCGAAATAAGCAGGTGAGCTGTCTTAGGTTGGCGTCGCACAACGACACGTCGCCGGCGAAACGCAGATTTGCAATCCGCGCCGCTGCTGAAAAGCCAAGGTGGATCCCAAATTTCTTTCGTAACCAGACAAGTATCACTTGTCTGAAAACGTGCTCTAAGACGGCGTCGAAAAGGAACGAGCTCAGCGGGTCTCCCTGTTTAACGCCCCGTTCGATATTGAAGGCTCTGCTGCTGGTGTCCGTCCGAATTGTGCCAGCTTGGGCGCTATATAAGTGTTGCAGGCAGGTGATGTAGGCGGGAGGTATATGTTGCTTTCGTAGGGCGTCCCACATACAGTCGTGGCCAACGCAGTCAAGCGCTTTCTTGAAATCTATTGCGGCGGCCCAGAGCGGTAGCTGCCATTCGTGAGAGCTATCATGAAGCATTGTTGTGGTGAGCGAGTGGTTCTCTGTGCAGTAATTCTTGCGGAAACCTGCTTGGTCTGGGCATTGTTGCGCGTCGAACAAGACGCTGGGCTGGTTGCAAAGGAGGCGAGACATCAGCTTATACAGCAGAAGGATGATGGCAATTGGTCTGTAATTGCCCGGTTGTTTGGGGTCACCAGAGTTGTGAATTACAATGATGGCGGTGGTCTTCCACTGGTCTGGCGGGGGGCGATCAGGCTTGATGGTGTCGTTGTATAGTCGAAGTAGACGGCATTGTAAGGTGGTGCATCCTGCTTTGAGCAATTCTGCCATGAGCCCAGCGGGGTCGCTGCACCTGCCGTTCTTGAGTTGTTTGATTGCTTGGTGGAGCTCGCTTGCTGTGAAAGGCGGGATGATCGAGTCGTCGTGCGTCTGCAGGTGGGCGTTGCCGGCGCTGGCTACGCGGTGCGGGTCCTTGTACAGCTTCTCGTAAAAAGTCGCGAATACGTCTGCTATGCTTTGTCTATCTGTCTCGTCGATACCTTCAGCTGTGGCCACTGATGGGATGCTACTTTTGTGCTTGCTGGTTTTCAACCCAGATATGTTCTTCATTCCTTTGAATTGGCGGACAATCTCCTCGAGCTCGGCATTCTTCTCGGCATGGTTGATGGCCCTTGTCAGTCGAAACATTTGTCTGCTAAGGGATATTCGTGCAGTTGTGTCTCGTGGTGCGGTTGCGCGTCTTTGTTGGATGAGTGCCTTGAGCCGTGCTGTCGGTCCGTCGTTGGCGTGTCCTTGAAGGTATCCGGCTGATTGCTCTTGGTGTTCCTGGTAATCCTTGCTTGGAAGCCTGAGCCCTTCACCAATGTCATGGTACCTAGTGTCCAAGTCGGCGTCGTGGTCGTGGTCGCTCAAATGCTGTTGCAAGCATTGCTGGACAAATGGGTCGTCGGCTGGGGGATGGGATCGCGTGCCGCGGTGCGGTTGCTTCCGGTTCCTCTTTCTGTTCGTCGTGGCCTCAAGGTCCATCTTGACGTGCGCAGCTTGGTGATCGGATCCGCGGTCTGGAACGTTGGAGGCGTACGAGTCGACCACTTGGTATCGTCGTGCCCTGTCCACCAACATGTAATCAATGTGTGTCAGTGTCAGGTTTTTTGCCGCTGCTAGTGTAGGTGAACAAATTGTGGTCACGCATGTAGAAAAATGTGTTTGCTACTATCATTTTCCGGGTATTAGACCATGCACGGAGCCATGTCCCTCTTGGGCTGCACAAGCCCAAACCAAATTTGCCCACAGTATGTCTCCGGCTCATGTGATCTGATATTTCGTCGTCGCCGCCCACCTCATCATCGTGTATATTGGCAGGCTCTCTGCCCACTTGTGCATTGAAATCTCCAGCAATAATACATGTCCGCTTGGATTGCACGGCGTCGTCGTGAATCGCTCCCAAATGGTCGTACATATGCTGTACGTGTATATCCGCGAAGCCGAAGTGGGGGAAATATGCCGTCACGATCCTGATGTGCTGTTTGGGGAAGTTGATGTCGATGTAAGCGATTCGCTCGTTGATGGCTGTTGGACGTGTCGCCGATGAACGAGAAATGCAACTCCAAGTGACGCATCCGTATGGCCCGATGCTGCGAATAAAAGCTTCCCGCGTTTTGTGATCCACATCGCACGAGATTCCGTTCTCCATGTCTCGTTGATGGTAGGTACATCCCAATGTACGCCGTCCAATTCGTGCAACAATGCATCTATCGAGTCATCAGTTGTGAGGCTTCGTGCGTTTTGTTTATGATGGTGAATCATTGGGTTGACGATGGATGCGGTGTTGGAGTATGCTGGTCGTGTTTAGCACCGTCATTGCTCTCCCGTTGGTGGTTTCGGTGTGCTGACGGGGACGTCGCCGTCGACTATGTTGTATTTGCCTCGTCCTCCTCCAGTGCTTCTCAGCTTGGGCTAGTGTTGCTGCTCACTTGTGCTATTGTTGCTGCTGTCCGGTAGTGAACGGTGGGGTTGCTCGATGGTGGCAGTGACAGGTCGGAGATCGATCGGTGGAGGTGGTGGTGGTGATGTGAAGTCGGACGGTGGTGGCTGGAGGTCGGAGTGTTGGGTTGGTGGAGGCCGGTGGACAGTAGGTTGAGGTGGAAGTGGAAGGTCGGATGCTGGAGGCTGGCGGTGGGCCGCTGAGAT
Source organism: Prorocentrum cordatum (assembly GCA_963575745.1). Classification (NCBI taxonomy): domain Eukaryota; class Dinophyceae; order Prorocentrales; family Prorocentraceae; genus Prorocentrum; species Prorocentrum cordatum. The sequence continues at coordinate 791,792 of CAUYUJ010015349.1, forward strand.
GGCGAAGGTGAGAAGTCGATAGGTGGAAGTGGTAGTCGTGGGAGGTCGGGTGCTGGAGGCTGGAGGTCGAAGGTCGAAAGGTCCTTTCAGGTTACATGCTGTAGGCTGGAGGTCGGGACCAGGAATTTGTGAGAGCTGGAGGCTGGAGGTCCATATGTGGTGAAAGTCGGAAGTCGGGAGCTGGGGGCTGGAGGTGGGGGCGTGGAGATGGTGAAGGTTGCAACTCGATAGGTGGAGATAGTGGTGGTGGGAGGTCGGGTAGAGCAGGGAAGTCGGATGGAAGCTGGAGGTCTGAGAACTGAGGTTGGAGGACGACTGGTGTAGGCTGGAGTCGGAAGCCGGCTGCCGCCGGTTGAAAATCTGAACGATCACCTGGCCGGTGTCGGTAACCCTGTTCGTGTAGATGCAACGCCGAACCGGCACAGATATGAGAGGAGTTCGTACCTGAGGTTGGAAGGGCATCTGCGCGCCTTGGCGTCGGAGTCCCAGTCGATGGCGTTGTCGCTGTATCCGCCGGTGGTGAAACGCAAGAAAAAATAATACAGCAGCGTGGTTGGGACATGTACGGGTGGGGGTAAGATGAGAAAAGAGGTACATAGGTCGGAGGTCGGATGTTCAATCTGAGGTCGGAGTGAGGAGTTGGAGTTGTAGAGACAATATCACCTGTCAGTGTCGGAGCCTAGGTCGCTGGCGTGGTCGCTGCATCCCCCGAGGATGAAGCGCAAGGGGTCGCAATACAGAAACGTGATCGGTACCTGTCTGGGGCTGTACTTGTAGGCTTCCCGGAGTCGGAGGTTAGAGGTGGGAGGTCTGAGACAAGCCAATGTTGGACTGAAAGGATGCGGGTATCTTTGCCCCATCTCCCTGTGACGTCGTCGTGAAAATTGTGGTTCGTGCACTTGCTCTCGTCGATGATGTCGGCTCTGGTGCTAATCTAGCTGTCGGCTCAGATAGGTGGGGGCGGCGGTTGACAGATGAAAATCGGATGTAAGATTGGAGGTCGGGATCTGGAGATGGAGGTTGGGCGTCGGTAGTTGCGACCGTCGTAGTGTTCTCGGCGTCGGAGCCATTACCGATGTGGGTTGATGATGGCGTATATCTGTGTCGACACTGATCCGGCACTGGTCGAAGTAAAGAAAGGCACGACTGGTCGGTAGCTTTGCCCGCTCTTTCCAAATCCAAAAAAAAATGTATGTGATGTGGATGTCGCTGTAAATGTGGTCGTATCGGTGGATTTGCCCGAATGTCCCACACCCAAATGATCTATATGAGCGGTAGTCTGCTGGGTGGCTCTGGCACTGGCGGTAATCCCCGTCTGAATCATAGAAAATCAAATGATGGGACGCTGGAGGTCGGAATGCTGGGCCGTCGGAGCCTGGAGGTCGATAAGTGGAGATGGTAGTGGCGGGAGGTCGACTGTTGGAGGCTGGAGGTCGGAATGCTGGGCCGTCAGAGCCTGGAGGTCGATGGGTGGAGATGGTGGTGGTGGTGGGACGTCGAATGTTGGACTCTGGAGGTTGGGATGCTGGGCCGTTGGGGCCTGGAGGTCGATAGGTGGAGATGGTGGTGGTGGGAGGTCGAATGTCGGACCCTGGATGTCGGGATGCCGGGCCGTCGGAGCCTGGAGGTCGATAGGTGGAGATGGTGGTGGTGGGAGGTCGAATAATGGACGCTGGAGGTCGGAATGCCGGGCCGTCGGAGGCTGGAGGTCGACAAATGGAGATGGCAGTGACGGTAGGTCGAATATTGGAGGCTGGATGTCGGAATGCTGGGCCGCCGGAGCCCGGAGGTCGATAGATGGAGATGGTGGTGGTGGGAGGTCGAATGTTGGACTCTGGAGGTCGGAATATTGGGCCGTCGGAGCCTGGAGGTCGATAGGTGAAGATGGTGGTGGTGGGAGGTCGAATGTTGGACTCTGGAGGTCGAAATGCTGGGACGTCTGAGCCTGGGGGTCGATGGGTGGAGATGGTGGTGGTGGGAGTTCACATGATGGACGCTGGAAGTCGGAATGCTGGGCCGTCGGAGCCTGGAGGTCGATAGGTGGAGATGGTGGTGGTGGTGGGAGGTCAAATGATGGACGCTGGAGGTCGGCGTCCGCTGCTTGAGAGTGGAGGTCGGAGTGCTGCGCTGCTGGAAGCTGGAGGTCCACTGGCTGTGGGGGAAGTGAAGACTCGAATGCCGAATAACTGAGGTCGGAACACTGACTTGGTGAACGCTGGAGGTCGAGAGGTAGAGGTGGAGGTGGAGAAGTGGCTGCTGGAGGCTGAGGGTCGATAGGTGGCGGTGGTGGACGCTGGACGTCAACAAGTGGAGGTGCAAAGTCTGCTGCTTGAGAGTGGAGGTCGGAGTGCTGCGCTGCTGGAGGCTGGGGGCCCACCGGCTGTGGTGGAGGTGAAGACTCGAATGCCGAATAACTGAAGTCGGAATACTGAGTTGGTGAACGCTGGAGGTCGAGAGGTAGAGGTGGAGGTGGATAGGTGGCTGTTGGAGGCTGAGGGTCGATAGGTGGCGGTGGTGGACGCTGGACGTCAACAAGTGGAGGTGCAAAGTCTGCTGCTTGAGAGTGGAGGTCGGAGTGCTGTGCTGCTGACGGCTGGAGGTTCACTGACTGTGGTGCTCGAAAGCCGAAAAACTGAAGTCGGAGTACTGAGCTGGTGGATGCTGGAGTCCGGAGGGTAGAGGTGGAGGTGGACAATCGTATGTAGGAGGCTGGAGGTCGATGGGTGGAGGAAGAGGTGAAAGGGTTTGATGCTCGAGGTTGGATGTCGGAATGCTGACCTGGAGTTGAAGAGGTCGAAGTCGGGATAGCCTGTGCGCGATGATGACCTGATCGGTGTAGCTCGGCAAGTGCGCGCAGAACCTTGGAGCCAACACCTGTCGTCGGAAACTGTGCACATGTAGGTGGAACGAATAATTTGCCGTCAACGATAAGGGACACCGTGCTGAGTACAGGAATAATACATCCGCTGTGCGCTGCTCGAGTGTAGTTTTGCCCATGCTCGCGCGCGCGATAGTATCCAAACTGCGGGTGTTGGTAACTCGGGACGCTCGGACTGGAGGTCTGGAGCGGGGAATTGGGAGCTGGGCACGAGAGTTCTGCTAGAGCGAACTGAAAGTGAAGACCTGGGTCGGACAACTGAATCTGAACTACATACGGGCGTTTGTATTCCGTAACGGCGGAGGTGCCGGTAGCTTTGCCCGTAGTTCCCACGCCCCAATATCCAGAATACATAGCGCGTGTTAATGTGGTTCGGGCACTGTCGGTGGTTGCAAGTGCCCGCCGTAGGCCCTAGGCGGAGCTTTGGACTGCCATTTTCCGCCGCCTTTCAGATTCCTCGAAACACGCCCGACGATCCTGTCGCACGTCCTCGCCAGCTCACTTATTTTTCAGTTGTTGCATAACTCCTCCCATTCGGCCCAATCTCCCGTAGCTCATGCGTGTGACCGTGTCCCCGTCGATCGTCACGCTCAGGGCCAATTGCACGCCGACTGTGACTGTATATGGCTGTTCCGTGTCATCAACGCGGATGGGGCGTTCGAGGCCCATGGTGTTCTTCAGCAGATACTTGACGCCAAAACAATACTTGCGTGCTGCCCGGACTAAAGAAGGGCGGGCGGTCGTAGCCCAAATATGTTGTCCGTTCCTGCTGACCTTGGCACTCCGACGCTGTCCAACCACAAGGTTTCGATCGTCAGTGTTCAAGATCTCCAAGAACAGCATATTGTTGAATTCCCCCTTGCTGTAGGTGTTTGTTAGCACTGGCGCGCCCAGACGTTGACGTTCTTGTTGGATCCAAGTGCTTGCGGCCTCCATGGCGACGATATCGCCAAGTTTACCGAGGACAGCCGTAATGCTCCTCTTATCTGGGATGCTGTTGGTGCCGTGGGTTCCAGGTCGTTGTGGATGTGCTGGTGTAGATCGTTGCTGCCTCATCGCTTGGGTGTCCATATCTAACTGCAGTAGTTTGGCGTTGGTCGTATAATCCACTGTCGCTTCAGATTTCGCTGATGTCGGTCGGAATGATGTTTCCAAAGCCGTTACGCGCTTGGTGATGTCGTCGATGTCTTTCCGTAGAGGGGCCATTGTGGTGTCCATGTCCTCCCGCGCGATACCGTGTGCCTTGATAGCCGTGATGTCTTTCCGCAGTGGTTCTAGTTGCTCGTTGAGTATAGTTCTGCGCGTTTCGGCAGTGATGGCTGCTCCAGGAGTCGTGTTGGTGTTCTCCCTGGTGCTGCTCTCGCCTGCTTCATCCACTCGCTGTTCGAACAGTGTCTGACATGAAACTGCATCTTTTGCGTCGACCGTCAGTGGTGATCTGCCAGCGCGAGCCATCTTCTCTGCTGGTTTGAGTGCCGAGCGCAGTGGTTCAGGAGAAGAAATCGCGCGTATATCTGGCATGACGGCGAAAGAAATCGAAATGTGATTGGGAGAAGCAGCTGTGCTGTATGCGGACATCTGTACTGCATGGGAGAAGCAGCTCGCAGTGGAAGCTCGAGCCTTGTACTTGAACCAAAATGGTTTCGGTGGACGAGGATGCGGAGAGGAGGAGGAGAGGAAGGGGGGGGGAGGATGCGGGGGCGAGGGGGGGGGGGGGGGGGGCAGGAGGACCCAGACGGGGAAAGGCAGCGGGGGGGGAGGGCGGCGGAGGGAGGGGCAAGAGGAGAGGGCGCAGGGTGCAGGCAACCAAGAGTACGCCAGCAGGACTGACATACCTCAGCACAAAACTGGGGACAAACAAAAACAAAGCCACACCAGGAAAAGCGAGGGGCCCCAGGACCGCACACGCCAGGATCCAGGGGGGCACAGCCCAAGGACAGCCTATGGCGGGGGCTTGGGGTCCCCTCCTCGCTGTCGTGGCTCGAGCCCACGGCTGATCCTGTCGATCGCCCTGAGCTGACTCCTCCGAGTGCTGAGGTTGTCCGAGAGGCCTACACACTCACGCTTCAGCTTCCTGAGACTATTAACCTGCAACACTGAACAATGCCCTGCACAACGACGGCAGCAATACATTGAATTAACACGAAAAACGTCGTGCCCAAGAGTCCCGCACTCCAGGATGAGGGGGTCTATATCATCCCCTGAGGCCCCGTCGAGCACAGGTGGCTGGGAGGGGCCTCCTTCGGCCTCCGCGGGGGCTCCTTGGGGCTCCAAGGCGGCAGCAGCATCTAAAGCAGCGGCAACGCGCTCATCACTCACTGGCTTCTCCCACTCATCGAGGGACGTCCTGAAGAACTCATTTGTGAGGGCCTGGGTGACCTTGCTGGGCGCACACTTCCGACCACCACCAACACGCAGATTGTCGAAGGATGCAGGCGTGCGGGCGGAGGCCCCACACATTCTACACTTGAAAACGCCCGTCTTGACGTTTTTGTACAAGACATGATCATCCGCTTTTTGAAAGAGCACAGGCGCACGAATCTCCACTGGACGGGGCCCTGGAAACACATCACGGCCGTACTTCTGAGACTCCACCACCCTCTGGATTCCCCAGGAAACATACTGAAGAACCTGTCGGTGCTCTTTCAGGGCGGTCATCACACTCTCAGTCGTCACCTTTGCGACAGCATGTTGAGCAGCGCCGACTCTTGCGAAAAAATCCGCCCAGGCATTGCCGAGCCAATCTTGAATTTCCAAGGTACCAGCCCCGCCCAACACCACAGCTTCGATGTCTCGATGCGCAGGGGTCCACTGGAATGCTGGAGGCGGCAGCTTCTTGTCCCGCTTCTCAGCCGCAATAAAAAATATCTCTCCACACTCGTGCATGCTGCTTTCGGCCGTGCTGAAGCTCGTCCACCCAAGTATTCCCCTCCTCCACCAAAGAGAGTAAATCGCTCACGAAAACCTCGTGGTTTGGATGAACAACCAGCCCCATTCGTATAGCATATCTTTCAGCACGGCCGACTGTCTGGATTAGATACGGCAATGGGCCGAAAATCGCCCGCTTCGGCAAGAAAGTGTCGGGGTCCAACTGGCATAGGCCCCAGCCACACCTCCTGGTTTCTGGCACATTCGACCCGAACCCCGAACCGTCCGTGTACGACTTTGGCCCCCATTGCCCCTCTGTATCGCCCCAATACAAAACTTCTGAACTCACAGACTCCCTCGGAGGTAGCCCGACAGGAAGCTCAGGGATCCCATAGACAGGATATGTGTAGTCCCATTCGGGACGGCCTGCCCCGACTCCAGAATTCACCAGGCGATCTCGCACTTCGACGAGCTGTTCAGGCAGAGCAGCAAATTCATCATCGGGGTCGCCCTCCAAGAGAGCAGGGCAATCGTACAGGATGTGGCCCCAGCATTCGTTGATCTGGCGACCACAAGCTGCGCAAGGACGGAAGCGGCCTCCCGCCTTCAAATCCAGCCTGGCAGGTATAGGGATACCGTCGGCCCAATGTGCCTGAATCGCTCCCAGACGCTTCACACAACGAATCCCCTTTATCGCATACCTGAGGGCCCTATGCCAGACTGGAATAGCTTCTCCTTCGCCCACAGTATAAAGATGCCGCAAGAGGCGGCCGTGTTGCCACCTCTGCACTCCCTCTATCAAGAAGTGCTTGAAATCTGCTGGGCTCAACATCCTGAGGTCGTAGACTCGGCCTAGGTCGTCCCTAACTACGTGGCTGGCGACGAGGTCCCAAGAGATCCTTCGGAGCGACAGCCATGTGGCCGCCATGGGGCCCCTGGCCTGGGCCCATGCGGCCTTCTGCGAGCCCCCGAACTTCTCGTTGAGCTTCTCCCAGGCCCTGTGAAGCCTGCTCGGTTGAACCCTGGAGTCCCAGATCCATTCCGAAAACTTAATCACAACCTGCAGAGTCGCATGGTATATGGGGTCATACTGGTCATTCTTATGCGAGATCAAATACGCCGTGAGCCCCGTGGAGGATCTGCCAGGAGCCCCATTGAGGACCGCCGCGAACAGCCTGAGCTCCTTCAAAGCCGAGTCGCTCACCCCCGCCACAGTGGCGCCGTGGCCCACTGACGGCAGGGCTCCAGTCCTCCACAACGATGTCACTCGCCTGCCTGTCGCCCTTCGCAGCATGGTGAAACGCTGGCGGCGATCTCTAAAACTGGTCAGGCGACGCTTCTCAATCCTACGCAAAACTCGAGGACCAGACAACTCGTGGCCTAAGTTCCTCATGTGGGCCTTGAACGGGATCTTCATGGAGCCCATGTACTTACTGACGGTCTTCCAAAGACGTTTTTTCCCAGGGATCCCGCCTGACTTCGCAGCATTTAAAACCATACCCAGCCCCTTGGAGTCGTGGACGAAGCCCTTGGCCGCAATGGCCAGATACTTGAGGTCCTCAGGGGCCTTCGAGATGGACTGAAGCCCGACATCATCCATGAGGGTGCGGGGCGTGATCGTGACCGAGACCTGGTTTGCTCTGCTGACAGCCCTATACGTGAGCAGGTAGAGGAGGAACGTAGCATGCGTGCATCCCGCCAGAATTCCTTGGAAAGATACCTGCCCGACCGATACGCTACCAAACGCACGAATCCTTCGCGGCTGCTGGTAACTGCACACGAGCATCCACAGCAATCGCATAGAGAACCCCAAGGCTCTCCCTTCCCGCAACAAAGCGTGCGGGTCTACCATCTCGTAGCACTTGGACATATCCAAAAGAATCGTGCATGTGTTCTCACCTAGCAACTCGGCAATCTCCTGCTGCAAATTGTGGTCGAATGCCGAATCGCTCGAAGTCTGCCCCGATTTTGTGCCCCACATCTCATGACAGGCATAGCGATCCTGCCACTCCCTCGAAATCGGTCGTCTGAGTTTCCCCCATACACGTATCAATGTGTTACTCAGAACAATTAATCGGTGATCGCCATCGGGTTTCGGCAGTCGCACGAGTTCGCTGTATATTCGATCTGCTGGCCAGCACAACCACCGTTCACACAGCATGAAGAGGTTGCCGATTGCTTGGAGCGCGCCGTCGGACAGGACGTCCAGACTCCTCGGCGCCAACCTCGTAGGGCCAGCAGCTGTCTTGGTCGAAAAAGACCTTACCACATTCCTTACATCAGTAGAAGAGATATGGGGGAGAGCTTCCCACTCGCTGGAATCCGAAGGAAGATCAGGCGCTTGAAGCCGATGATGCGTCCATACCTTGGACCAATGCCGCAAAGTCTGGTCCGCTAGCTGGTATGGCTGAGACTCCTGACAATATTGGAGTACTTCAGCTTGTGCTCGGACTTTGGACATCGCGTGGGCCCGGCTGGCCCCTTCCAAGAAAAACTCGCGAGCCCATTCTCTCCAAATCTTTTCCGTTCTAGAACGCTCCTGGCCTAAAACCTTGTCGGCCTGGGTGGATATGGCATCGGTGATACTCTCAAAAATAGGATCGACTATCATCACCAACCCTTTTTGCAGAAATTCACTGAACTCCTCACCCAATTCCTTGAGCACCCACTGCTCAGCAGAAATCTTGTCACAGTATCTTCCAGCCTCGTCGAACGCCTGCAGCACCTTGAAGTACTGCATCTCAGTTAACGTGCACACCGCACTACATATTCGAAGCCGCTCACAAAAACGGTGCAGCTTGTCCTTCTCCGACCGCAGGTGGGCAACCCAACGCTTCGCCGTGGCCCACGCAGCCACCTTGGAGTCTCGATACTCTCGCCTTCGAGGTGGAGTCCATGTCATTTGTTCCCATTTGAATCGTGGGGGTCCAGCTCGTCCGACGAATTCCTTGGCCTTTGAATCGACTTTGTCAAACCTCCCAGCAATCTCGAAATCAACGCCATCAAGTACTGCGTCCCACACACGCGGTAGGTCACTGGACGACTGCACAGACTCAAACATGCCTTTGATCCCTTCCCAATTGTACGGGTACCTCGCACATCCCACTGGTGGAATCGGAGGGAACTTCCTCGGTTCATCAGCTACTCGACACCACATGGGCCTGTCCGATCCGTGGACCACTAGCTGCACAGGAAAATGTGGGGGTGGAATGGTGGCTTGGGCATTCAAAACAGCCGCCTGCCTGTCAAGTCTGGGAACCAGGTTGCTGGCGGCCAGAAAATAATCAATCTTGGAAGAACCAGCGTCGGTAATGCACGTGGCCTCCGAAGGAACAAACGCCAAGCCAGCAAGCTTCTCGACCCATCCCTTGACATTGACGGCATAGAAGTCGCAGTTCCAATCACCGCCTATAACCCAGTCCAGTCCCAGAGCCTGCCACTGAGCTATCCTCTGCACAACTGCCCAAAGTATAGCAAGATTTTCCCCAGTCATGCCTATCGCCGTCACAAAGTAAACGCTAGTAAAGACAATGCCACCTGGGACCCCACATTGCACGTGGGCACATACCGCTCTTCCAGGATATATCACATGGCTACCGTCGGGGGGGGCGGTGATGGTAATGTTGGTGCGAGCAAAAACCACCACCCCACTCGAGTTGGACGTGGTCGACTCGCCCGTCTCTAAAGCTGCTGACCACAGCCCGTGCCAGCCTGCATCCCGCGCCCTATTCTGAAATTCTCCCAAACGGGCCTCCACGACTCTGGTCTCCTGCGCCAAGAGAACCGAGCCCTGGTACTCCGAGAGATACTCAAACAGCGGCCCATGCGAGCCAGCATTGACTGTCGTAATGCAACATCGTCTAGCCGACCTCGTACCTGTGAGAGGTGGACCATCAGCAGCCTCGGTCGGGGCAATGACCGCGGGCTGCCCCCAACCGCCTGAACCAGCCGACCTTGACGTCGAACTGCCAGCACTTGGCCCACCACCAGGGGCAGAGAACTGCCGAGTCGCCGAACTCGCCGCTGTCCTGGAACAGGAGGCCGACGCCGAAGCCCAAGCCCCTGGCCCACTACCAGGGGCAGACAAGAAACTGGTGGAAGCCGTTGTACTCCACATACCAGCCTTCACTGGGGAAGGGCTTCCACTGGCCTCATTCACGCAATCACCTGCGCCAGTCAGCCCGACAACAGGTCCAGCGCTTCCGAGCACACAGCGGTCGCCCTCTATAAGCGAAGGGACGAAGGTAGGTCCCAGAACTGCACCAGGGGCAGAGAACTGCCGAGTCGCCGAACTCGCCGCTGTCCTGGAACAGGAGGCCGACGCCGAAGCCCCAGCACCTGGCCCACTACCAGGGGCAGACAAGAACCTGGTGGAAGCCCTTGTACTCCACATACCAGCATTCACTGGGGAAGGGCTTCCACTGGCCTCATTCACGCAATCACCTGCGCCAGTCAGCCCGACAACAGGTCCAGCGCTTCCGAGCACACAGCGGTCGCCCTCTATAAGCGAAGGGACGGGGGTAGGTCCCAGAACTGCAATGTTTGACCCATCACGTGAAGTCGCACATCGACTCCATGAGGAAACGCTCCCACTGGCCTCATTCACGCAATCACCTGTGCCAGTCGGCCCGACAACAGGTCCAGCGCTTCCGAGCACACAGCGGTCGCCCTCTGTAGCCGTTGGGACAGAAGCAGGTCCCATCCCTGCAAAGTTTGTACCATCACCTGAAGTTGCACATCGACTCCATGAGAGAGGGCTTCCACTGGCCTCCTTCACGCAATCACCAGTGCCAGTCAGCCCGACAACAGGTCCAGCGCTTCCGAGCACACAGCGGTCGCCACTCGAGCCCAACATTCCTTCCGTTCGCAGGGAAGGTCCTGCACTTTCCGAAACAACCATCATTCCAATAAAGATTCCAACCATCACACTGAACGTATTGAACACAAGCGAGATCCTACTCGGCCGACGGCTTCTGCCGCTTGCACATGGAGAGGTAGCTCGTCTGCATCTTCCTGATCTTGCCTCGCAACATCTCCGCGTCATCCGTGGGTTGGGCTGGAATCCCTGCTGCGTCCAGAGTAGCCCGCAGATCATCCACGTCCATGGACTCAACATGTGGCGCAGGGTCCTCCTCGGGCGTCTGTTGCGGTTGCTGCTGTGGCTCTTCCTGGGGTGGCTGCGCCGCAGGGAGTTCGCCGAGCTTCTTGATCGTGGCCGCCATCGCCTGCAGCTCATCCAACAACTCTGGAGGAACCCCCAGCCCAGAAGCAACCGCCCCCAGCTGCTCGACCGACACAGAGAGCGTGGGGAGCATTTGCCGCAACGAAGGAGGCCCTTCACCACTGCCCTCGGGTGGCTGAGCCTTGGACATGGTTGCCCTCGTCTCACACTCAAGCCGCAGGACCTCCTCCTTGGCCTCCACCAAACGCGTGTCGAGGCTCTCCAAGACCGTCTGGAGCTCGTTGATCTTGCTCTGCTGCTCATCGCGGGCCTTCTGCAGCTGCGTTTCCTTATGCCGAGCACTTTGAAGCCTGTTCGCCAAACTGCGGGCCTGCTCTTCAACTGGTCTGTCAGCGAACAAGGCCGTCTCGAGGGCAGACTTCTCGTCTCGGTACCGTCTGAGCAGCTCCTCGTCCTGGGAAAAGCCTCCGCTAGCCACCTGCTTGATGAGACCTTCCAGGTACTTGATCCTGCTGCGCTTGTCACATTGCTTAGAATCAGCAGCCCAAGGATGAGGGTTCCCAGTACCTGAATCAGGGGGAGAACGCCTTGTTGCTTGAAGCTGTCTGACTTGCTCTTGAAGCTCCGCACACTTGGCCTCGAGAGTGGCAGACCGAGTAGAAGTGCTTGGAGATTCCGACTGCTTGAGATTCTCTTTGAAGCACACGGACTTGTGCAGGCTGCACTGGCGGCAGTACGTGACCCCTGCCTTGTTGAACCAGGGCTTCTTCGTGACAGCGTGGACGCAAAATCGACAGGTCCAATTCTCACTCTCATTCTGCCGCCGCCTCGCCGCCTTCGAAGACATGGAATGGCTCGGGAAATCCGAGCCACGTGGTGTAGCAGCTGCTGGGGCGATCCAGCACTGCAAAGAAACTGAACGGGCGCAAGCGCCCTCGCACTGCCGCGGTGTCAGCGGTGTCCGTTTCTGCCTATGCGGGCTCAGCCCGCCAAGACAAAGCCCTTGAGCCAAAATGGCTACGGAGGGGCAAGAGGAGAGGGGTATGGGGGGGAGGGGGGAGGACGGGGAATGGGCGGGCGGAGGGAAAGGGGGTGAGTAAGGGGGCGGAAGGGAAGGCGGGAGGGGGGAGGAGGGAGTAGGAGGACGACAGGGAGAAGGAAGGGGGGAGGGCGAGGAGGAAGGGGGGAGGGGCGAGGAGGGAGAACGGGCAGGCCAGTCGGCGGAAGCAGACGGGGACGCGGGCGCCCGCGAAGTGAGCGGCTAGGGAGGGGCGAAGGAGGAGGGAGCAGCAGGAGGAGGGAGAAGGGAGGAAGCGGGAGGGATGAGGGGGGAGCAGGAAGGAGGAGGGAGGCAAGGGGGGGGAGGAAGGAAAAGGAACCATCAGAGAAAAAAACACGAGGATGAGGAAGGAGGGGGGGGGGGGGAGAAGTGAGGCGGAAGGAGGATGGAAGGATAATGGCGAAAACTGAAGCGGAAACGAAGAAGGACTGACTAGGGAGAAGGGGGAATGCACGAAGAGGAAAGAGAAAATAATGAACGATTGATTGATGGATGGGACACGCGGGCGGGCGAAAGAGCCCTGGCGCCCAAGTCTCATGCTGCGCGCGCAGCGGCGCGCAAGTGCCGCGGCCTGCCGGTGGCAGCGACGAACGCGGAGCGCGCCTACGGGCCGCCAGAGAAAACGCGAAACCCACGCTGACAACCAACTAGCCGGCAAGGCGCCCGCCCGCCGGACGCGCGCACAGCGCGCGCGCGCGGGCCAGGTCCGACCCGGCATCTCCGAAATCACGCGGCGCGTCGAAAGCTCGCGCCAGGCTCGAAAATCTGACAGCCTACACGACTGAACCCGCAAGGGTTGAGCAACTCACCATGCAATCCCAACACCGAGCAGACGCGCCGCGTACCCCGCGCGACTAGAAGCCGCATGTTCGGCGAAGCAGCGGCCCTCATGCCGCGCGACGACACAGCCCAGACAAGCGGCGAACTGACGGAACAACCTGGCCGCGTTGACGACAATGAAGCGGCACCAACCAGCGCGCCGAAGTCACGACGAATTACGACTGCCCAAAGCGTCGCCATCGCGCCGTCGTCGGCCAGGAAGCACCGCGCGAAGGACAGTGAAGCAAGGTCGCAAACATCGAGCGCGGCGCGCCGCAGGCGGGACGGTGTCGCGCGATTCTTGGTCGACCCAGCTCAGCCCTGACATCCCCTGGGGAATTTTCATCGGTCAGGAACATCTCCGACGCCGCCGTCGCTCCCCGCGGGGATCTCGACCGGTCCTGCATCGGGTTCGCCGCTTCCGCTTCCCTGGCGCCGTCGGCCGTCGGAACTCCCAGCGGTGGGGTCGCGCGCGGCCCCCGCGGCGTCGCGTTCGCGACCGGGGCCGTCGCTCTCGGTGAGCTCACGGCTCTTAACCTGTGGACGCGCTGGTGCGCGTTTTCCTCCCAGTCGAGCTCGTCGCCTGTAGTCCCGGGCGATCTGCGAAAGCGTTGATCTCCAGCGGGCGCGTTTCCTGCCCGCGATGCGCGTCCGCGCTCCTCTCCCATGAAGCGAATGAGCGCTCTTACCAGCGGGCATGTAGAAACTTGGACTTGAGCGCAACAGCGGCGGGCGGACGACGAAAACGAATCGCGCGCCCTGCCCGCGGCGAAGGGAAGCAAAACAATACCTCCATATTCATAACGAACTCAGCACGTGGCCGCGCGAGCCACCGGGCGAGCTCAGCACGCCACCATGCGAGCCACCAGGGCTGGGGAATGGGGCTTTTGTCACCTCGGCTTTCTTTTTCGAAAAATAGGCGCACGAGCTTGCGCTGATTTTATGGCACGGGAGATTCCACCACTGTGAATGCATTCCCCTCTCGACTGGTCGTGCGCCGCAAACGTACTTCGGGCGCAAACGACCTTCGCGCTAGCGACCATGCCTGGCAACGCGCATCAGGACGTCACGAACCGAAGCCACGGCAGCGTAACCACAACGAAAACACACATTCAAAATGGCCCCTTCCAGGTCTCCTCAACGCGGGAGGCATGGGCCAAGCGGTTGCCCTTAGAGGGCGTTAAACATCTCAAAGAAATTGCGGTTCCTGGTGATGCCAAGTCTACGATGTATCCCACTTAGCTAATGGAATATATCGTTCCTGAACAGTGCTTACACTGAGATGCCAGCTCTACAGCGCTTCTCCGAGGTGCAGATTCAGTCTGGACTCTCGCCAGGCGGATGATGGAGGTGCGCAGCAATCGTTCACAGCCCGCTTCTGCTGCATACTGTCCAGGCCCGGCATCGCCGGGAAGTGTTTGCCGCGCCCAGTCGTAGCGCGCTGCGTCCTACATGCGACCTTCGCGATTGCGCGCGACGTCGTCGGCGTCGACGCGGCGGGCCGGCGCGGTGTCCTCGCCGACCCCGTTCGCGCTGAGATGGGGGCGACTCTCGGTTGTCGCCCAGCTGCCGTTCAGCCATCCGGCCAAATTTGTCGGCTGCGTTGGATCCAATGATTCTTCCTGGAACCAGGGTCGGAAACGCGCGAATCCTGCAGCCAGGCAAGAATGTCTTCGAGGGCCGCTTGAAGCGGACGTCCGCCGTCGCGGCCCTGCCCGCCCCGGCGAAGACACGCGGCGCACTCCCGGCTCGAATCGGAGTCCAGCTGCTGATGGGCCTGTTCGTTGGATGCAGCGGCCAAGCTTGATGCATTCGCCTCTCTCGGCATGCGCCCGACCGTCGCGATGGCCAGTCGCGATGGCCAGCCACTGCTGACGTGGACCCAGCGGCGGTTGGAACTGCGCCACGCACCAGCCCGCGCTGGGGCTCAGGGGGCGGCGCCCCAGTAGCTCCCGAAGTTCCTGGGCGCATGACACCAGACGGCAATGACACCTGGGCCACGGCAAATAACGCATCTCGGCTCAAGTCCCGAACCTGGGCGCTGCATGTTCACGAAGGTCCGCGCTGGGTCGGTCCAACATTCCCTATGGGAGGTCTGATCGCATGCAGAGCGAAAGACACGACCATTGCGCTCGAACGTGTCCAAACAAAACAGCAGGCGCTGCCTGTTCCGGGGAACTCGGCCACACTCCACCGCTGGGTGAGTCCGCGCCTGCCTGGCCGCGCCCCCCGCACAAGCGTTCGAAAGCGAAGGTCGGGGGTCGGGGGGCATGGCTCATGGCGGATCCAACCGCCCTGTCTATCACGCTAGGGCTGGATTCCTCTTGCCCAATAAGCTCGCTTCCGAGCTGGGCATTCAGCTGCGCGGCTGGCGACCGAGGGGCACTGCTGGCAACCGTGTTTCCGGTTGAAAGCAAGTATCCCTGCGCTCGTTCCCCGCTGCCCGAAGGACTTGGGAATGCCGACCGCTGGCGGCTCGCTTCACGTAGCTGGCGGGTGGCACTATTGCGCTGCATGCTGGCCTGCTGTGTTCGGTGCAGGCTTCGGAGGTAAGCTCGAATCCGGCGCCCACTCGCGACTGCGTAGGCCGCAGAAGGTCGCGCTTGGGCCCCCGCCCGCTCCGGCGGCGGCTCGTAGGCCACATGCGGCATCATCGACGGATCACTGCAACGAACCATTCCCAACGAATGTGCCTCTTCGACCGTGGCACGCGCATATGGGTTATGGAGATCCCCCCTTGTCGGTCTTCATGTCGCTGACATGCCTAAGCATTGACGAGGGTGTCCACCGCTGGGGCACACAGAAGAGCCATGGCTGGAGTCGGATGCGCCATGAAAGCTGGGACAAAAAGCCGGTCCTGCGCACGCGGGGCAGGCGCGCGATTCGGGGCCCAGCTCCATGGCTAGGGCGCTGATTATAGCGCCGCGTCGACTGGATGATGATCGTCGCCCTCTCACGAAACTTGCGCTCCAACGCGTCCATCTCTGGATCGGAGCGGATAGGCGCGTTTCCGGGCTGGCTCGGCGCGAGTTGAGCACCCGCAGGTGCCCTTGAGAGCAGCTCGGCGCCACGTGCGGCGCCTCGCCAGGCTGCGAGTTTCGACGCCGGGTTCTCCTCCGACCTCGGCGCGCGCGCAGAGCGCCTGGCTGCCGCCGAGCTGCTCGACGTGAGCAATGCTTGCCGCCAAAGAAGGCGCTGGTGCAAACGACTACGGTGGTGGCGTTCAAGGCAGGTTTCCCTGCTGTCTGCAGCGGCGCGGCAGCTGCCGAAGCACCCGCCGAAGCTGCCCGCGAGTCGCGGCGGCGCTGCATGTCGACAGGGTTATGAATCGCCACGGGCGTCAGATCGTCGATGTCCTGCTGCGCAGGGATAACCCAAAAGGTCTCGGAGCCGACTGCTGCAGCAAGTCGATTTATTAGGCGCATTCTCGCGATGGTCTCGCTTCCGTCGCGATCGCGACGGCTTGGCGGGGGGTGGCTGCCGTCTTCGATCATGAAGCGGGCCGCGCGCTGTCCGCCCCTCCCGCGTTGTCTTCGAACTCTTCATTGCCTGGAGCTTGGCCAAAAGGTTCCCGCCATTCACCGTCGTCGCCCGCGCTGCAAAACCCGCGCCTGGTCGCGATGCCCGGCGCGTCTCGCGGAATAGGGCCCCCCCGGGTTGGCCTGTTCCCCGCCGACGGCTCTGCGAAGGCACTTCGGCGCAATGGCGTCGCCCCCCCCCCCCCCCGCTCGGTCAAGAGAACGTCATCGTCGGAGAACCGAAAGTGAATGCGTCACTATGCCATGACTGCGTACCAAGCAGCCCAGCAGCGCACATGGCGATATCCGCGCTCCCGCGCCGCCCACTCAGAATCATCAAATCGAGATCAAATCAAACCACAACTTGGGATTCACAAGTAAATGGGGCCCGCGCGGTCGAGAAAAGGCCCCCGCGCTCAGCGAATCGCGGGGGCGCGCGCGCAAAATCAAAACGCGGCGCGGCGGCGCCGGCGATGGGCGCCGACGCCCGGCCGGAGCGGCGCGGATTGGGGGGCGGAGGGGGGGGGCGAGAGAGGCAAGGGTGGCAGGGGCAGGGACCGTCGGCGCAGCCGCCGCCGCCGCGTTGTTTCCTTGGTTCGCAGCGCAGCTCCCGTCGCCGCGATGGAAGCGGGCCCTGAAGGGAGGAGGCCCAGAACCTTGGAATTCACGCCCAGCCGTTCTTTCTGCAGCCTCGGGGCCCCCCGAGGGTCGGGGCCCCAGAAATCGCCCAAACCCTGCTGGGGCCAATTTCCCGCGGGGCACGCGCCTACCCCGGCGCCCCGCGGCGAGCCCGGACAGGCGAGCCAGCCAGGCGCGGCGCCCGAAGGGGGCGCGGGAAAAATGCGCACGACGTTCGCGAGCGCACGTCGTCCGACCTTCCCACTAGCTCATTCCCGTCGCGCCCCGAGGCCCGCTTCGAAGGCGGGCCGGGCGATTCGCCTGAGACTTGCTCACCACTAGCGACTCTGAAGCTTGAAAAGTGGCAGCGGCTTCGCAGATGGAGGGCGGGTGGTTTTCGAAATGTGGCCCTCGCCTTTAGCGCGGCGCACGCTCGTCTTGCGCATTTTCAAGAACTTCGCGGATCATGGACGGATGGTCTTCAACGCGTGGCTCTCGCCGCAGCGCGGCGCGCATTCTCGCTGCAAGTCTGCAGGGGCTTCGCGGATTGAAGGCGAATCGTTTTCAAAATGTGGTTCTCGCCCTAGCGCGGCGCGCATTCCTGTTAGAGTTGCAAGAGCTTCACGGATTGAGGGCGGTCCCTTTTTCAAAATGTGGCCCCCGTCTTAGCGCCGCGCACATTCTTTTTTCGAGCTGCAAGATTTTCACTGGTTCCCACCATCAACGTGCTAGAAACGGTGCTTTGAAAGGAGTCAGGATTACGCGGGCGCAACAGCGACGTTGAACGGCGTTCTGGTACGATTCAAGATCGTCACGACGCGACAGTCAGGTTGATCCGCGGCGTTGGAATCCTGAGAACCATGTTTCGGCATGCTTCAGGGTCTTCAAGTGGGCGTCTTCCGAAGAGGCAGTTCCATCAATTGAAATGAACCGTTGCGGGGGCCTGTGAAGAGGGAGCTTTGGGGGGGGGGTTCTCCGACATCGCTGATGGCTCCTGGGTTTACACTGGCCCTTCTCCTCCTCTCGAACACATCTACAACTACACGCAGCAAAACTGCGCCTTGTTGCGGGGATCAATGGTGGCACTCATAATTAGATTTGGCGCCTCGGTCGGTCTGGGTGGACGGGCGCCGCCCCACGACCTACGATGGAAGACGACGGTCGCGCCGACGACGTTGCGCGCCAAGCGTGGAAGCGATCGCCATGTTTCACGGCGAGGCCGGGCGGCAACATCAAAAACAACATAACGCGAACAAGCGCTTCACCCTCGGGCGGGCGATCCGGCGCGAAGAAGAACTCGAAAGCGCGGGGGATCGGATCGCGCATTTGCAGCTGGGGCACAAGCGGGGGAGGGAAGCGGGCTGCGCGAGGTCGAGGCCCCCAGGCATACGGCTGGCTTCGCTGAGCCAGGGGATGTGGGATGCCGGCGGGAAGCGGCCCAGGGGGCGGGGCTTCGGCGATGGGCAGCGCGGGCAGCCGATGCTTCGCGAAAAGGAGACACGCACAGAACGGCACTTAGCGGCCGGGGCGCGGCGCACGTTGGGAGCGCGAGCGGCGGCGCCCGACATGCACCCCGCCCCGATGGCTAGGTGTAGTTCTATACGTGCTCCGTTTTGTGAGGATGTCTCCGGCGAAACCAGCGCGTACAGAACTACACCGAGTGCCTGGCTAAGTGCAGTTCTGAGCGCGCTGGATGTCTCACGCGGGGCGAGCACGCATGCACCGGCACCAAGCGACAGGGGCGGGGTGCAGGTCGGGCGCGTCGCCGCGCCCCGCCCGCAGAGCCAGGAAGGCAAGGGCCGCTGACCCCCCTGCCAGCCTCCGGGCGGAGGTGTCTGAACGTCACAGGGCTTTCCGAAGGAATTCCAAGTGTGGCCTCCGCCCACATCGCTCCCCCTGTCAGAGCATCTCGCCTGGTCACTATGTTCCCCATTCCCGCCCGCTGCTTTGCCCTCCCCCTCCCCCGTTCTTCCTCTACCTGCCGCCCTCCATTTCCCTCAGCGTTTCCCAGTTACCCCTGGCCCCATGCGCGGCGGCAAACGCCCGCGCCCCCCCGCGGCTGAAGGGCCCACATTGCGCTCATCCTCCAATCCACTCGTGAGGCGCAAGCCTTGCATCCGCACTGACACTGGCAAGCGAAGTCGAGGCCTCGGCAAATCCGACAGGCGCGATCGCCCCCCTCGAATGGCGGACGAACCAATGCGTAAGACGATGTCGCAAAAGTAAGTTTGGAATTTGGGGATCCGCGCAAGAAGCTAATCCACTCGCCCAAAGTGTAGTTCTGTGCCTGTCCGATCCTCCTTCTCCTCCCCCTCCTCCTCCTCCTCCCCCCCCCCATCCTCCTCCCCCTCCTCGTCGTTCGTGCCGTTCGCCATCGTCCGCGGCGCGGTTGTTCGCGGAGCTCCCCGAGCCCTGGCGCGCGCGATTAAGACAATGCGTCGTGCCCCGCGGGGCTCATCAGCCCCGGGGGAGGTCCATCATATGTTGATCGCAAGCTGATCTTGCGCAGGTCCTCGCGCCTTTTTTCCGCCCATTGTTCGCGACGCCACGCAGGTGAATCCAGCGCGCCCCGCGAATCGCACCATTCGGGATAATGGTCGGAATTTCCAAGAGGTAACCTCTGTAAAGAGGGCGCGGGGTGCCTTGGCGCGCCAGGAATGGCCCTGCGAACGCCGCGCGAATAAAAGCGATCTGTTTCGGCGGGCCGTCGACTACACGCAGGAGCGACCGCGGGCCGGAGCGACCTTTGGCGCGCGGCTGCAGGGGCGCCCGCGGGGGCCCAGCGCAAACGCGCAAGCCGGCGCTGACGGGCCGCATCAACGATCGGCGGGGCGCCGCTCGAAAGATTTGTCGCGTCAGCGGGCAACTGCGGCATTCCGCCGATTGAATTCGAGCGCGCCGAGCGGCACCTCGAAGGCGCTGCGAAAGCAGGTGCTGCCGGGGGCCACCGCGATGAGGCCTGGCACTGCCGGGCTGCGTCGCGACGACGTCTGGACAGGCCCCGCGTCGCGGCCAAAACCGGCCCAATCCGAGAGCCTGGACTACGTTTGAATACCTTTGGGAAGCTCATGCCAGTAAAGATCCCCAGTGGTTCGAAAACATATTCAAACATATTCAAAGATGCGCAAGGATATTCAACGCTATCCAAAGATATCCAAAAATACTCCAGCCACAAATTCTGGAATTTGGGCTGGGATTCGGGGCTGATCCTGGGCCGGAAAACGCGCCGTCTGGTCGGCCGGCCCCCCCTCAGGTAAACCATGCAATCTGCAGGGTGCGACGCGTATGCGTCGCTGTCGATTGCAACGGGCGGGCCCAAACCTGGCGCGCTCAGATGCGAGCGCAAGCACGCAATGCTGGTGCCGACGCAAGGCCAAGCTCACTCCGCAAGAACGATCGCCCGACCCCTTTGGGCCAGCACCAAAAGTCACTCCGGCGAACGGTCACTCTTACGTGTAGACCGTCGTCTCGAATCAGAGTCTCCATGGAGCCGGTCTCTCTCGTGGCTCGTTCCCGAGGGTTCGCGATCCACGATGTTAACCAGTTTCCAACATGGCGCAGACCAGCGCCGAGAACCCCCCAACGGTGGCCACTTCGGTAAACCACGCGATGACCTGATGGTCGCGACGCTCTCGCCGGTGGTGATGCGTCCTCGTCATCCATCCAGCAGTCGTGGTCGCCGAAGCTGGCGAGGGGGTCCCCGCGCCCGTGGTCGGGCGCGTGCTTGCGCAGTCTGCCGAAAGCCTTGGACAGCTGCTCAGTTCGTCGGTCTTCAGCGCGCGGTCGACCGCGGCGTTCGCGGCAGACGCTCCCGCGCTCCGCGCGGCGGTGATGCCCCGTAGGGCGATGCGGTCGGCGATCGCCTGAGTGCTTCCAAACGTGTAAGATGTGTAGATTTCTGGCGATGTCGTCTGGAATGGCACCCCCGTCCCCAGCGGTGGTGATGCGGCGCCTCCATCATCCTCATCACCAAAGCATGAGCGTGCCACTCTTCCACAGTGCTCACAAGGTGGTGGCGCCTTCTTGCGAGCACTGTTTTTCGGCGGCTCAGCAACGGGTGCCGCGGGCGCTGCTGCCGCCGGCGCCGCTGCAGGGGCGTCTCCGCGCATCGGCGGGGGCGGCTTCGCGGCCGGCGGCGGCGCTGCGGCGAGCTTCCTCGCTGCGGCGGCGGGGGGCGCGCCCGCTGGGATCGGCCCCTCGCGGCGCAGGAGGCGGCCGCTTTGGCGGCCGCGGCGCCGATGCCCTCTTCGATGTCGACCGGGGCCCATGCGCCGCGGAATTCGGGGTCGCGCCGCGAGGCCCCGACTGACGGCCACGGGCGTCCCGGGCGTCGGCACGCATGCGACAACTACGTCCTCGGCGTCGAACCCGCGCGGTTGGGCCTCGCATCCGCGAGGCGCTGAGAGCTGCCATGGACCTTTTTCCTTGCGCCCCCGACCGGGGGCAACCGCCTTTTGACAGGTGTGCCACGAAGGGCTACGTGAACTGGGTCATCGCGCATGGCCGGCCCGTCGAGAGCACTCACGCACACGTAGCATTACCTTATCATGATGCCCCGTCGGGGGCGCGTAGGCGTTCACGACGTTCGCCTGCATGTATCGTCTCTTCGCCATCCCTGCACCGCCGTTCTCGGCTACTGGCCGACGCCCGCGGGATGGGCGGGCCATCCCTTCCCCGGTTAGCTACTGCGCCGCCTTCTTTTCTTCATCCTGGCTGTCGGAAGGTGCTCGCGCCATGGGGTCGCGCCGACGCCCGCGGGACGGGCGGGCAATCCCTTCCCCGGTCGGCGCCTTCAACGTGGAGTCAGAAACCTAGACGCGCACTTCTACTTCGTCGGCACCCCAGGGCGTTGCGTCCTCTGTAAATCGCTGGTCGTTGAGTCCTCATCTGTCCCACTGCCGAATTATTGCTGCTCATTTCCTTTGGCGGAGTTCTTCTCCTGCATGTCCATCGGTGGCTGCATGGCTGCCGGGCGTGCGTCTTTGGTGGCCACCGGCGCCTGGCTACACATAACAAGGAATTCACGCCCATTTCGGCGTGAACTACATCATCAGGATGTTCGACTGGTTCGAGACCGATTTCTTGTCGGTCATCTTCTCCACCGTTTGTGGACCCTAGGCCAGAGTCAGCCTGGTTCATATTTAGAATGCAGCAGGCGTCGGCGCGTAGTCGGTCTTGGACGCGATGCTAGAGGTTCGCCCTGGCTGCCTCATCCTAGGAGAGCTCATCGGGTCCTGGAGCTGATCTCGCGGGCCGGTCCTCGCGGGCCCCATCGTGGGGCGGTAGCGCGGGTGATTGCAAGGTTTGTTATCACCTCTTCCGACGTCGTGCTGAGGTCGCCACCATCATCCATGCTGCCGCCTCGTCTCTGAGCGCTTTCGGTGTTTTTGTTGCAGAAAATCTAAATCAAGTAATCAAGCAATCCTCGCGGCCGCGCCAGGTCGCGCTGTCGTCGAGGGCCCGCGAACCGACCGGAAATCGGCGCGACGCCTGCCCTGGGGACTTGCCCTGCGTCCCCTTCGTTGCTGGGGCCATGTCGCCACGAGGCGCGCGCGCGCGCCGAAGCATCCGCGGCGGCCAGCGACCTGAACTCGGAGCGCGCAGGCGGCGAAGGAGAAACTGCAGGCCGAACTCATGCCCCTTTCCTGGGAGCAGGCGCGCTTGATGATACATCGGCTGTGCCGCCGCAACTGTTGCGAATGCAGTTGGCTCGTTTCTGGGCTAATTGGTCTTGGCCACTTCTACAATTTCAACATCCTCAGCCGTCATCTGGTAGTGAGCCCCCCCCGCATCTGCAGCCGCTGCAGCAGCGCCAGAGCCGGCGCCGCGCTGCTCGGCCGGGGCCGCGGCCACTGCTGCGCCGGATGCACTGCCAGGAACCAGGCGACCTATGCGCCGAAGTGCGTCGTTGATCTCGCCCTGAGTCATCGGCCCCAATTTGGGGTCGCTGGCTTGGGCTGGGGTGAGGCCCAGGTCTAGGCGAGCGATTCACTCCCAGCTGGACACCCAGGCCTGCGCTCCTGCCAGTTAGAAGAACGGGGTCGGCAGCGACAGAAGTTCCCGCGCATGTTGGATCGACCGCGACGAACCCGACGATCCTCCTGTCGCCCCCCATCTCGGGGTCGCGCGGGACCTCGTACGGCGCGACCGCATAGATCACGGTGCTGAGTGATGGCCTGGTCAGCGTCGAAAGCCATTGCGCGTCGGCAGCCCCCCGCCGTGTATGCCGTGTATTTCCGCTGCTTGGCGGACATGCATCTGCCCCAGGTGCTCAGCCTGCCGACATCTCCATCGAACCTTCAATGGAGGATCTGGTGGTGACGGCGCATCACCTCGAGCGATGCCGCGGTCGTCTCTGCTGCGGTCAGAATTGGAATCGTCGTCGTCCGGGGCAATGGAGATGGTGGCTTCGTCCTCGCCGATGACCATCTCATCTCCGCCAGCTTCATCCGAAGTACGTTGGCAAAACACAATTGTCGCATGGCCTCCTTGGCAATCTGAAGAGGCAGCGCCTGGCGTGGGGGTCAGGCTCGTTTCCGAACTGTTGGCCGGGAAAACCAGCCTTCGCCCTGCGACGCATCTCGATGGCGATGCCGCGGGCGCGTCGCCAGCGCCCAGTGGCCCCGCGATGCCAGGACATGACCAGATCCTCGGTTTCGCAGCCACGCAACGCGCCTCAACACCACTCATCAATGCGTGATCGGCGGGAACGCCAGAGTCCATAGTGGCTCAGGCGTGGTCAGCAAGACGCCAGGGATCTTGTCAGCGTCAGCTGCAGCGGGTGCGCGGTGGATTGGAGTACCACGCGCTGCGGAAGTCGGCTCGCTTCCGAGCGCGGATCTGGGGCGCGCGCCCATTGCGCTCCAGCGCATCTCAGCGGCGATGCTGAGATCTTACTGCCACCGCCCATGAGCCAGGCGCAAGCGGCGGATAGCTTCCTCCTCGCAATTAAGCTGATTGTCGTCTTCCACAGCTCGGTCTATGAGTGCGTCGTCGTAGCGCGCGTCTCGGCATTGAGCTAGCGCGAGGCCAGCACCAGCAGCTTGTTCGCACTTCTGGAAACTCTGATGGATCACCTCTGTGGGGATCATGTCGCAGTCGACTTCCCCACAAAGTCCCACTGGCGAATCGAATGCGACATTCTTAGGCGCGCTTCCGTGCTGGGCGCCGAGCAGGGCGTTCGGCTCTGCAACCGCAGCATCGACGTCGCCAGAGGCGCCGGCGGAGGACTCCTCCCTCCATGGTGTTCTCCTCGCTTCCAAAGAACCAATCCCCATGTGCGACCCCGAGGCCATGGACCTTCTGCTGGCGCGAGAAACTGCGCGAAAACGCCGCGGGCGCACGCCTGCAGCTGATCGCGGCAATCCATGAGATTGTGGAACATGAAGAAGAATGCTTCCAATGTCTCGAAGTCCTCGAGCGCGAAGTATTCAGCGCGGCCCGCTGCACTCGAGCCAAAGTGGGCTGCGGCAGCGCAACCCCGTGAATTTCCATCCGGCGGACATTATTCGGCCACCTGTTTTCGCTGCCACGGCTCCCTTGCCCCTAATGGATACTGTCACATTGGTCGTCTGAGAGCTCAGCAACACAGGCAACGCTGCCCCGTTCGCGCAAACCTCTCCGCCCTGGCTTGCCATTGCCTTGTCATCCTTTTATCATCCGAATGTTCCGTCTTACCCGTCGCACTGGCCTGCGAGTGCACCCCCAAAACTCCGCTTGTTGCAATGGCCAGAACCGATGTTCAGCTCATTGTTTGTCCCGTTCAAAACTTCTAAACATCTGCCCAGCACAAAGGTTCAGCGCCGTTGGAAGTCGGATTCCAGCGCGGGTCTGTAGAGGGTCATGCAACAAACGTTGATAAACATATTTTGCCCGTGCCAATGGGGTCAGGCGAAGCGGGGCGGCACCAGCGCGACGCCAGGAGCGTCGTGGACTCGAGCATTTAGCCTGGCCGCACGCTGCGCACGACTACCCAGCATATGGAATTCTGCAACCGATCACTGCAATCTGAGGGGTGCAAGGACGCGCGGAACACTGATCAGCTGAGCGTTAGCTGGCGCCCGCCTAGCCCTCGAGCCCCATCCCCCGCCTCCTCCCGATATCCCTTCGCTTTCGCCTGACCCTCCTCGTGCCCCTCCGACTCCCCCCCGTCCTCATCGTGTTCCACCCGCCTCATTCTCGTTCCTCCATCCACCGCCGGATAGGCTCCCCCATCATCCGCATGCTTGCCCTCCTCCTCTGTCCTCTGCGCCCGAGTGCAGATCATCCCCCGCCCTTCTGCCCCGCCCCCGCCTTCGTCGTCCTCGTGGTGCTGGCGCCGATGATGCAGCTCCTCCTCGGCCCATCCCACCCCTCTCGCCCCCTTTGATCCCCTGGCCCCTTCGCCCCGCCCCCCTCGAACCCCTTCCCCCCCGTGGCCCCGCGCCCCCGCCCCCCCGCCCGTTTGCCCCCGCGGGCCGCGGCCCCGTCCTGGACCAGCCGGGAGATCCGCGGAAACCGCCGCCCGGCGACCGCTCCAGCGAGCGGCGCGCAACGCATGCGCAGTTAAACAAGCGAGCTGCGCACTTCGACCGCGCGCGACGCCCCCCCTTGGACCAGCCGAAAGAGAAGCGCGAACGCCCCCGCCTAGTCGGCGCCACCCGCGAGGGGCGCGCCCCAAATGCACCGGCGGAAACAAAATCTGCGCGCGCTGATCGCGGCAGGATCCGCGCACAGAGTGGGCCCGCACACGCAAATGCACAGCTGGAGACGCCAGCTGCGTGAACATATCACACCTTGACCTGTGCATCTCAAAACAGTAAACGCTCGCCACCTCGAGGGGGCCCCGACTCTGTCAACCCAGCGCGGAGGTCGACGTGCCCACCCACGGGGGAACGCAAACGCGCGCCCCCCCCGGGGAAGCTGCAAGTGCGCGCTTCCACGGCCAGGGGCGGCCACGGTGAAATGCGGCGCCGACCCGGCCCCCAACGGCCCCGAGACGCTCCGAGAGGGCCCCGAAGGACCCCAAAAGGAGGCCCAGCAGCAGTCCGAGAGCACGAGAGGTGCCACATGTCAAGAACCTCTCAACCGTCAATATTCCACGCGTCGCCATGCATATTGCAGCGCTTGTAAGGGGGCGGGCCATGCCACTGGCACCGACGCGTTAACGCGTCGGCGATGCGACTGTGCCTGGCGGCCGTTGCCGCCCGCGCTTGGAAGGCGCCCCGAACGCTTGCATTGGCGACCCCCCCTGTTTGGTTGCGCCGTTGTGCTCGGGAATCAAACGGGCGGCACATCGCTGATGCGGGCGCGCGGCGCTGGGGACTTCACCCCTCTTCTTCGAACGACCGGGACGGGCGGGATAGGGCGACGGACGGCGGAGCAGGGAAGCAGGTGGGAAAGGGTGCCCCCCCGCCCGAGCCGCGAAAACTTTCGACGCCATCCAGGGGGTGGGGGCGGGGCAAGGGATGCGGGGGCGACGACGGGGAGCAAAATGTCCTCGGTCCGCATTTAGCCAGATGCTTGCGATCGGGGTGCGCGCGCTTCCTTCGAGGCGCTCCAAGCCCGACCCATACTGGATTAACTAATTCCACCATTCCTCCCAGCTGTGTAAACACTCTGCCCTCTGCGCCTCTCCTATACAACCGCCTCGCATCAGAGGGGCGGCAGGTTCCAGGTTCGAGGCGGCAGCGTCGGAGGAAGTGCCATGAATGTGATCGTCGCCGGCGGCGCGCGCGGACCCCTCGGGCTCTGCCTCGCCCCGAAGGGCGGGGGGGCGCTGTCGCAGTGCGATCGGCGCGCAAGTTGATGGGTCGTCGCAATCGATAGAAGCCAGCGAACGCAAGTAGAGCGATGCTTTCGCCAGCATCGCCTGCCCAAATGCTCTGCATAAATCCGTTTCCACGCGCTGGGGCGCCGGCGTCGCGCTCGCGGTGAGCGCTCCTGTTGCAGCCACCCCGACCGAGCCCGAATACTGATCCGATGTTCCTTCCCCGGTGAGCGCTCAGCGATGTGTCCTGTCCTACGGACCGCGTCTGCTCGACTCAGGTTTCGTGCTCTGCCTGAATGCGCGGCATCCGGCGGTCCAGTGGTTGCAGCAGTCGCATGACCCCGTGGGCGCCAACTCCCAGGGCTCGGAACAGCACTTTAGTGAGGGGCTGACTGTTTGGCACTGCGAATTCAGCCGACTGTGCCTCGAGTCGCGCCATCTCGAACCTAGCGAGGTTTTCGTCGATGCGCTCGTTGTCAGGCACATGGAAGTCGGCTCGTTGAGTACCTGGGGCGAGCGGGCGCCGCTCCTCGAACCCTCCAACTTCGCGCTCAGGACGCACAGGATGCAGGCGGCAGGATCGGCGCGCGCGCCCCGTATACCCACGCCGAAGTTTATGATGTCTGGAGGGCTGCGCGCGGCGATCTTGTGCGCCAGGACACCCCATCGCTGGCGGGCTGCAGCTTGTCGCTGCGGCACCACGCAAGCAATTGCGATCATTTGCCAAGCGTTGACCTCGTAGACAAACTCCTGGAACGGGACGTTGCTGGCTGGATCCATATATGGGGGCGCGCTGCGGTTGCTGCCTCCGACGCAGCGCATGCATCCGATGGCGGGCCCTTTGCGCAGCCACATGCTGGCACGGATAACGAGCCTCAGAAGTTTCATGCGTGAGCTGTGCTGCCCGCGCGCATTTCTGCGCGCGGTCTTTTTTTTTCGGGCGCGGTCTGGCGTCGCGGTCGGAGGCTCAGCGCGCGTCCGCGCGGCGCGCTCCTTGGTTTTGGAATCGCTGGGGCCTTGTTCCCAGACGGCGCCTGCGCTTGAGGACTCTCGCTGGCGTCGAAGGAACTGGGCCTGAAACTTAAATCTGGCGGCTATGGGCTCGCCGTCGCCGCCGTCGCCACGTCGTCGCCGCCCGTCGTCTGGGCCAGACTGCTGGTCTGGCGGCTATGTGCTCGCCGTCGTCGCCCCGTCGCCGCCCCGCCCCCGCCCGTCGTCTGGGCCTGACTGATGGTCTGGCGGCTATGTCCTCGCCGTCGCCGCCCCGCCGCCGCCTCGTCGCCGCCTCGCATGTATCCACACTTCAAACAAAGGACTAGGACTTCTCCCTCTTCCCCCCGGGATTCTGGGATTCTGGCCCCTCCCCTGGGGGTGTGCAAGTCAAGTGAGATGGGGCCTCTTTGGTCATTTTGAATACGAAGTCGCATCGCCCCGGCCAAGCCGAGTTCGACGCCCCCCTACCTGATTGATATCTTCTCCTAGCAGGGTCCGAGCATAAGGCTACGGAAGAACCTCGCTCCAATGTCAGAGAAACATATTATCCCACTTCGTGGGATTGTTACTTCTGCACCGTATATATATATATAGCTTCCGGGGAACGCTAACTCTACAGTGCTTCTCGGGGAACGCTGACTCTACAGTGCTTCCCCCGTCACTTATCCCACGTGGTGGGATTGTGCATTCTCTATGCTACACTGCTTCTCGACCCTGCTTGCACTGCCATGCTACACGAATCCTACTGATCACCAGAAGTACTGCATTATGGGAAAAGCTCTGACACCCCGCCTTCGCGGCTAAGGGAATCGACATCTTCATTGCTGCGGAAGTTTCACCACCGTCGGCGAACATTTAGTGATTGAATGAAATACGCGATGCAGACATCCATATGCCGTTCTAGAATACAACAAGCAGTTCCCTTCAGTCATCGTGGTGACAAAACTCGCAAATGCGGAGATGCCTCAGCGCGCTGGGATTCTTGATCGAGCGGCATGTGCCTCTGGTGTGGTGCACTTTGCTGTACTCCGACGTGATGTAGACGCACTGCTTGAGGTCCTCCGCATCGAACTTCTTGGCTGCTCTCTTCGGCCTCTGGTAGACCGAGGTTGTAGGGGCGACGCAATCCTGCTTGTCGAGCGTAGCATCTCTAGCGGAATGTGGTGACGGACCTTGGGTTGAGCTCAAATGCTCCACCGGCTACGGCCTCTCGCATCCACGAAAGAATGCCACGCACTTCGATATCAACAGCCCCATGCACACACCTGCCGGGAAAGTAAACAAGACAAATGCGTAGAAGCTGTCGAAGTTGGTAGTAGTGCTTGGACTCGTTGATGTTGGATCTGCGCCCTTCGCGCCTGCCATGTTTGAGACAAGCAACATACATGGGATAAAACGCTTGCTTCCTGATATTGAACACGTCAGAGATTTGCTCAACGAAACGTAGTTAATCTCCCTTCCGACCAACTCAACTTCGTTCTCGCCGTCGGGGTCGCCGTCCTCTATGTCCAGGAGCTCGCCATTCACAAGCTGGCGCATGCCCAGACTTTGAAGGTGGCGTCTCAGGGTCCTCGCGTCCAGCAACTTCGCGCCGACGTCTGCCCGATTCTCGGCGCCTGGAATCTTTTGCATTTGGACTGCGCGCTCGGCTACCGCTTGCTGAAGCCACAGAGCGCGAACGTCCAAGTCGCGAACTCTACCAAGTCCACGGCGTAGCGGGATGGACTTCCCAGAGCTGCTGTCGGTCTCGATGGCGTTTTCGACGGGGCACCCGAGGTCACCGAGGATGGGTGAGATGTATAACATGTCTCCTGCCAGTGGGCATGATGCGTAGAACTCTGCTGTTGGTGATGACACGGCTCCGACCTCCAGCGTGCGAGAGAAATGGGAGATAAGACAACCTCCCCATGATGCCGTGCCCACACTGGAGCTCTTCCTGGACTCGGGGTCACCAGCCCAGTCCGAGTCGCTGGTGCCGACGAGTCGCTTGAGGTCGTTCGTGTCCTTGATGCTTAAAGTGATGCCGTAGTCCAGAGTACCCTTCACGTACCGCAGTATGCGCTTGAGCCGTGACATGTCCACTGCTCGGGGTGCGTGAAGACGTCGTCCGCAAAGCTTCAACTCCTAGCTGTAGTCGAACCTCTTGTCAACTCCATACTGTAATTTCCCCACGCCCTGTCGGAACTTGTGATGCTCCTCTCTGTCTAAGGGTGTGACGCCCTGGCAGTCCAAGGCCTTCGTGCTGAACCACTCCTTGGACCCTGGCGTGGTGACCTTGACGCACTTCTCCATGACCATGGCCTTCAGGGCGTTCTCGAAGTAATTCTTCTTCGGCGTCTCGACGACCGTATCTCCGAAGCGCAGATACGAACACCCCAGGAAGACACATGGAGTCTCTGGCCCAAAGTTGATGCCGACTCTGAACTTCAAGCGCTTCCGTACTCGTCGAAGAGGGAGAGAACCTGCTTCTCCCGGCCGACGCCCAGGGGCTCGTCCACGTGGATTGCCACCTTGACGCTGCTTCTCTCGTTGTACAGGATGACTGGGTTTGCCTGTGTTGCGCGAAATCCCAGCTCCTCCTTCAATATACGCTGCACCTTCTCGCTGAAAAGTTTGCTGGCCTTTTGAAGTCCGTTGAGCGCCTTCTTCAAGCGCAAGACAGTCCCTGATGGCAATCCCATCCCCGGTGGTGGCCAGCGCCCTCGACTAGACCGACGGCTATGAGAAGTCGGATGCCCTCGATGCCGGGCGTAGGGGCGAAGTTGTCGTCGGACTTACCTGCGATCCACTTGTACTGATGAACGACTAGTCGTGCTCGAACTCCACCAGCCTTCTTGCGGTGGCACCAGCGCGTAGTCCATATCTTCGTACCTTTGGCTATCTCGTCGCGCCTGACGGGTTCGCCGACGTCCAGGTCGCGCATCATGTCGAGCTCCCTCTCGATGCCCTCTTTGACCTGGCCTGGATCCAAAGCCTCGCCGTCGTCCTCGTCATAATCCAAGTGGTCGCCAAAATCGACCTCGTTCGGGTCGTCCAGCAGGTCCTTCATGAAATGCTCCTCCTCGTTGACGTGGCACGCGGTGTGGTACTTGGTAAAAACCTCTTGGATGAAATCCTTCGTGAAGTTGTCGGGGTGACGGATTGTGTCAAAAATCCCATTCGCTCCGAATTGTAGATGTGACTAGCGCCCATGGCGTCCGCGTCGCCCGATGGCGGCTGCGACGGGTCTGTTGATGAACTTGGCCGCGAACCCGAGTGTTGTACTGCTGCACTGGCTCCTGGCTGAACCTTTGATGCTTTCTCTGCTCGTTCGATGCTCCGGAGCAGCTCTCTTTCCTCGTCGCGCTGGACCTTCGTTGCAAGCTTCTCGATCTCCACTTGCTCGAGGTAGTCCTTGTTCCTCTCCTTGCAGAACTTGCTATGCTTGCACGAAATGCCGAGGCATCCTGAGCAGCCAGGGGTGAACTCCTTGCTAGTCGGCAGTGGTAGTACATCACTGGCCTGCCCCTTGTCCTCTTCGGCGGTGGCTCGAGTGGATTACTGTCCTCGATGTCTCTTTCCGCCTTGGCCCCTTGTCGAGGCTCTTCCATGGCCGCGTCCTTGGCATGGCCTCCAGGCTGATCTGTCCCACTTGATGGGATAACGACTGCTGGCTGAAATTGGCTTGCTGCTTGCCCAGGTTGGTCAGGTTGAACTTGACCCGGCGCTGCGGGCACTTGTGGAGCTGCTGGCTGGCCGAGTACCTCTGCAACGGGTGGTGGCCTAGCTCCTTCGTCGGGTGGTCGAATCCTGCTGGGGACTACTCTCGATGCCAATAGAAATTTAACATCGTGACGTTCGCTCGGTGGCAGGCGTCGGATGGTCCGAGCCTCGAAGGCCCCCTGCCTCGTGAGAATCAGATCGCAATTGGTGGCCTCGCTCCTGCCGACCCTAATGCCCTGGCCAAACTTCTCACGCAACTTGAGTGTGTGAGGTCCAGGCTCCTTCCACATGACTGTCTCTGCGAATGGAACCATCGGACTGTGATACTGTCTCCCGTGCTGGAGTTCGAACGGCGTGACTCCAACACCAGGGGCGCGCCAGAACCTGTCCGTGAGCCACGCAGTATGCCGAACAATCCACTCGATGAGAGGGAACACGGCTGGCGGCTCAACTCCGCGCCTGCTCTCGACGTCCAGAAGTATGGTCCTCGTCAGACCCTCGACGTCCTGGTGGGTGCGCTCGACGAGGCCGACGCTGCCCTTGCTCTCCTTGGGGCTAGACTCGTACGTCCAACCGTCCCGGCCGTGGCAGGCCGATCTGATCAGGTCGGCAGCCGAGTGTTCTGGATCGGTCCTCCAGATGATCTTCTCGAAACCGAGCTGGTCTCCGAAATTTTTCAGAATGCGCACCGCGTACTTGTCGGTGTTGCCCTCTGCGTCCAGAACGGCGGCTCGCCTCCG
The DNA here is from genome assembly GCA_963575745.1 of Prorocentrum cordatum. Classification (NCBI taxonomy): domain Eukaryota; class Dinophyceae; order Prorocentrales; family Prorocentraceae; genus Prorocentrum; species Prorocentrum cordatum. The sequence goes on from CAUYUJ010015349.1 coordinate 823,918, forward strand.
CCGATACACTGAATCCACAGCGGACAGACGCGTCAGCATCTGCCCCGCCTTGACCAGACGCATGAAGAAGTAGTCGACCTGAACTCTCGAAATGTTACGGTCGATCTCATCTATCTTGTGATGGGCGTTCTCTCGCCCGCGCCCAGCTACGCAGAACTTGCACCGAGACTTGAACTGCGCGTGGTCCAGGGCGATGATGATATCGCTCCTGCTGGGTTGGTTATGCAGGGGCTCGGACCACCGGCGCCGCTTCCGCGGGGTGCGGCACCTCGGTTGACACGGGGCCGAAGTCGAGTTCCGTGGCGCTCTCGTTGTTGAAGACGTGGTGCACTGGGGACTTCCCAATGCGCACGCTGCTGCCAGCTGCAACCATCGCCGGTAGGAAGAAGAGGCCTGCCCGAGCCATCAGCCCAAGCCTTCGAACACCAGTAGATGTCCTTCGCTCCATGTAAATGTTGCCCCACTCGTAGTGCGTGGAGATATCGCGCTTCTTCGCCGAGTCGGAGACGCTGAGAATCGGCCTGACGACGTCGAGAACTGTGAACCTAACCTTGATGTTGGTGCTGTCCTTGCGAAGCACCACGTCCTTGTAGCCATAGAACTTGAGGACGGTGCCCTTCGACGTTCTGTAGATTTTCTCTTCGCCTTCGGTAGTGGGAGACTTTGGAGAGTCCCGCGGGTTGCAGCACGTCGCGCTGCTGCCTGAGTCAGACAGCACGTCGACTGCGTCGCCGATGTCACCGTAGTCGTACTTGCGGGTCTCGCTCTTGGTGGCGATGGTGGAGAGCGCGAACTCCTCGCCTGAGATCTCCTCAACGCTCATGATCCACTCGTCCTCGTCCTCGTAGAAGTGGGTGATAGTGCCGTCCTTGTTGGTCGCCTTCCTGTTGCCCGCATCGGCCTGCTGCGACTCCTGCCAGGAGCCGCTCGAGGAAGCCCAGTTGGCGTTGACGGAACGACCATGCACTGCCCCTCTGCCAAGACGAGTCGGACCACTACGCGCCCTTGCCTTTACCTCCTGAAGACTTCGACTTGCCATCCTTGCCCTTGCTGCCGGACGACTTCGACTTGCCGTCCTTGCCTGTGCCGTCGGAGGATTTCGACTTACCATCTTTTCCTTTGCCCTTGCAACCGGCGTACCTGCTGCCTTTGAAATCCTTGCCGCAGGTGCAACCGACGTCCATGGCATCTTGGTCCTCGCCCTTCTTCTTCGGCTTGGCGTTGACCACGTTGTGCATGTAGTCCTCGACCTTCGCTCGGAGCTTGCCGTAATCCTTCTTCTTTGTGGTGAGCAAAAGATGGTCCTTCAAGATCTTCGGGGACTTGAGGATAAGCGTTGAGCACTTCACGCTGTCCGCAAGCTTCTCCTCTGCTTCCGTTTCCCACTGGTCTATCAGTGCCTCCCATCAAACCAAGTTGTCGTGGAAGTCCTTGGGCTCGCCGAGCGCGTAGTCCAAGATCTGGCCCATCAACGCCACGGTCTTGCCTCCACCGCGGGGGCCGTGCCGCTTGACGAGGTGCCGGTATGCCTCAAAACCGTTCTTGGACGAGACCTTCTTGACGATCTTCGCTGCAGTCGCGTAAGCATCACCAACGCGAAGTTGAGCTTCTTTGATAACGTCTCTAGGCCGTACCTGACGATGTCAGGACCGTTGGTCACGTCGGTCTCTGGGCCCTCCTCGATGGAATCCATCAGATGGCACGCCTCCTCGCTGAGCGAGCTGATGCCTGACTTCGGCTTGAAACTCCACTCCTCGAAATCCTCTTCCTTGCTTGTGAACTGGCCAAGATGTCCACGAGCTTGTCGTCTGACGAGTTGGGGAAGTCGGCCTGGCGTCCCGGTCCTGGCTGTTGTGGCTGCTGCTGCGCCTGCAATGCTTGGAACGCCGCCTGCTGTTGCTGCCGTGCCTGCTCCAGAGCACGGAGTTGCTCGGCCATCTGGTTGTTCTGCTGGGTCGCTGCGTGCAGCTGTTCATTGAACCTGGCACGCTCCTGTTCGATCATGTTCGTCGCTGCCTGCCTGTCCGCGGCGGCTCTTTCCTCCACCTGGCGGTTGATCATGTCCATCACCAACCGCTGCTGCTCTGCTGAAAGCTCCATCGCACGGGAACCTGCAGTCTGAATGTATACTCAAAGGTACGGAAGGTCATCGCTCACGCTACCATGATTGATATATTTTTCTAGCAGGGTTCGAGCATAAGGCTACGGAAGACTCTCGCTCCAATGTCAGAGAAACATATTATCCCACTTCGTGAGATTGTTACTTCTGCACTGTATAGCTTCTGGGGAACGCTAACTCTACAGTGCTTCTCGGGGAACGCTAACTCTACAGTGCTTCCCCCGTCACTTATCCCACATGGTGGGATTGTGCATTCTCTATGCTACACTGCTTCTCTACCCTGCTTGCACTGCCATGCTACACGGATCCTACTGATCACCACAAGTACTGCATTATGGGAAAAGCTCTGACACTGCCGCCCCTTTGCGAAGAAACACTATGCGCGCGCACTCGTTCATCAACAAACAACTCGGAAATATGCGCTACCAAGGAACCTCTACATCCTCATAGGTTGTCTGATGTGATGAAAGCGGATGCGGGGCATGCGAAAATCTCGCGCGGTGAAATATGCGAAAATCATAAAATGATGACACTCGGCGCGCATGGCGGCCGCGGTGAGGGACCACCCCCTGCGCGCCCCCCATGGCGCTGAGAAAATGTCACGACTGCTATGCCTGGACGACCAGCGCGCATAGCGGCCGCGCTGGGGGACCACCACCTGCGCGCCCCCGCGGCGTCGAGAAAATGCACCACCTGCTATTCGTAGACGACCAGCGCGCATGGCGGCCGCGCTGGGCACCGCCCCGCGCGCGCCCCACATGGTGTCGAGAAAGTGCCACGACTGCCATTCCTGGGCGACCGGCGCGCATAGCGGCCGCGGTGAGGGACCGCTCCCTGCGCACCCACTGTGGCGTCGAGAAAAACACCTGCTATGCCTGGGCGGCTGGCGTTCATGGCAGCCGCGCTGAGGGGCCGCCCCCTGCGCGCCCCCTGCGTCGTCGAGACAGCGCCGCGCCAACTAGGCCCTGGGCGACTGGCGTTCCTAGCGGCCGCGATGGGAGGCCACCGCCTGCGCGCCCACTGCGGCGTCGAGAGAGCACCGCGACTGATATGCCCTGGACGACCGGCGCGCGGCGCTGGGGGACCGCCCGCGCACCCCCCGCGGCGTCGAGGAAATGCCGCGCCTGCTATGCGACGACTGGCGCGCATAGCGGCCACGCTGGGGGGCCACCCCCGGCGCATCCCAAGCGGCGTCGAGAAAGTGCCCCGCCTGCTATGCCCTGGACGCATCACGAGGATGACCAGCGTGCGGCGCATACGTCTTGATATATGATACAGTCGACACGCCTGCCGCACACTGGCGATGTGAGGTGTACGCGCGTGCGTGTGCGTGCGTGTGCGAGTGCGCGCACGCGCGCGGCTGCGCGTAGACGCGGGTCTCACGCGCGAGCCGCGCATGCGTCGCGCACGGGCGACGTGTGAGAGAGGAAGAAAAGGTGGGGGAGGCGGGGGGGGGGCGAGCGAGGGTGGCGCGGGCGGGGCGCGGGAGAAAAGGAAACCATAACCCCACTAAACATGTGGGGAACAAGAATGAACGAATTGACAGAATCCACGCGCGCGCGTTGTCGCGCGCGCGTGCCAGGATCGCTCCAAAACCGCAGTGCTCGCGCGGATCTCGAAATCGAATGCCCCGCAAACGCGCAATTTGCGCCTGGCTGCGCAACGCGATTATCCCGCCCCCCCCACAAGAAAATTAGGCGCACGCTCGCAAATTTCGGACATACAAACATTGCTCGACATTGCCACCGCATGCGACCAAACGGGCCTCTCGCGCGCGCATGTCGAAATCATTCGAACGCCCCTGCTTGCGTGCGAGCCGAGGGGGGGGGGGGGGGGCGACCCCGGTCAAATACTGCAACGTGGACCAGGGGGGGGGGGGGGGGCGACCCCTGTCAAATACTGCAACGTGGACCACTCGCGCCCGTCGAAATCTCCCCGAAGCCTTCATCGCCGACGCGTAGCCAACCTCGTCGTTGTCGTTGGCGTGGTCAGCATCGGCGCCGACATTGGCCTTGTCGTCGACGTCGCCATCGCCGTCACCAGCATCGCTACAATAATCGCGTCTGCCGTCGTCGACGTCGCCATGATACCGCGCCCACCCGAGTCGCCGACTCCCGCTGAAGTGTCCGCGCGTCAGCGCGGCATGCGAGACGCGCTTGCAAGTGCCCAGCAGCCAGCGTCGCCGCGGCCGCGTCGGTCGAGCCAGACTCGCCGGCCGCTCTGCGCGCGGCCGCAGAGGTCCGCCAACCAGCGCCGAGCTATCGTCGCAATCGCCACCGCATGGGTTTGCAAACCAAGTTGCGGGCGGGCGAGTGAGGAATGCGCGAACGATGGGATTGTCAACCCACTGCGAACATAAATTAATGACATCGCGTTGATCGCGCAAGACAGATCGCGCGATATAGTTTGCGCTGCAGCCATTGCATGGCATAGATTCTCCTCTCTAGAACGAAAATGAACTCTACCCCCCCGGCGTTATCGGCCCCCCTTTCGGGTATGAAAATCAAATAAGATTATGACCACATGTCCATCCTAAATATGACTTTGCACTATGCTTGCGGGGCCGGGATCGGTCCCCCTGAGGTTCCTTTGTTCTAGCATAGCACTTTTGTTTCACGAATCCCTTGCCAAAAATATGACGAAGTGCGCGCGCGCGCGTCGTCGCGCGCGCATGCCACAATTAATCAAAAACCTTCGGTGTCGGATGATGCAAAAACGTACGGTTTTGCATCGCTGATTTGCTAAACAAGCTTACGCGCGAGCTCTTGCGAAATCCTAAGAAAACCAGTGTTTCTTCAAGATTTTCACAAAATACTACCAAGCGAACTTCGCGCGCACGCATGTCGAAATCTGTCAAACGCCCTTGCGCGTGTGCCGTCGCAAGAATCCTCTGCAACAAATGCGACGAAGCGCCGGCGCGCGCGTCGTCGCGCGCGCATGCCGAAATCCTTCAAAACCCACCTGCAAAAACACAAGGTTTCGCAACACGGATTTTCAACAAAAGCGTGCGCGCGCTCTTGCGTCGTCGTCGTCGTCGCCGTCCTCCCTCCTCCCGCGTCGTCGTCGTCGTAGTCGCCTACGTCGTCCTCTGTCTTTCCTCGTGTTCGTCGTCGTCGTTCTCTTTGGCGCCGTGGTCGTTTCCGTCGTCGTTGTCGCCGTGGTCGTCCTTCCTCCTCCTCCCTCGTCGTCGTCGTCATCATCCGTCGTCGGCGTCTCGTCGTCGGCCCTCCTATTGCGTCGCCATCGTCGTCGTCGTCGTCGTCGTTGTCGTCGTCTTCCCTCCTCCCTCGTTGTTGTCGTCGACGGCGTCGCCGTCCTTCCTCCTTCTTCGTCGTTCGCGTCGTCGCCGTCCTTCCTCCTCCCTCGTCGTTGTCGTCGTTGTCGTCGTTGTCGCCGTCGTCATCCTCCCTCCTCCCTCGTCGTCATCTTCGTTGGCGACGTCGTTGTCGTCGTCGTCGTCGTTGGCGTCGTGGTCGTCGTCATCGTCGTCGTCGGCGTCGACGTCGTCGTCGTCGTCGGCGTCGTCGTCGTCGTCATCGTCGTTGTCGCCGTCGAAGTCGTTGGGAGACGTCGTCGGCGTCGTCGTAGTCGGTGTCGGCGGTGCCGTTGTCGTCGTTGTCGCTGTCGCTGTCGTCGTCGGTGTCGTGGCCAAGTGCCATGTGGTACCTACCGTCACGGTTTTGTCTCAAGGGGTCTTGCGACCAAGTTGTGGGTGGGAGGGTGGGATGTTTGCACGAGCACTGGAGAAGACAGCTTCAAGACGGTCAAAATGAATAAATAGACTCTACCCCCCCCGGCGTTCGCCGCCCCCCTTTTCGGGTGTCTAAATCAAAGATGATTCTGACCACATGTCCATCCGAAATATGAATTTAGACTATCCCCGGGGAGCCGGTATCGGTCCCCCTGAGGTTCCCGTGTAAAAAAACGATGCGCGGGGACATTTTTTGTTCTAACATAACACTTGTTCACGAATCCTTTGCAAAAAACGAAACGAAGTGCACGCGCGCGCGTCGTCGCGTGCGCATGCCAACATTATTCAAACACCTTCGGTGTCGGAAGGATTTCCCAATCGAGTTTCCAACAAACATACAACAACAAATGGTTTCGCAACACTGATGGCCTAAACAAGCTTACGCACGAGCTCTTGAGAAATCTTAAGAAAACCAGTGTTTCTTCAAGATTTTCACAAAATACTACCAAGCGAACTTCGCGCGCGCATGTCGAAATCTGTCGAACGCCCTTGCGCGTGTGCCGTCGCGAGAACCGTCTGCAAACAATGGGACGAAGTGCAGACGCGCGCGTCGTCGCGCGCGTACGCCGAAATCCTTCAAAACCCATCGGTTTCGGAACGATTTCAAAATCGCGTGTTCAAAAAACCTACAAAAAAAAAAACGTTTCGCAACACGGGTTTTCAACAAAAGCGTGCGCGCGCGCTCTTGCGTCGTCGTCGTCGTCGTCGTCGTCGCCGTCCTCCCTCCTACCGCGTCGACGTCGTCGTCGCCTACGTCGTCCTCTGTCTTTCCTCGTGCTCGTCGTCGTCCTCTTTGGCGTCGTGATCGTTTCCGTCGTCGTTGTCGCCGTGGTCGTCCTTCCTCCTCCTCCCTCGTCGTCGTCATCGTCCGTCGTCGGCGTCTCGTCGTCGTCCCTCCTATTTCGTCGCCGTCGTCGTCGTCGTCGTCGTCGTCTTCCCTCCTCCCTCGTCGTTGTCGTAAACGGCGTCGCCGTCCTTCCTCCTTCTTCGTCGTTCGTGTCGTCGCCGTCCTCCCTCTTCCCTCGTCGTTGTCGTCGTTGTCGTCGTTGTCGCCGTCGTCGCCCTCCCTCCTCCCTCGTCGTCGTTTTCGTTGGCGACGTCGTCGTCTCTTCGTCTTCGTCGTCGTCGTCGGCGTCGTCGTCGTCTTCGTCGTCGTCGACGTCGGCGTCGTCGTAGTCGCCGCCGTCGTCGTCGTCGTCGTCGGCGTCGTTGACGTCGTCGTCGTCGTCGCCGTCGTCGTCGGTGTCGTCGTTGTCGTCGTCGTCGGCGTCGTCATCGTCGTCGTCGTTGTCATCGTCGTCGTCGTCGGCGTCGTCGTCGTCGTTGTCGGCGTCGTCGAAGTCGTTGGAGACGCCGTCGGTGTCGTCGTAGTCGTTGTTGGCGGCGTCGTCGTCGTCGTCGTTGTCGCTGTCGTCGTCGGCGTCGCTGTCGCTACCAAGTGCCATGTGGTACCCACCGTGACGGTTTTAAGAGATGTTGCAAACCAAGTTGCGGGTGGGTGGGTGGGAGGTGTGCGCGAGCAGTGGAGTGGACAACTCACTGCGAACAGAAATTGACTGCACAACATAGATCGAAACACATAAATCGCACGACGCACCTTGCACCACTGTTGCACAACATATATTCTTGACTTAGAAAATGTCGATCCCCCCTGGCGTTAAGGGGACACGCTGTCGCATTGCGATGTACATGTGTTTCTGGCCCGTCCTCTATCCGAGACGGATTCATGCCATCCCAGCCAGGCCGGAGCGCGCCCCTCCCCCCCTTCATCCTCTGCAAAAAACATGCACGGGCGCTCGTTCATCAAAAAACATCAGCTGTCACGAACCCTATGCAACAAATGAAACGAAGTACATGCGCGCGCGTCGTCGCGCGCATGCTGAACTTCGTTGAAAAGCTTGGGTTTCGCAAGGATTTAAAATGCACGCGCCCGCGAACTCCTTCAAAACTAATGTGTTTCTCACGGATTTCAAAATCGAGCGCCCCGAAACACAAACAGAGCACAAGATTTAGCAACATTAATTTTCACACAACAAACTGCGCTCGCGCTCTGGCAACGCGCGAAGAAAGCCATGCGCCTTTCAGCATTTTCAATAAATTGTGCCACGCCGGCCTTTCGCGCCGCATGTGGACATCATTCGAACGCCCGTGCGCGCGTGCCCTGGGGCACGGTCCGTGTCAAATATTACGGCGCGGGCTGCTCGCGCGCGTTGGCCGCCCGCGCGTGTCGATTTCCTTTATGAATCCAGAGTCTTCATCGCCGACGCGAGGGCGCCGCCATCGTCGCCAAAGTCGCTGCGATCATCATCGCCTCTACCGCTGTCGACGTTGCCATGATGCCGCGCCCGCCCAAGTGGCCGACCCGCACTGAAGTGCCCGCTGGGAAGTGCCCGGCGGCCAGCGCCACCGCGGCCGCGTCGGTCGCGCAAAACTAGCTGACTGCTGCGAGCGCGAGCACGCGCGGGCCAGCGCGGCCGCAGAGATGCACCAACCAACGCCAAGCACTCATCGCAATCGCCACCACATGTGTTGCACAACGAATTGCGGGTGGGTGGGTGGGATGATTGCGCGAGCAGGGGAGTTGCCGACCGCGAGGTCAACAAGAGAATTGCACCGCGTAGATTCTTCTTCCTATAAGAATCAAAGATCCCCCCCAACCCCCGAGGCTGACGGAACACCCTCCGCATTGCAATTTACATGTGCTTCTGCCCCAATCGTCCATCCGGAACGCATGCCGCCCCGCCCGGCCGGTGTTCGCCCCCCCCCCCCCCCCCGTGCAAAACAAATGCGCGCGCACTCGCTTGCCGCGAATCAGCAATTCTCAAAAATCCTTGCGCCATACGTCGAAATTCACGCGTGCGCGTCGTCGCGCGTGCGTGCCGTCATCCTTTAAAAACCTTTGGCTTCGCGAGGATTTCAACATGGGAAATTACGAAGACATGGAAAACGCGCGGCTTCGCAAAAAAAAGGTTCATGGCAGAAATAAACGCGCGCCCGCGTTCTTGCGAATCCTCGAACAACCAAAAGATTTTTCTAACATGTTCAATCCATGGCGCCAGACGGGCCTCTCGCGAGAGCATGTCAAAATCGCTCGAACGCCCTTGCGCGCGTGCTGTCGGAAGAACCCCGCGCAACAGATGGGGCGACGTGCGCGCGCGCATGCCGAACATCTTCAGCAAGCGTCGGCTTCGCAAGGAGACAAACAAAAACGAACGCCCCGAATCCAGATCAAAACGCATGGGTTTGCAACATTAATTGTCAAAACAACCCTGCGCTCGCGGTCGCGCGGATTCTTTGGGAAACCACGGTTTCCCAACGTGTTCATCACATTCGGCCAAACAGGCCTCTCGCGCCGCATGTCGCACCAATTCGAACGCTTTTGCGCGCGTGCTGGGGATCGGGCACGATCCGCGTCGAACAATGCCGCGCGGGTCACTCGCGCGCGTCGGCCGCGCGAGCATGTCGAACCCCTCCGCAGACCTTCATCGCCGACGCGAGGGCATCGCCATCGTTATCGGCAAGCGCGATCAAGGTCGGCGCCGCAATTGGCCTTGCCGTCCTCGACAGCATCGCCACCGTCATCGCTACTCTCAGAATCGCGTCCACCGTCGTCGGCGTCGCCATGATGCCGCGCTTGTCCAAATCACCGACTCGCACTGAAGTGCCCGCCGGGACTTGCCCGGCGGTCAGCGCCACCGCGGCCGCGCCAGTCGCGCCGAACTATTTGGCCGCTGCGCGCGCCCACGCGCGCTCATCGCAATCGCCGCCAGATGGGCTTTGCAAGCCGAGTTGCGGGTGGTCGGGCGAGGTGTTTGCAAGAACGTGAAATATGTCAACTCATTTGTAAAACAATGCACCGCGTAGACTGCATCACGCGTACTGTTATACATACATTGCAACACTATTTGTCCACAGTATTTCCCCCCGATTAGCTGGGCAGCATCGATTGCGCTACGTTGATTGCGCCATGCCAAGTCTCCTTTCTTGGGAGAACATAGATTCTACCACTCTCCCCAAGGCGGACTTATCGGTTCACCTCTTCGTATTGCAATATACTTTGTGACTCTGCCCCATCGTCCAGAGTTAAATATGACTTCGTAACATCCCAGCCGAGCAGGTGCTCGCCCCTCCCGCCATCCTCTGCCAGAACACTACGCGCGCACACTCGTTTATCACAGATGATCAATTTCCAAGAACTCCGTGCGCAAAATGGGACGAAGAGCGCGCGCTGTCGCGCGCGCGTGCCGAAATCCTTCGAACACCTCTGGTTTCATGAGGATTTCAAAATCGAGCTCCCAGAAGACATTTACAAAAAGCACACGCGTGGTTTCGCAACGTGGATTGCCCGCAAAAAAACTTGCGCGCGCGCTCTTGCGAATCCTTTTAAAAAAACCACGCGCGTGTCATCCATTTCAGAAAATGCCACCGAAAGGGCGTCGCGCGCGCCGGCCACGAAATCGGCAGAGCGCCCTCGCGCGCGCGGTCGCGAGAATCCTCGGCCAAAAAAAAAGACGAAGTGCGCGCGCGCGTCGTCGCGCGCGCCTGCCGAAATCCGTCGAAAACCTCCAGCCTCGCAGCGATTTCGCAGCCGCGTGTCCGACATAACATGAAACACACATGGTATCGCAACATCAGTTTCCAAGAAAACGCGCGCTCGCGCTCTTGCGAATTCATCAGAAAACCATAAATCGTTCAACATGTTCATGGAAATCTGCCAACCTGGCCTCCAGCGCCGCATGCCGAAATCAGTCGCGCGCCCTTGCCCGCGCTCGGGCGGCGTGGGGTGGTGAGGGGGGGAGGGAGCGATCCGTGCCAAATAATGCATCGCGGGCCACTCTCGCGCGTCGGCCGCGCGCGCGCGTCGAACTTCGTCCAGAACCTTCCACGCCGACGCGAGGGCGCCTTCGTCGTCGGCGCGAGCAGCATCGGTGCCCGCGCTGGCCGCGCCGTCGCCGTCGCCGACATCGCCGCCAGCATCGATGCGATCATCGCAGCGTCTACTGTCGTCGACGTGGCCATAGCACCGCGCCCGCCCAAGTCGCCGATTCGCGCTGAAGTGCCCGCTGGGGCGCGCCCAGCGGTCGGCGCCGCCGCGCGGCCGCGTCGGTCGCGCCAAACTAGCCGGCCGCCGCGCGCGCCTGGGCTGGCGCGGCTGCAGATGGGCCGGCCAACGCCAAGCGCTCATCGCAATCGCCACCGCATGTGTTTTGCAAACCAAGTCGCGGGTAGGTGGGTGGGATAACCGCAAGGGCAAGCAATGCGTGAACCCGTTTGTAGAAATAATTTGCACCGCAAAAGCAGCGCAACGGAGGTTGCGCAACATCGCGCGCATTACTGCGAGTGCACCGCATAGTTTGCGCAACGCAGATTGCACCGCGTAGGCTGTGCCGCGCAGGCTGCGCCTCATATATCGCTCCACAACGGTAGCACCACATTGCACAACATATTTTGCACCGCCTAACTATAGTGCACCAGATAGATTGCACGACATACAACGCGCCACAACGGTTGCACACCATGCATTGCACAACGCATATAAGACATGTGGCACCGCAAATACAGCTCCACACAGATGGCCCCGCAGAAATATACCGCTCTAAAACTATCAAAATATGCCCCCCCGCCGTCACCCCGGATTTAACTGCCTCCTTTCCGCGTTGCAATTTGCGCGCGATGCTGCCCCATCGCCCATCCTGCACATGAAATCGCGCCGCCCCAGCCAAGCCGGCAACGGCCGCCCCCTCGCCCACTGCAACGCAAATTACTATGCGCGCGCGCTCGCTTATCGCAAAGCATCTGTTTTCAGAAACTCACCGCGCGCAATTGCACGAAGTGCACGCGCGCGCCGACGCGCGCGCACCGAAACCTCTCAGAAACTCAAGTGTCGCGAAAAGATTTAAAACTAAAGCGCCGCGAAGGCAGACGAAACGCGGCCTCGCAACGGAGACTTTCAAAAAGCGCGCGCTCGCGCCCGCGCGGCTCCTGGAGAAAACCAACGCTGCCTTTGACAATATATGTATATATAATATTAGTTGTCTTTTTATTCTTTTTTGAAACAAAAAAACGTAACCCGCGAGCAGGCGGGCCTCTCGCGCGCGCGGAAATCGCCCGGGCGCCCTCGCGCGCGCCGCCGCGAGAGCCCACTGCGCAAGACGGGGCGAAGGGGCGAAATGCACGCGCGCGCGTCGTCGCGCGGGCGCGCCAGAATCTCTCCCAAACCGCGGATTCCGCGCGGGGTCCAAGGGCAGATGCCCCGACAACAAATCAATGCAAATGGTTTTGCAACGTCGCGATTCAAAAAAAAAAAAGCGCGCTGTAAATTCCTTTAAAAATCTCGGTTTGCAGCGTGCCCATAAAATGCTGCCAAGCGGGCCTCTCGCGCCGCGCGTCGAACTCATCCGAGCGCCCTTGCGCGCCGGGAGGGGGGGGGGGTCGATCCGTGCCAGAAAATGCAGCGCGGGCCACTCGCAAGCGTCGGCCGCGCGCGCGCGCGTCGAACTCCCGCCAAAACCTGCATTGCCGACGCGAGAACATCGTCATCATTATCGACGGGCGCGATCAACATCGGCGCCGCCACTGGTCTCGCCGTCGTCGTCGACGCCATCGTCGCCATCATCGCTGCCCGCCTCGTCGCGCCCACCGCTGTCGGCGTCGCCGCGATGGCGCGCCCCCCCGAGCCGCCGACTAGCGCTGAAGTGCCCGCTGGGAAGTGCCCAGCGTCAGCGCCACCGCGGCCGCGTCGGTCGCGCCGCGCTAGCTGGCCGATGCGCGCGCGAGCGTGCGCGGCCGCAGAGATGCACTAGCGAACGCTAGGAATTCATCGCAATAACAGTCGCATGGCTTTTGCAAACCAAGTAGCGGGTAGGCGGGTGGAATGATTGCGCGATCAGTGGAGCTGACAACTCACTGCGAGCATTGGTGAATTACACCACATCGACTGAGCCGCATAGGTTGTGCCAACTGGATCGCACCACGCAGATTGCTACAAATGCACTTTTGTGGGGGCCACGCAAGCTAAGGTTTCATGTCTTTTGTTTCGAGCGCAACGCAGGCCTGGTAGGTTTGGAAGAACGCACCAGTGTGAACACATGTTGGATCCCTCGCGTAGGCTCTTGGAGCTCATTTCCAAACCCATCCCGCCTTTACCCACGGAGTCGCGGATGGAATGCGGGGCGCATGCTGGGGAGTAACATCGGCCACGTGGACCGTGCCAAAGAACAGTTTAATACAACGAGATGTGGGAGCAAACCGCACGAATCTAGCCAGCTCCGCTACTAACTCGAACTCAACGTGGGCACTTCACATGGCACATCGCAAGCATCACCAATGTAATGGTACTGGGTGGATGCAGCTGGTGAGACATTGGATGAGGCGGCCTCTGTCCTCTCAGATAGCACCGATGGTCTATCGGTGGCCGAATCTGGTGTGCACACCTTGGGCCCATGGCAACAAAGAAGCGCGATTTCAGTCCCCCGGACGTCTCCTTCCAAAATTGCCAGACGCATGCTTTCCGCCCTTTACGGAGGGCGTCCGGTCTGTAAGCTCGGTGTGCCCTGGTGGGCAGGAGGGAGTTTCGACAGACGACAACTGCGCCCAGGTAGAAGGCTGTTTCTTTCACCTTTTCACACTCGATGTCAAGAACTCTCGCTCTCATGCTGACGCACCCGCTATTCCATAAGAAGGGGGGAGAGGGTGACAGGGGGCTAATTAAGAGAACGAGGAGAAAGAGGAAGGAGAAGAGGTGGGTGATGGCTCCTTCGGCCAACCCTCATCCTCAGTTGCATCTTAATTGCCTGGTTCCTTCCCTCTTTCTCCCCCCCCGCCGATGCCTGCTTGTGTTCAATCTCGCCCCACCGTGGGTGTCATCTACGGGTGGCGAGCGACGACCAGATGGACGTTGCATGTGCCACAGGTTTGCGCGGAGCAGCCGCCGTTGCCTGCTTCGCCTCGAGGTTGTCGCTCAGGACGTCGTTTATTTCCTGTGAGAAGGGGGGGAGGAGTGGGAGGATAAAAAGTAGGAGGGAAGGGGGAATAAAGGAGTTGGCTATGGCAGGCCGCGAAGCGTGGGCTTGGCTTTGTGCCGTTGCTCTGCTCCTCCTCCTTCTCCTCCTGATTATCCTTATCCTCTTCCTCTCCCTCCTCCTCCTCCTCCTCCTCCTCCTCCTCCTCCTCCTCTTCCTCCCCCTCCTCCTCCTCCCCCCCCCCTCCTCCTCCTCTCCTCCTCCTCCTCCTCCTCCTCCTCCTCCCTCCTCCTCCTCCTCCTCCTCCTCCTCCTCCGCCTCCGCCTCCGCCTCCGCCTCCTCCCTCCCCATCACCATGTTACGCGTCGTCCTCGTCTTCCTCAACATCATGTTTCTGTTCCTTCTCCTTCTGTTGCTTTTCATCCTCGTCCTCCTCGTCCTCATCCCCGTCCACCTAATTCATCCCCGACCCCAATTCCCTCCCCGCCTTCGTAATTCCAGAATTCCTCCCTCTCCGGTTGCTGGTCCTGCTATTTCTCCTCCTCCTCTTCCTCCTTCTCGCCTCCTCCTCCTCTTCCCCTCCTCCTCCTCCGTATCCTCTTCCATAGAATCTTCTTTCCCTCCCCTCTTTCTCATCACCGCCTCCATCCTCTTCCCTTCCTGGCGAGGTGTACCTCTTCTTGCAGCTCATCCTCCCCCTTCTCCCCCTCCTCGTCCTCCTCCTCCTCCTCCTTCTCCTCCTCCTCCTCCTCCTCCTTCTCCTCCTCCTCCTCCTCCTCCTCTTCAACATTACCACCACCATGATCATCATCAACATCACCATCACCACCACCACCATCACCGTGACCTTCACCATCGTCATCCTCGTCATCATCATCAGCAACATCATCAGCATCATCGTCCGCATCATCATCCGCATCATCATAATCGTCGTCGTCATCATCAGCATCCTCCTCCTCATCATCATCACAACCTCATCATCGTCGTCGTCATCAGCATCATCAGCATCAACACCACCAGCATAAGCATAAGCATAATCATCATCATCATCATCATCAGCAGCAGCATGGTCCTCAGTGTCATGATTGCCATCAACGTGATCATCATAAACATCAGCATCAGCATCATCATCAGACTCACCATCATAATCATCATCATCATCATCATCATTCGCATCAGCATCAGCACCATCATCAGCATCATCAGCAGCAGCATTAGCATCAGCAGCATCATCATCATCAGCAGCAGCACCATCACCATCACCATTACCATCACCATCATCATCATCATCATCATCATCAGCAGCAGCAGCATCATCCACGTCCTCATCATCCTTCTCTATTACCCTTTCCTTCCCATCCTCTCCCTCTATTTCCACCTCCCCGTCCCTGCCCCGCTCTCCCTCCTTGTCTTCCTCCTCCCCATGACTCCACCCCACCACCATTAATACCCTCATCATCACCCTCACCCTCATCATCGCCCTCCTCCTGCTCCTTCTCCTCCCCCTCCATTCATTCCCCCTATGAATGATTTCTCCCTGTCGCACCCCGAGACCAGTTTTCAGAGCGGGCCGGGCGTTTCGCCTGAGACTTTCACATAATTTGTGACCCTGGCGGTTAAACATTGGCAGCCGTTTCACCTATTTTCGTTCTAAAACTCTGCAAGAGTTTCACGGATTGAGGGCGTGTCGTTTTAAACATGTGGATCTCGCCTTAGCGCCGCGCACATTCGTGCTAAACATCTGCAGAAGTTTGACGGATTGAGGGCGGGCCGTTTTCAAAATGTGTTTCTCGCCTGCGCGCCGCGTACATTCGTTAAAAAAATGCAAGAGCTTCACGGATTGAGGGCGGTTCCTTTTCAAATTGTGACTCTCGCCTTAGCGCCGCGCACATTCGTTTTAAACACTTGCAAGAGTTTCACGGGTTCCCATGATCGGCGTACCAGAAATTGTGTTTTGGACGGATTCCGGACCATGAGGGTGCAACGATTACATTGGTTCGCGGTGTTGAAGTCCCAAGAATGGCGTTCTGGCACGATTCAGGACCGTCAAGATGCAACACTCGGGATGATCTGTGGCATTGGAATCCCGAGATCAATGTTTTGGCATGATTCAGGCTCTTCAAACGGTTGTCTTCCAACGAGGCAGTTCCCTGTGGAAATGCACCGTTGTAGGGACCTATGAAGAGGGAGCTTGGAGAGAGGGTTTATTCCAACATCGTTGATGCCTCTTGGGTTTACACTGGTCCTCCTCCTCCTCCTCCCCTTCCTCCTCCTCCTCCATCTCATCCTTTTCCTCATCATCATCATCATCATCATCATCATCATCATCATCATCATCATCATCGTCGCCTACCTCCTCCTCCTCCTCCTCCTCCTCCTCTCCTTGCTCCTTCCTCCAACGGGGAAGGGGGGTCATCTCCCGTCCCTGTTCCTTATTCCTCCTCCCGCTCCCTGTGCTTCCCTCCTCATTCTACTCCATACTCCTCTCCCCCCCCCAGCGTCCTGTGCCACCCAGTGCTCCGCATCATTCAGATACCGTCCATGATAACTATCACTCGTCCTCATCATCCTTCCCTCTGCCTTTTTCTCGTTCATCCTCTCCCCTGCATCTCCACCTCCCCGTCCCTGCCCTGTCCCCCTTCCCTCCTCGTCTTCCTCCTTCCCATTACGCCCCTCTACCATCATCACCACCCTCATTACCATCCTCACCCTCATCATCGCCCTCCTCCTCTTCCTCCTCCTCCTCCGCATCCATATCATCCGTTTCCTCATTATCATCTTCGCCTACCTCCTCCTCCCCCTGCTCCTCCTTCAGCGGGGAAGGGGGTCGTCTCCCGTCCCTTATCCGCATTCCTCCTCTCGCTCCATGTTCTTCCCTCCTCACTATAATACTCTTCTCCACCCAGCGTCCTGTGTCACCCAGTGTTCCGTATCGCGCATACAGCGACTTCTCCTTTGTTCTGTCACTTTATATTGGTCCCGAACTTCACTCGGCACAAGGGGTAACCCCAGCAACAACTCTGTCAACGTTGCCGTCAAGCGTGGCGCACTTACAACTGGGTCACCTCAAGTCAGGGCATCTCGGAGCCAAGGATTCCGAGGATGTCTCAGGCGAAACGGTCCTGAACACATCGCGGACCTCGTCTTGGAACCCAGAGTGGTGAGAACGTCTCAAGCGAAACGGACCAGAGCACCTCAATTCAGGGCATCTCGCAGTAGCCCAGTGTTCGGAGCATGTCTAGGCGAGATAGTTCTGAGTACTTTGCGAACCAGATCTTGGGATGTCTCAAGCGAAACGGGCCAGAGCGCCTCGCGAACCGCATCTTGGAACACAGAGGTGCGACTTGCGAGGATGTCTCAAGCCCAGCGGACCAGACAACCTCAAGTCAAGGCACCTCGGTGCCCCGGGTTCCGAGAGTGTCTCAAGCGAACCAGGCCTGGGCACCTCGTGAACAACATCTTCAACCCAAACTTGCGAGAACGTCTCAGGCCAAACGGTCAGAGCCAGGGCTTCCGAGGATGTCTCAGGCGAAGCGTGCCAGAATATCTCGCGAACCACATCTTGGAACCCAGGGTGGTGAGAACGTATCAAGCGAAAAGGGCCAGAACACCTCAATTCAGGGCATCTCGAAGCCTAGGGTTCCGAGGATGTCTCTGGCAAAACGGGCCTGAGTACCTCGCGAACCACATCTTGGAATACAGCATTGTGAGGACGCCTCAAGCGAAACGAGCCAGAGCACATCAAGTCAGGGCAGCTCGGAGCCCGAGGTTCCGAGGATGACCCAGCTCTTTTGAGGGCAACCCCTCCCCGGCACCTCCCTGGCACCGCCGTTGGGGTTGCCAGGGTCGCCCAGAGCTGTCCCAGGCGACCTGGGCACCTGGGCTCACGTGCACTGCCACCCTGCCAGCCAAGGCAAGCCCTGGAGGGGGCCCAAAACCGCCCCAAAAGCCAACCGAAATGGCAAGCGAGGACCGACCATACGGTTCCGAAACACACCTCCACCCCGTAAAACAAACGGGCCATTCGAGACTTCCCCACATTCTGGGCGCGGACGAGCCCGTAACACACCATTACTCGGCAGAGCACCACGCCCGCATCACCAGGCAGGATCGAGCCGCGTCCAGTCCTGGCGATGAGAAGCATCCCGAGAGTATTGCAAACAAGAGTACTTGTCTGACAACAGTACTTGCTGTTGACTGCACACCTCTTCCCCCTGCATGGCGCATACGCTTTTGACATGTTATGTTCATGTGCGAAATCATATCTATTTCGTGCCAATGCGCCGTCTAGGTGCGGTTCCGTGTGTGTGCGTGTGTGTGAGTACCAGCATTATGTTTCCTCCCCCTCGTCCTCAATAGTCCTGCTCCTCCTCCTCCTCCTCCTCGCACTCCTCCTCCTCCTCCTCTCACTCCACCTTCGCTTCGCACTCGCAAGCGATTGCTCGGAATTGCGGGGACGTCTCATGCGAAACTGGCTGGACCCCTCGCACGCGGCATTTCTTTTCCAAGAAGTTTGACGTCTCTGATACACGATATGTCCGCTTCCCAGCTTGAGTAGGATATGGCAATGGTAAACCATCAACGTTGTCACGGCATGCGTACACGAGAGCTACCCGATCAGCCCTCCTCGCCGCCGCGTCGAGCTCCCTCGAGTTTCGACCTAGGCGACCTCTGGGCTGCTCCAGCGAAGCTGAATGGAAAATCAGTTGCCTCGCCACGAGCAGCCTCCACGAAAATCATGCCTGCACCTCCTTTTGCCCTCGGGATCGCAAGCCAGTTCAGGCTCAAGCAGGTTGCCTGCGACCGCGAGAGAGAGAGAGAGGGAGAGAGGCCAGACTTGCCCGTAGCCACGTAGAAGCCTAGCAGCTCCAGCATATCATCTAGCTCCTTCTGCGCTAGATGCTTGATGCCTAGGTCTGCCACGTTGACCTTGCCTAGCGTCTTGGAAAGAATGACGCGGCGCCCAGTCACATGGCGCTGGGGCCACAGGGTCTTCGTCTCGATGTGCCTGATGCGTCCCTCCCCACGGCGGTGAGCTATCCCGCTGGCCGCTGTCGCGTCGCCAGCAAGACACAGCTCCAACTCATCTCCCATGTCACGCGCCAGCGAGACCAGACCGATACCACAGGACGCGGTGCGCACTAGGGCATGCCACTCGGCCTCGCCTGAGCTGAAAGCCTCGCAGCCCTGCGTCGCGCTGAAGACCTTGATCATGTGGTCCCCAAGCTGGAAGACGCCGCAGCTCGTGCTCTTCCTGGTCTCCAGGCAGCCCACGGAGTCACTGTCCGAGAAGCCCTTGAGCACGCCTGACCAGTGCTGGCGACGAAACCTCTGGACAAGTCTAGGACGGCCCAGGAGATGCCTGGCGATCCTCTTGACCAGCTCCATGCCGTGCTCACACGGCTCATGCATGCACTTCGCCGCCTCCTTCACAGCGTGCTTGATGTCCGGGCGGTCCTCGCTGAGGTAGCTGGCCCGCATGGCCAGGCTGCGGTAGCGAGTCGCCCCCTCGCCCTCCACGACCCAGCCGCGGTCCGCACTCTTGGGCTTCACACCTGGCGTCGAGAGGGCCTTCGACTCGCGCCGGGCCCAGCTGCTGCAACAAGACGAGCGAGTGGCGAGAGCCCGCCTCGAGCTCCACGTCGCCTCTCGAGGTCCAGCGGAAGATGCGGTTCAGACAGACCACCTCCTGAACATCGCCAGCGCTCCTGCTGGGCCGCAACATGCCCTCGAACTTGACCCACGTGTACTCCTGTAGCTCGCGGTGGAACTCGAGGTTGTCGTTGCGGGGGGCCTTCAGCACGAAGTTGTCGCCGTAGACGTAGGCCGCGAGCTTGCCGTCGCCTCTGCGGTATATGTAGGGGCACCAGACACCACAAGAAAAGCCCATATTGCCCTCTGGCGTCTCACGAACCAGCAGCTCGAAGTTCTGGCCTTCGTCGCGACAGCCGTAGAGACACTGGACCAGCAGCCCGCGCACATTGGGGTCAGCAGAGCGAAGGTCCTCCGACGGCAGCTTCACCCACAGCTTCCGCTTCATCTCGCAGTGCGGGTGGGCCCTCGTGATGTCCAGGAACATGAGGACATGCTGGTCCTCCTCGGCATTCCTTGGCGAGCAGCAGAAAGAAATCAGCATCCTGAGTGCCTCATGCGGGAGTGTCGCACTGAATGTCTGCAAAAGTTCCCGCAAATCCATGCTCGTGCGGTAGCGTGTCTCTGCCGCGCAAAGCCTGCAGCGGACGTTGGGCTTGCGGTCGTCGCCCTTGTTGACGTCCACCCAGACCATGGGCGCCGGGTCGCGCCCGGTCTCCTCGCGGCAGTGCTGCTTGGTGTCGCGCGCGTCGGCACCCAGGCCGCGCAGGAACTCCATCTCCTCCTTGCGGCCAGCTGCTGCCACAAGCTCGGGGTCCAAGGCGGCCCCGCTGATGTTGTCAACGATCTCTGTGTAGTACTCTGGATAGGCGTCCCAGACCGGCGGCTCGTCGAGGTGCGGCCCGGCCTCCAGCGCGCCCAGCTGGCCGCGGGCGATCGCCTCACGACGCAGCCCACGCAGCACCGCAGCCACAAGCTTTGGCGGGCACCGCTCGATGGTGCGCATGCCGCGTCGACCCAGGCCGACCGTCTGGCAATGCCGAACACGCCCAGGGCGCCGACG
The DNA here is from genome assembly GCA_963575745.1 of Prorocentrum cordatum. Taxonomy (NCBI): domain Eukaryota; class Dinophyceae; order Prorocentrales; family Prorocentraceae; genus Prorocentrum; species Prorocentrum cordatum. The sequence goes on from CAUYUJ010015349.1 coordinate 844,404, forward strand.
CGTCAGCTCCCGGGCGATCTCGGCAGAGTTGGTCAACCAACCCGTAGGCTTCTTGACCAGCGCCGGGCCGATGGCATCGTCGCACCACAACCCATGCGCACACTGGTCACATTCAACGTAATGTACTTCAGGCATCTCGACGATCTCCCGGATCATCCAGAGACGCCAACTCCTCGATGAGGCTGGCTGCTCTTGCAAGAAGAGGCGGCCAGCCTTGATCTGCTCCTTGTAGAGCTCAGCACAGAAGACCAGGTGGACGATGCCTCGCTCCATGATGGCGTTGACGCCCACACCCTGGAACACATTGAGGGTCTGCAGGTTCGACCACGGCGCGCGCATCGGGCTGCCGGTGATCAGCAGCGGCTACTCTAGCTCTATCGTGGCCTGCGCCCGCTGCCTGTCGCCCTCCCGGCTGAAGTCGCAGCCGGTCCTGATGTCGTAGGCTGTGCCGAGCTCGAGGTCGAAAGCACTCGACCGTGACGCGAAACGCCCTGGTCCATGCAGCTCGCTGACGGCCGCCCCCCAGCCGCCGAAAGCCGCCAGCAGCGCGCAGAGCTCCAACGAATCTGCGCCCATGGCACCCCTAGCCCCAGGCGGCGCCTGTAGCAGCCCGCTCGGCCCAGCCGCCTGCGCCTGCGGTGTGGCTGGCGCCCGCGCTGGCGCCCCCGGCTGCTCGCCGCTGATCGCAGGCGCGCAGGGTGCTGAGCCACCTGGCGCCGCGAAGCGACGCCTCGATGCCCGCGGCAGCTCCGCAGGCGAGTCCCGACGCGGAACAGCTTGTCGGCCAGGTCGCTCGACCTCCATCGGTGCCTCGGCCGCGCGGGCAGCTCGAGGGGGCGCCTCGGCGCCCTCGCCCTCCCGGCGCACAGACGCCCTGCCAGCTGCCTCCAGCTGGCGAGCCGCTGCCCCGAAGACGCGGGGCACGAGCTCAGGGTCGTTCGCCGTGGCCTGCTGGGTGCGCTCCCGGCACTCCGAGCTGTGGGCCTTGGCTGCTGCGTTGGCGCGGGCCGCATGGCAGCCCTGGCATCCATCCGTGAAACCGCGCTTGGCCAGCTCCACGTTCCTGCGGATGTAGATGTTCCGAGGCTCAGCCGGGGCCTGCTCTGGCACGACCCTCGGCTGCTGCGCGGCAGGGTCGACAGGAGGTTCGTCAATGACCGCCGGGATGCGAGCGTTATCCGGCTTGTCTGGGGTCGGCATCCACGGCGCGCCCCTGATCAAAAGCAGCGCGGCCGCATCGGCCCGCCGGCTCGGCGGTCTCCTCCTGATCGACCGCGCGCGCACGACCCTGCGGTCGTAGCCGACGCGCATCTCGCTCGACCTCTCGATGACGCCCGGGAAGACTCCGATCTTCCAGCGCCCCTCGAACTTGGCGTCGCGCCTCGCACTCGGGGGGGGGCGCGATGATCTCACCGAAAGGCGGCGGCACCTTGCGGAAGGCCTTGCCCTTGCGCCTCTCGCGCGGCGCCCGGCCATCGGCGCCGATCGCGCCGCGGTCGATGCATCGTGCAGCGCGGGCTACCAGCCAGGTCAGCACTGGGCGGTCGTTCGGGATGTGTGTGCCGCGCAGCGGGGACAGGGCGACCCTCGATGACCGTGCGACGCCCTTGACCTCCCTGACTGCCACTTCTGCCTGGCCATCGCTGGCGCCGTCGTAGGCCGGCGCCTCCTCGGGCACGACCTCGATCTTCACGTTCCTGAGGCGGATCGTCGCCTCTCGCTCGAGCGCCACCAAGGCGCCCTCACCATCAGACTTGTGAATGATATTCGGGCGGCCGGTCGCCTCCACCCGGCTGAAGGCGCGGACCGCGCTGCACTCATGCTGGATGCCCTTGGACGGGAGGACGTCGGCATTGACGCGCGAGGTGGCTGTGTCGATGCCGACGGGGATGGGAAGCACGGACTGGCCCAACTCCACCTCCTCCCGCCTCACAAGGCACCTGTAGTCCGCCGCGAACGTAGGTTCCGCACGCGCTCTCCCAGGAGCGCCCGCTGGGTGACCATCCAGCACGGCCACGCCCAGCCAGGCAGCAGCAGCACCAGTCCCGGAAGGGGGCGTGACCTGCCGCTTCGCGTTGCTCGAGCTCTGCATGGGCGGGCCCCTTCGGCCCGCGTCGAGCTCGAACAAGAGCAGGTTGAGACTCGCGACGCTCCTCGGCGTCACCCTCGAGCTCGATTGCACTTCCAAACCCATCGCCCCCTGCCGCGGCGCCTCCACCTGGCGGGGCAGGGTTGCCCGCGACCGGGCCAAAATGGTTCTCGACGGTCGCAACTTGCCCATCATCAACTCCATGAGGCACCACTCCTGTCAAAGAAGCGACGCCATGCAGCGCAGGAGGCCCCACTGCTGGCGCCGTCGTCGCCAGTCTCACGGCCGCGCCTGCCGCCCGAAAGGGCGCGAGCGCATCTTGCCGCGTAGCCGGTCACAGCCACCGCAACCCTCAACCGAGCAGAGCAGCAACTCCCTCGCGAGCGTCTGGGACATCTGGGTGACCTCCCTCGCCGGCGCGATGCTCCCACGTGCGCTGCCTCCGCGTGAAGCGGACCGTCTTGCCGCTCTCGATGTGGGCGGCGTGGCTGGTGTCATTGCCGTGCTGGTCCTGCTCGAAGACTACGCGATGGCCGCTCTTCACCAAGCCGAAGACCGAGAGCAGCGGCCTCCTGGCGCCCGTGACCCGGGCCCTGATGCCACGTAAAGCACCACCAGTCTGCGCCATGAGCTTGCGCTGGCCTTCGTCGGGGATCGGCTCACCAGTCGCACTGAGGTACTGCGCCCCCGACGGCCTCTCCGTGATCGGGTAGTCAGTCCCCAGTGAGCGCGGGACTGCCGTGGCCGCCGCGCCTGAATCGACCCCGAAGCGCACCGTCTCGCTGCTCGAGGACACGGCCGACAGGTCGAGCGCCGCCAGGAAGAGGCCGCCCAGGCCCTCGGGAGGCTCCAGCTCGGACATCTCGCCAAGGGCGCCAGCCTTTGCGACCGGACAGTCCTTGGCCAAGTGCGCCGTCGAGCCGCAGGTCCAACATGGTTTCGGCCCCGGTGCAGCACCAGTCTTGCCATCGTCCTTGCCTGTGCCACGACCTCGACCTCCACCGCCCTTCAGCTGTGCCTCCGCAGACGCAGCTGTAGAGTTCCACCAGCAGTCGCGCTTCCAGTGGCCCGTCTTGCCGCAGATCGGACACGGCTTGGTCGGTGCATCATCAGCGCCCTTGCCTTTGCCTGCTTGCCGGTCTTGCCTAAGCCGTTGCCGATATTGCCATTCCTGCCGCCCTTGAAGCCGAGAGCTGCCAGCTGCTTCGCGAGAGAGTCGAGGTCCATCGGTGCAGAGCCTGTGCCAGTGTTTGCTGTCGTCGCGATCTGGGCCCGCCTGAGGTTCTCCACCTCTGCCATCACCAGCTCCCACTTGTCGAGCCGCTGGCTGTTGAACAGCAGGTGGTGGCGCAGCGGGCCTTCCTTGAGAGAGCGGACCTAGATGCCTATCTTGATCTCGTCAGGGAAACCGGTGCTGACAGCCTGCTCATAGCGCTTGACGTTCCTGTCAAAGGAGATCAGCTTCGACGGGACATCACCTTCGAAATCCCACGAAAACAACTCCTGTAGCAATCCTGCCGCCCGGGTCCGACTTTGAGGCTCATGGAAGGTGACGAGTGTCCTCCATGCCTCTAGTCCCTCATTCACGCCAGCACCGACTACACGATCGAGTGAGAGGCCCTTATTCAGCATGACTAGCATGTAGTAGAACTGGCTGCTGAGTCGCACTTGCTCCTCTGGCAACGTGGTGTTCAGCACCGGCTGATCCGAGTGTTCTGCTCCCTCCATGAGGTCCATCAAGGCCGGCTCACAGGCGCTGGAGTAGGCTCGGAAGATCGTGCTCCAGTCGCGCCAGGTGCCAGGCTCACCATCGAAGTCGTGCGGCTTCCCGAGGACTCTCGTGTCGATCAATCGGTTCACTGCTGGTGGCTGGCCACCAGGCTGGTCTGCTGGATGCTGCTGCCCTGACCTTCGCATCGCCTGAGCCGTAGCCTCTGCCGCTTGCGCTCGGGCCTCGGCCGACTGGGCCTGGGCTGCCAGCTGCTGGATCAGCTGCTGCTGCTGCTGCGTTGCCGCGAGGGCCTGCTCGATCTGGGCGACGCGGGCCTCGTCCATCCTCTGTGACCGCTTGGCCACGCGCCTTGACAATCTTGAGGGCCTCGCCCTCGCAGTGCCACCTGCGCCTGCGGCGCGCCTGCTGCAGCACACCCTTCACGATTATCGCCCAGGCCTTGCCAGGCGATGCCGAGACCAGCTGCCAGCAGGTCTCGTCTGCGGCCGCACCAGCCGCACAGGCGCCTCCCTGGGGCGCCTCGGAGGAATGCGCAGCGGTATCGCGGGCAGGCCGACTCAAAACCTCGCTCCGCGCTACCATGATACACGATATGTCCGTTTCTCAGCTTGAGTAGGAAATGGCAATGGCAAGCCATAAACGTCACGGCATGCATACACGAGAACTACCCGATCAGTCTCAAACCAAACTGACCAAATCACCTCTCGGGCGGCATCTTCAAGCCCAGCGTAGCGGCGGTGTCTCAAGCGAAATGGACGAGGCAACCTCAGGTTATGGCATCCCCGAGCCCAGAAGTTCTGGAGATGTTTCATGCGGTATGGGCAGGACCACATCTCGCGTAGCGCCTGGGAACCCAGAATTGCGAGGATGCTTCAAGCGAAACGGGCCGGACAATGTCAAATTCGGTCGTCTCAGAACGCAGACTCGCGACGATGTCGCATGCGAAACGGGCCGAACCATCTCAACATGTTGCCAATGTCTCGACGCGCGGGCCCCTCGGGCGGATTCATTCTTACAGCAAACAAATGCCCCCCGGCTCCGGCCAGGCGACCCAGAAACACTCCAAGACAAAACCTTTCGAACGGAAACGAACGGGAAATTCCCATATACCATCCATGATCATTAGCCCTCGTCCTCATCATCACATCAATCAAAACTGGCATCATCATCGACAACCTCACCATCAGCAGTATCACCATGACTAGTGTGACCATCAACATCGGCTGAATCATTATCCCCAACACCAACATCATCAATCACCTACCATCCTGTATTATGCCTCACCTCTGCCTGCTATCTCACACGCCCCATCCTCCTCGTCATCATCATCCTCCTCTTTCTCCTCTTGCCCTCATCCCCCTTCGCCTTTTAGTATTCCTCGTCTTCAAATTCTTTACGCCTTTCCGTCCCACCTGCCCGAGGAGGGCGCAGAGCCCTGCAGACATTCCAGGTCATCGTTCTCCCTCGTCGTTATCATCATCATCATCATCATCATCATCATCATCATCATCATCATCATCATCAGCGGCAGCATCGACAGCAGCAGCATCATCAGCATTGTCATCATCATCATCATCATCAGCATCATCATCACAAACATCATGATCAACTTGATCACCAGCATCTCCATCACCATCACCACCCCCACCCCCACCACCATGATCACCACCACCACAATAAGCAGCAACATCATCACCATCATCACCATCATCATCACCACCACCACCCCCACCACCGTCATCATCACCACCACCACCACCCTACCATCCCAGGAACCCTACCTAGGAGTTAATTAGCCCCTAGGCTAGCAGCTAAGCTAGCCTAAGCTTAAAGCTAAGCTAAAGCTAAAGCTAAGCTAAAGCTAAGCTAAAGCTATAAGCTAAAGCTAAGCTAAGCTAAAGCTAAAGCTAAGCTAAAGCTAAGCTAAAGCTAAGCTGCTAGAGCTAAGCTAGCTAAGCTAAAGCTAAGCTAGCTAAGCTAAAGCTAAAGCTAAAGCTAAGCTAAAGCTAAAGCTAAGCTAGCTAAGCTAAAGCTAAAGCTAAGCGCTAAGCTAAAGCTAAAGCTAAAGCTAAGCTAAAGCTAAGCTAAAGCTAAAGCTAAGCTAAGCTAAAGCTAAGCTAAAGCTAAGCTAAGCTAAAGCTAAGCTAAAGCTAAAGCTAGAGCTAAAGCTAAGCTAAAGCTAAGCTAAAGCTAAGCTAAAGCTAAGCTAAAGCTAAGCTAAAGCTAAGCTAAAAGCTAAGCTAAAGCTAAGCTAAGCTAAGCTGCTAAGCTAAAGCTAAGCTAAAGCTAAAGCTAGCTAAGCTAAAGCTAAAGCTAAGCTAAAGCTAAGCTAAAGCTAAGCTAAGCTAAAGCTAAGCTAAAAGCTAAGCTGCTAAAAGCTAAGCTAAAGCTAAGCTAAAGCTAAGCTAAAGCTAAGCTAAAGCTAAAGCTAAGCTAAAGCTAAAAGCTAAGCTAAAGCTAAGCTAAAGCTAAGCTAAAGCTAAAAACTAAAGCTAAGCTAAAGCTAAGCTAGCTAAGCTAAGTTAAAGCTAAGCTAAAGCTAAGCTAAAGCTAAGCTAAAGCTAAGCTAAAGCTAAGCTAAAGCTAAGCTAAAGCTAAGCTAAAGCTAAGCCTACGCCTAAGCTAAAGCTAAAGCTAAAGCTAAAGCTCCCAGGGGACTGGGGGAACCGCGGGGCGGGGACTGGGGGAACCGCCCGGGGCGCTTTACACTGCCTGGCCCCTTTAAGCTAAGAGAGTAAGAACCCTTCCAGGCAGAGCCTAGGTAGGGAATAATAGGAATGATAATAATAACATCAAGAATGGTGATAATAACAATAATGATAAACATAAGCACTGAAGTGTTACTGCCAATAACGATAACAATCATACTCATACTATCAGTCATCATCACCACCACCTCCACCATCATCATCATAATAATCAACTTAGTTATCACCATCATCATCATACTTATCAGCATCATAATCATCATCCCCATCATCCTCATCCTGATCCTGATCCTGATCCTCATCATCCTCATCATTCATCACCATCATGCTCATCATCATCATCATCATCATTATCATCTTCATCCTCATACTGATCCTCATCCTCATCCTCATACTGATCCTCATCCTCATCCTGGTCCTCATCCTTCTTCTCATCATCCTCATCATCCTCATCGTCCATCACCATCATCCTCATCATCACCGTCATCACCGTCATTAGCATCATCATCGTCAGCATCATCATCATCATCACCATCATCATCATCATCATCATCATCATCATCATCATCATCATATCATCATCATCATCATATCATCATCATCATCATCATCAGCAGCATCATCATCATCATCATCATCATCATCATCATCATCATCATCATCAGCAGCATCGCCATCATCATCATCATCACCATCACCATCACCATCACCATCACCACCATCTTCATATCCATCGTCATTATTACCTGCTTCATCATCCCTCTTCGCTCGTCCAACGTACTTACGATACGGATCCTGTACAACGGCTCCTCTTCATCCACCCTAGCATCGTGATGAACAGCAACTACCATCATCGCCATCACCACCGTGTCAGCACCATCGTCATCAACACACTGGTCTTCCTCATCCTCCTGATCCTCCCCTACCTTCTTTCTCCTCGATGCCCCCCTTCACATGAAGCGTGACCAACGTGGGGCACGCCCGGTAACACACAGGAGCCTTTGACCCATATGTATGGTTTCAGCGCGAACCCACCTGGGGTGGGTGGCTATGAGCGAAGCGCCGAAAAACACTGAGCAGGCCAGCGCTCCCTGACGATGCTCCGGACCATCCACACGACGCCCTTCCCGGTCGCCTGCGCCGGCCAGTGGGCGGGTCTGGAGGCGCCCTCCAAGAGGGGGAGGGGGTCGGGGAGGAGGGCAGGGGGAGGACGGGAACAGAGGAGAAGTTTTGTGTTGGTGGGGCCAGGGGTGCAATGTGACAGACAGCCACAGGCCTCGCGCCGAGACGCGATGAGGGGCGACGGGCACCTCCACAGAGGGGGGGAGAAGAACACGGGAGGAAAAGCACGAAAACTTTAGAACGTCGGGAGCGGACCCTGGATCCCAACCTAGGCCACATCCTCGACCTCGGACTCGAGAAGGGCCTCGAGGTCATGAAATTTGCGGTCGAAAGCGAATGTGCCAAATGGGGATACATCTCAGGGCGCTTCCCGTTCACTCTACCGCTGCAAGGCAATTTTATGCTCCTCCCGCGAATAAAACCCTCCACGCTCTGTTTTCTTGGCGTAACCGCGCACGGTGCGCTTGACGCCAGAGGCCTTGTTCCGGGTGGCGGTGCCCTGCTTTTCTGCTATCTTGTTCGGGTAGTGTTCCTTCCCGCGGGGGTTCTCGAGGTGTTTGCCCCCGCACGTGCAGCGCGTCTCGGTTATCCAGTCAGTCCTGGAATCCGCGCCCTTGGGGTGCTGATCCCCTTTGCCTCCACCAGGCCGGGGCAATGCCTGAGCACCCTCCCCTTTTTCTGGAACGGGCTCAGGAGGTACACATCAAGAACGGGCACGGTTGCAGGTGAAGCCAACGAGGAGATGGCACGGGTCTTTTGAACAGCTTGGGGGTTGGTGTTGTTGCCTTTCCCCTGGTCACACAGCGACTGCACTTGTTCTCGGCGTTCGCGCCTGGTCACGTTGGGCTGGCCAGCGCATTCCCTTTCTGCCCAGCGCCGGACAATGTCTTGCATGTCCAGAAACGCCTGGGGCTGCTCTGACACAGGCAACCTTCTTGAATGTACTTCTGGACTTCTGGTGCGAGACGCTACTTAAAAGTCAAATCGGCGAATTGTTAGCGCGACCAGGGTGTCTTCTACTGTTCCACGAGTTTCGCTCTGAGTTACAAAAGGGAAGCATGCTTGTAGTCCTGGATGACTTGTTCGGCCCCCCCGGGGGCCGTTACTTGCAGGTATACACACTTTGTCCATCGCCGCCATTGCGATATCGGTTTTCTGTCCTGGGGTTAGGAACACTGTCTCCTCGAGAACAGCGATGATATATTCGTAAACATATTATTCGGCGTAGGTTCACTCATCATGCTGATCGTGTCTGGGCTGATGCCGCGTTCCTCGAACTCCAGCTCCACGGTCTCTCTGGCCCTGTCATCGAAGGCAGGCCTGAAAACAGCCCATGTTTGGGGGTATGTTTCGCACCCCAGCCCTGCGTGCACGTTCTCGAGGTCGACCTATTCGCGCAGGAGCCATTCGGTCGACTCGGCCTTGACCGTTGGACGTTTTCGCTCCAATTTGAACGTCGACCCAGGGTGTTGCTTCTGCGTGGCCGTAACCAATGCAGTGACCGACTGGGCCATCACTTCGATGGGATTAATCGAACCCACACCAACCTCTGGGCGCCGGGGCTTGCCGCCGCCGCCTTCCGCGCCAGCTGTGGCGAGCGCCGGACGGCCCAGCCTTCTAATGAAAGCGTCGGTCCGCCCAGCTGCTCGGGCGCCGCTTGCGCACCCCTGGAGTCCGCAGCGCGGGAGATGCCCGCCCTCCAAGCTGGGCCCCCGTGGCCGCGAATCCGCCGACGGCGGCGCCGAGGTTTCCGCCGAGCGCGGCGAGCCGCTCTGTTAGCGATGTCATGGCTGGCAAGCGCCCGCGGGCGTAGTCGCGGCAACGGGTCTCCCGCGCGGGAGCGCCAGGCGCCCCGCCCGAGCCGGGCGGCGTCGCGGGCAAGGAATCTCAGCAGGCCCGCAGCCTTGCGAGCTCTTCCCTTGGTTGCTCTTGGGCCGCGCGGCGCTGAACCCGCAGAGCACGAAACTCCTCGAGTTCACTGGTCTCGGCGGGGTCGCATCCTGCACGGCTCACGGCCGCGAAAGCATCAGCTGCCGCAACCTCGGCTTCGCGGGCCCTGCGCTGCGACGCTGCTTCTTCAGTTTCTTGCGGCGGTTGATCCCGCCGGCTCTGCCTGCGCTCCTAGCCCGAGATATATCCGATCCCGCAGCGGAGCTCAATGGCATCCGCGAGCAGTCCCACGAAACCCTCATGCGAGATCACATCGGGCTTCCCTCGGCGGGGCCCGTGCAGGAAATTCGCAAGGACAGTGACGGGACTCTCGACCTGTTTCCTGCCGTCCTGTTGAAAGTCGCCTCTGGAGGTATCCCAATAGTCTCCTCCATCGGCGCTAGAGGCAATAGCCAAACATTTAAGGCTGTTTTGTTTTTGCCCAGGAAGGCCCCGAAATAATAGGGCGGGGCACGCGACGGCACCCAAGCTGATTGAATCAGTGGGTCTCTTCCCCCCCCCCCCCCGTTTTCTGCTCAACCGACGCAGGCTTCGCCACGTCTGTCGGACGAGGACGACCAGAAAGAATACCGTTATCAAAATTATGATTGTCATTCCTCCAGCACTGACGGCTGAGCCGCCGTGTGGAACCACTGTCACGTAATTGGATGACCTGGGGTGGTCTTGGCGAACCAGCATTCTTTCCCGCGTGAGCACTTTCCCGCATCTCTGTAAGAGCGACAGACCATATCTTTGCCTTTGCCACCGCCTTTATTATTCCCTCCATCCTTTTTGCGTTTGTCGGAATCAGCGCTAGTGGCTCGTGAGCCACCACTACTTCCCGTCGAAGAGATATTGGCAGCAGCAGCATTGGCCTGTTTGGATGTACGCTCATACCCCAAAGATTGTCCAGCGTCAAGTTTCGCTTGTTCCCATTTGTCACGCTTCAGCTTCTCAGCTTCGGTTAGTTTTCTATGGGCCTTGTGGCACCCGTCCTCGGGTCCTGGACAATTCGTGGGGTCTCGGGAGTATGCGTAACACGGAATATAACTGTCTTTCCCACGTGACTGACTTCTTTTCTTCTGCTGTCCTCCTTTCCCTCGGTTTCCAGTCGGGGTCTGGGATCGTCCCTGCCCCTTTCGGCCCCTGTCCTTCGATCTGCCTCTCGGGTTCTTATCCTGGGCAGGGGCAGCACTGGACTTTCGCCCCGCGCTCGGCTGAGCCGGCGCGGCGTTCCTGGGCTTCTTGTGATTGAAGGGGCAGCCTTTTCCTGCGTACGGGCAAGTCTCGCCTTTAGTAACGTATCTGCAGGTGGTTTCACCTTTGGTTTTCCCGCTTTTCATGACGTCCGAGGACTGTCCCAACTTAGTGGCAATCTCTGCCGGGGCGGCTTTGTTGCCTGCATTCCTCCGATTGTCGTTGCCTCCGCCGAATCGTGCTTGTCGGGCACGTTGGTTTAAGGTTCCCTCATGCACGCTGATATTCCATTCTTCTTTTTCTCGCAACATCATTTCTTCAATCTGCTGCATTAGCCACTCGTAAGTTTTGACACCTTGTCCCGGCCTGTCTCTTGACAAGTCATATAACTTACATACAAAATCCAATTTGTTCGGCTCTCTGCATTGCTCCAGAAAGTGCGCGCGAATCGAGGCCCTCATCTCGTCGGACGGAGGCTTTGCGCCATAAAGCTGTTGATCTACGTCTGTCCATTCATTGTAGAAATGGTACAGGTCAGCATCAGGCTTGCGCGGGTCTTTTTTTTTATATACAAAAAAAGGTCACGCGAAATGCGATGTTGCCCCAACTCCGACCTTACCGAACACCAGTGACAAATCGCCCGCACCATCTCGCGTCCAGTCATGAGCCTTCCTTCGGCCTGGGCGCTGAATTCCATGCGACAGACCTGTTGAAGGAAATGCGCATGATGAGGAAGCTGGTATCGACTCTTTCGCATATGGTTGAACTTCTCAATAAGATTCGTTGCGATCATAAGGTCGAGACGCTGGAATCGCCCGGCTTCCCTGAGTTGCTCATCCCCCACGGCTGGGTCCATAGCCTCGGCAAGCCAGTGCTGTGCAGCCTGGCTCTCGGGCGATGATCCAGCGATGGCGCGTATTGCGTGCATCTTCCACTCACGAATGTTCGTAACATCGGGGATGTCCAACAAATCAATTTTCTGATTGTTACCGACCTGCGTCCACTGATCCAAGGGAGTGTTCTCGTCAATTACTATTGAGTCGTGCGGTCCGCTGGGGCCATGGGGCCCCCTGCGTCCACCCCCGCCATCAGAGGGGTCTGACCCTCCTGGACTCCCTGGAGGCGATCTTCGCGGTCCTGTGCTGCGATCATCTTCGCGTGAAGATGCGATCTCAGTGTTGGGGGCGTCGCTCTTGTCATCATCTTCTCCGCCCTGTCCTGCATTGCCGGGCGACTTAGTCGCCGTCGTTCCCTTAGGACCATCTCCATAGGTTATGCGGAGGTTGGCAAGGGTGTTATTTTCATTAGGTCCAGTTAGCCTCATCCCAGCAGGGAGTCCACTATCAGCGGTACTAGGCGTAGCCGGACCTTCAAGGGCAGGTCCTGGGACATAATAATGTTGTTGCAACAGCGGTCTCAAGGGGGGCTCTTGCGAAAGCAACGGAAATCCGAACGACTTCGATGTGAGTCCGACTTCACAATTTGTTTCAGTATACGGATTCGGGTCGGCGATGATAGCCTTAAGCCTCATCGTTCCTATCTCTCTGTTAGCCGCGTTCGATGCAATCTCTTCTTCTCGCATGTTAGCCGCTGACCTTTCACTCTTCCACAGGTCGCATCTAGAGCATCTCCTCGTACTCGCATCGATATGATCGTTGCAAGCCGGGCTGCCACATCCGACGCAGTTGTCTGTCTTCGGTCGACCGCAAACGACACAAAACTGGTCCACGGGAAGCGTGTTTCCATTCCCATCGGGAGGAGGGCGTATGGCACCTCCTACCAGCATGGTCGATGCCCCCGCATTTGCCACGGTCGCCTGGTCGAACTGCGCATGGGCAGGCGCGATGCTCGACGACTGAGCCGTCGAAAGTTGGTGTATGTTCGACCCGAACGGCTTAGCCGGCGGGTATATATTGTCGCTCGACATTATACGCTGAAGAGACGATTTGGCTTCCTCATGCGGTTGCAGCTCTTCTATATAGAGATTGGTCTGGTTGTTTATCTTCGCAGCTACAGCTTGGGTGTTGTCTGCTTTCAGCCTGGCGGCTTTGAGCTCTTCTTGTAATCCCTGCTTTTCTCGTTCCGCCACGGCTGTCGCGATTTGTTCTCCTTCTATCTTGGCCACCGCAACAGCAGCGGCAACCGTGTGAGCGTCCACAGATTCTTCGTTCGCCATCATGGCGGTCCGTCTCTCCGAAATCAATAATTCTCTGTATTTGTCTTCTGCTTCCCTCGCCACTTGCCATTTCACGGCCTCAGTCTGGTTGTACAGGTGTTCTATACGCGCTTGTTCACGCTCTCTAGCGGCCATGGCTAGGACGATCCGTTCAGCCTCAAACGTTTTCCTGGCTTCGATCACAGATTCAACTAATTCTTCCCTGTCCATCCGAGCTCTTTCAGCCAGATTCGCCTCAGTAGTCAGAAGCTCTCTCTGAGTGTTAGCCTCTGCCAGCCTGGCCTGGTCTTGGATAGACTGCAAGAAGAGATGCGTGCAGTTGTGTTCGCCCATTGGGCAGCACTCCGCGCGTAGCCATTGCATGTTGCACTTGTTGCAAACGTCCGAGCAGTTCCTGCACACTGGATTCCTACATGCGCCTTCGGGCTCGTTGGCCTTTCCCGGGCATCTGTTCTCCGCCTGAGGCGCGCGGCCAGGATTCGGATTCCAACATACCTCCATCATAGAGACTGTACTGTTGCTTCTAAAGGTAGACCTCGCCCCTGACCTTGGCATTTTGGGTCTTCCCCTGCTCGAAGCGTTCGATCTTGGGCGAGCAAAAGTACTTTCCGGTGGTTTGGGCGCATTTAGGAGCTCCTCATCCTTCTCGTTTCGATTAATTAGCTGAGAGTATATATTCTGTTGTCCGACCATTTCTTCGTCCTCAACAACGGCCGGAATGGTGGGTCGCCGCTCGCCTGAGGTGGTGGCGCTACGGAAGAAGCCTTCTTTTAATGGCGAGACGTTTAGCTCGTAGTCCTCATTCCGTTGTTTCTTGAGGTTAGGCGCAGGCGTTCGCCCGGTGGACTCCCTCTCATGCTTCGTTTGATTTTTTTGATCTCCACGGACCCACCGCATAGTGCAGACAACTGGCAGGGCGGGACCTGCCAGCACTGAAAGACCTCGCCTCGGCGAGAGCCGCTTTGGGGAGGGGGCTTCGCGAGTTCCTTTCGGAGCGCCCACTATGGCCCCCTCCCCGCACGGATCGACCCTCGGCTCGGGCTCCCACTGTCTGGCAGACATGCCAGAGACAGTGCACAAAAAGAAATAAACTCGCCAAACAGAGCCAAGCCTGTCACAGGAGGCGAAAGACAGGCGAGGACAGGCACCAGCTGACCCTCAGCTGGAAAAAATTGCGCGGGGCAGGGGAGCAACGGTGCGAGGGTCACTAACGGCGCAACGCCGGGCAGTCCCCTCTCGCACCGCGCCCCCCGCCCGAATAAATTCGCCAAACAAGAACCACGCCTGTCACAGAGGCGACGGACAGGCGAGGACAGGCACCAGCTGACCCTCAGCTGGAAAAATCGGCAACGCGGAGAGCGTCCTAAGCGGACAGGCGGTCGCCGCTTAGGTCGCGGGGAGCAACCTATGCCACAACAGCCTGAAAGCCCAGGAAGCAAAGCACGGCCGAGGATAAGATTGAGAACAGAAACTCAAAGAAGGGCTCCGAAGGCCTACGCACGACAAAAGGTTCAAACCCGCCAAAAGAGAAAGGCAGGCGAGAACACTGAAATTCAATCCGAATCTCCCGACCCCACCTCCACAGTCCCACCCGTTCCCAAATCTTCCGCTTCGCAGCGGAGAGACGCAGCAATGCGATCCAAGCACTCCCTGGTGGCTGAGGCCGAGGCGACCACATCACTCAAGGAAGAGCTGGGCGCATCGCTGCTGGCATGAGCGCAGGCAGAGGCTGCAATAGCTGGAACTGTGAAGCTGGGACGCTCTTGCCCTTCAGCGCTGGCCGCATTGCCAGACGCGCCAGAGGGCACAGGGCTAGAAACATCTACCTCCGAAAATTGAGGATTCGAAACCAAAAACGAGTGGAAGCAACGAACGAGCGAGGTGTCGTCAACTGTGACACCTTTGCTGGACTTGGAGTACTGCGGGTGAATACCCTTGCACAATGCGGCCCAACCTTGGCGGCCCGCACGGGTGGGCTTCTTGCAAACTTCTCCTAGGCCTCTAATCCTGCCACCAGTGGAGTGGCATTTACACTTAAGGCATATGAAAAGCACTGTCTTGTCAGAACAGTCGAATGCAACAGTCCTATGCCCAAGGGCATCTTGCCTAGCCGCATGCAGCTTGGAATCCTGGGGGCACCTTCCAGGGGGGGGCCGAGACGAGCCCCTGTTCCCGCGGAGGCACACCGCACACCTCCAGACGTCAGCCCAGACTTCCCAACGATGGCCAACCTTACTGCGGGAGCTTAAATGCTCAGCAGGAGGAGGAGGGAGGTAGGGAACGTCGAGAGAGAGCTTAGGCCAAAGAGGAAGCAAGTTAGCAGCAAGGATGCAATAACCCCTGGCCGCTTCCACAAGCTTGTCCACATTGGCAAGTTCGGTCGGGTCGGATGGGTGAAGCTGAAGGGCATGTTTCGCCCCCACATCCGCATCAGCGTTTCCACGCCTGAGGAAACGTTCTCTCTCGGAGATGCCCTCCTGGTGCACATCTAAATGAGCTTTGACCTTAACAATTCCTTCCAAAAAACGGCCCTCGAAGTTGTTGGCACACATGATCATTCCTGAATAAGACCTCTTGCCCGAGTACCTCTCGGGCAAGGGCAAAGTGCTGTGAGACACAACGTTCGCACAGTCCGAATAAATAGTGGTCGGCAACACCAAGAACTGTGCGGCTACACACCTGGCTGCAAATTCAGCCGCCTGAGGCGTCTGAGGAAGGTGGGCCCAGACAGGGCCTCTCGCCTCTCCAAGGCACGTGCCATCATCAGCATGCATAGTAATCGCATAGGCAGCTCTAGACAATTCCTTGATCGGGTGGCGCTGACAGGACCCATCTATAAAAACGTGCCCCCACATCTCCCCGTTCACTGGGACCCTGGGACCTTCAGGGCTAGGGAGCTCGACACAATGCCAAACGAACTGAAGGGCATTCGTTCCCTCCTCAACAGGACGCGGCAACACGTCAGCGGGATGAGCGAAAGCTCCTCTGGTATAAAGAGCTCGCACATGAGGGTCGGGTTCCGCCTGAGCTGTCCACACGGCGATGGCATCTTGCACAACTGAGGCCGGGACCAGCTGAGTCCGCGACTCTAGGACTTCCGTCGCCGTGCACTGCCAAAGCCTGTGAAACACTGAGTCGGGCGAAGCAGAGCAAAGAGGACAAAGCGGATCAACCTGATACCCGCATGCCAAGGCCTTGTCCGCAGACCAAATGGCATCACAAGAGCAAGCCCGAATCCAGCCCCTCTGCGCGGGGGAGAATTTCTTACTGACACAAGCAGCTCTTGGAATATCCAGACACGCCCTACAATCCAGCCCCCATTTTCCCCCAAGATCACGCTCGAGCCCACGCATGTAGGCCTCTTTGCACATAGTTTCCAACAGCTTGGGGGGAATCAGGCCGAGCTGCAAACGATAACCTCGGTCGTCCAAGATAGTGGCATAGTCAACCATGGTCCAACCGAGGCGAAGGAGGGCAAGGCGAAGGGCAGACACGGGGCCCTTAACAGTAGGCCAAGTGACCCTAGGCAGCGCAAACACACTCCTGAAGCCGTCTCGGAGCTCCCTATGAGGAATGGACCAGGGGAACTCGCGAGTTTGGGCCAGCCAGACCTCT
This sequence comes from Prorocentrum cordatum, assembly GCA_963575745.1. Lineage (NCBI taxonomy): Eukaryota > Dinophyceae > Prorocentrales > Prorocentraceae > Prorocentrum > Prorocentrum cordatum. The sequence continues at coordinate 860,972 of CAUYUJ010015349.1, forward strand.
TTGCTCCAACGGAGGATGGGAGCCGAAGCAGCTCGCCAGCACGGGTCCTCCGACAGCAGGCTGACCGCCGTGAGAGACCTGCTTTTGGCGAACGGCCTCACAGTCTTGAAAGCCTGCCGCCTCATGGTTAGGAGGACCTGGTCGCTCACCCCCAGGATGTCCGCCCCATAGGCCCCTCCAGGGAGGGGGCCCGCAGCGAAAATTCTGAGGGCTTTGCGACCAAGGTAACCTGCCTGACGCTTGAGACGACGGGCTTTCCTGCAGAGCAGCGCCACACGGCTCTTGAGCTTCGAGCTCCGCCCTGAGGCCCTGACCGAGGTGCCAGCACTGTAGTCGACTCCGAGGTTCACAGTCGAGGCAGTGAACTTGCCTCCAAACTGTCCCAAGGCCGCAGCCAGCGCGGTGGCCAGGCCTTTGGAGGACGCAACGGTACAAATCTTGTCGAGAGCAAGCTGACAGTTCATCTCCTTCTCATCAGTAATAGCATGATGAAGAGCGAGAGAGACGGAAACAATAGACGAAACAACATGTTCTCTGGACCCCGTGCAAGACACTCCCGTATCGTCAATATAAATGTCAAAATCAACGGAGGGGACAGAGGGGAGCTTATCGAACGAAGACAAACCATAAATGCGTATATGAGTAGTGGCCATGCTGCAGCCCGCAATGACTCCTTTCCTAACAAAGTGCGGCCCATCCAGGATGCCAGCGATGGAGACAAAGCGGCCACACCTATACGCATAAAGGGTAAGCCTGGTCAGCACAGACGGGAAATTGTGTTGGTGACATCGCTGCTCTAAAACGTCTAAGTCTATCGTCTCATAATACTTGAGCATATCATAGAAGACGCTGGCACTCTCTTCCTTTCTAGAGGTCCCCGTCTCAGCACGAAACGATTGACGCCAGACAACATCCGCAGCTCCACGAAACGCCCCCGCAGCCCAGTACCGACGGGGGTGTTGCTGCTCCCAGTGTAAGGCAAAGGGACGCCTGAGGCGTCCCCAGACCCTATACCAGGAGCAGAACACCCCTATCGGTCTGTAGCCACCGCTGGGTTTCGAGAGCAGGGCAAGCAACACCGCAGAAATTTGGCGCGGGAGTTGGCCAACCGACTCCATCAGCTGAAAGAGCATGCCAAGCGCAACCAGTCCGTCGTCACACAGAAGGTGAAAGTGACGGCAATCGAACCCGTCATAAGTGACAGCCGAGGTTCTCTTATATTTCTTGCTGACAGCCCGCAACTGAACGGGATCGGCCCTGGGGAGAGCTTCCACCAACGTGCAACCCACAGGATTGCCAGCTCCGACATCCCAAAACTTGGCAAACTTGGTGCCTTCGTGGGACAACAGAGAAAGGGGGTCGGCAACAACAGAACCATCTCTGGCGAGGGTCGCGGTAGGGACCCAGGGGGTGGGGTCACGGACAATCGCGTGCACCCGTCGAGCCCCTTGATCGAGGCCCTCCGTGAGCCAAGCTCTCCAGTCAGACTGCGCTTTGGACCGATACTCCCCATTGGCCCCTTCCAAGACAGTGATGAGGGTGCACAAAAGCTCATCACCTTTCTCAATTTGCTCAGAAGGGGCCTGGCGGAGATCGCCCTGCAAAGCAGCAGTAAAATCTTTAACACGGCTGAAAGAAGAGGCATACTTGCTAGAGTGCCGAGAAATCGCGGGAGGAGGGCTGGCAAGCAAAGCATGCAAGCTGGCGGCCTGGCTCCCACAACCTTGGTCGGCCCGCAGCAGCCCCATAAAAGCGCGAAACTGAGCCACCAGCCAGCAGATGGCGCGGTGCTCGGGGTACCTTGGCTGAGAGTCTCGGCCCACTAAGCTGCGCCACACGAGCTGAGGCCCCTTGCTCCTGCATCCAGCCTTCACCAGATCCGCCCCCAACAAGTGGACCAGTTCCTCCTCCGCCTTATCAGCCCACGCACCGTAAGCTGGCGACAAGTGGCTGAGGGCAGCCTCGGCGTCGCCTGCGGCGACAGCGTCAAGACCAGCCTGAGCTCGCGAGATCACATGATCCCAGCACGGTGGGGGAAGCAACGGACCTATGACTCGGTCTCTCGGCAGCGGCGGAGGCTTCCTAAAACTGAGGGCCTTGAGGGTGGCGGGGGATCGGTGGAACTGAAGCTCCACGGGACGATGGGGACTAAGCTCCGTCGTCAGATCGATCCAGCAGGAGTCCACGGCTTTCCCAAGCCCCCCACTGCAAACGAAGTAGTCAAGGGTGGAGGGGGCCCCCTGACCAAAATGAGTGTGACCTCCAGGAATGATGATCTGGCCCTGAAGCTGGGAGATAAACTTGCTGCTCTCCAGCTCGCAAGGAGAGACGTTGAAGTCTCCTCCCACGACAAAGCTGGAGCAGCTCGTCGTAGCACAGGCGCCAACGAAACTCAAGAGCTCCAGATTACGCTCAGTCAAACCTTCCCCATCATGCAGGTAAACCGAAAACATGTGGTAGCTGAGACCACCAGGAACCTGAATGATCCCGTGAGTAGCACGACCAGGAACGATAGCGTGTCCAGAAGGGGGGGGAAACAGACCAGGCCAGCTTTTCACAAGCAAAGCCGTGCCCCCAGACGTGCCTTTAACCGTGAGAGTAGCTGGGGTCCACAACGATTTCCAGCCATTGCGGGCACACCAGGAGGAGGCCTGGGCGACTTCTTCACTACCCGCCAATCTGTGTTCCTGCACCATCAGGACCGCTGAAGGCGTGTGAGGTAACATCTTCTTAAGGGTGCCCCAACTGTTGCAGTTGAGAGTTCGGACAGACAAAGCGACCGAGCTCATCCCTTCAGGCTCCAGGAGGCCAGGAGGGGGAGGGGAAGAGCACGGGAGGGGAGCCTGGGAGATCCTGGGGCCAGGCACCACCTCAATCGGGTACTGAGAGCCAGGCGCAGCTAACACTGGGTAAGCTGGGCTAGGACGGGCAAAATCGGCAGGCTTGGAAAGGGTAACCTGCAGGGAGTCGAACCTCTGACCATCACCAGACAAAATTCGTTTGGCCCTCCAGCAAGTGTGACGAACAGCAGCCTTCAGGCCACAGCCTGAGGGACACGCACCACGGGAGCGGAGGAAACGACGGAGGTGAGGCCGAGAGGCCGAGAGACTAAAGTTAGACAAGTAAGACGGCTGGCCCGCAAGAACGGGCCCAAGACCGTCGATGTGGCTCGGGCATGAAAAGTCAGGCTGTCGCGGTGCCCCCCCGCTGCCCCTCGGCTGCGGGGGGGGAAGCCTGTGACAGCAGGCGTTCAGCACGAGCTCGAGCATCTGCGCGATCAGGATCTGCCGCGACGCTGTCCCCTGGCGACTCGGCCTGTGGGGCTGAGGAGGCAGCTCCAGCAGCAGCCCCGCTGTCGCCCCCCGCGGCGGCGGCGGCGGCGGGAGGAACGGGATCCCCGTCTCCCGCAGCTGGCTCTGCTGCTTCGTCTCCGCCCTGGCGCCTCCTCTTGGCCGCGAGCCTCTCGAGCATCTTCTTCTGGTCAGCCTGGAAGGCTTTGGCCCTGACCAGCGCATCTCCGAACAACTTGCGAACAGCATCCTGAAGAGACTGCTTGAGCTCCTGCGCCCTGCGATTTGCCTCCTCGAGGTCATCGCCCGCGATCTCGTAGTCGTGCTGAGGAGCCAGCAGTGAGTCAATCGAAATCGGGATCTCCTCAGCCTTGCCCTGGATGATGGCCGCAATGTCCAAACAAGCGGCGGGAGGCGGGCCTGGAACCGAGGGGGGAGCGACTTCTTTGTGCAGCTGCTCCACCAGGGCCGTGTGCACCTCTTCAGCCTGCTTGAGCTCGTTCGTGAGGGTCTGAATTCGGCTCCGCTGCACCAACTCAGCCTCCATCTTCTCGTAGACATTGCAGGCCTTGTCGGTGCGCTCACGAAGCTGGCGAAGATCGTGGAAAGCCTTGTTGACCTTGGCCTGCAGCGGAACAGCTGGGGCTGCAGCAGCACGGCGCTTCTGGTCCAGGATGGACTGATGCTTCCTCGCCCCCATCGTGTCGCCGCACTTCGTGAGCAAATCCACCAAATTCTCCAACTCGGGAATGGAGGTGTTGCCGTGATCCACAGGCTGTGGCGCACCCCAGCCTTGACCAGCACCGCCTCCACCTCCGAGACGACCTGCATTCGAGTCGAACTGAGGTCCAGAACGTAGCGGAAGGCCAGGCCAGCCGCTGTGTCCTCCCGCCTCGCTCGAGTGCCAACTGCCTCCCCACGAGGGGGGGGCATACGAGTCGGGGTCGGGTGCAGCACGGTACTTCTTGCAATGCTTGCAGAACCACCGCGACCTTTTGTTGCGCTTGCAGCCGCAACTGCCGCATGTCCACGTCTTCCCGTTAGCCGAGAAAGCGGACCAAGCGGCGTCGTCGTCAGCAGGAGCAGCTGCAGAGCGCCTCCAAGGAGCCACAGCACTGGGCGCCGGCGCCATGGCTGAGGTGGTGAAAGAATCGTGAGACCTTGCTTTAACCTCCAGAAGGAGGCTCTCAAGCCAGCACACAAATGGTAACAGCACAAGGTGAACTGGCTCAGCAGATGCTTGGGCCAGAAGGGCTTGAGTCATGCTTCGTTTGAGTCTCCGTCCTGTCCGCCTGAGGCGTCAGGATACTAGTGTCTTCATCGGACCCATCTGGAGACCAGCTTGTCACGAGCAGGGATGTCCTCATCCAACATACGGACAACGCTCGGCTCAGGGAAATATCATTGTTGATACTATCACAATTTTCCCCCATGGAGTATATTTCGTGATCTTTGTCCAATGAATCGTCGCTATCCTGACCGAATTGTCCGTTAAGTGCTATAGGGGTTGGGGCAGTAATGTGCACACCCACCCAATGTACGGGGATGTTAGGATACGCGCTCGGATTCCCTTGGGCTTCCCCTGGCCGGCTGGCTTCGCCAGCGGCAATGGCGGTAGTCTGTGGAGCATTCTGAATGGGACTTATCGACTCCGCCGAGTTGGCACTTAACCTGGAAGAGAATGCACCTCTTCTGGGCCTTGGCGCGACGCCTTCTCGCCCGTGAGGGTCAGGGGTTTGCTCACGATCACCTATCGGAACCCCCACTGTGGGCTTGTCTACCGACATTTCGGTTATCCCATCAGTATTTATCCCCCTGGCGATCCTATCGGCGATTGTCGAAGGAGAGATTCGGTCTTGAATAGGACAGATTGTATCTGTTTCGTGTCCATCATGTTGTTCAACGCGCCAATCTGCGCTTCTCGAGATATGAGACACGATGTTCGTCTGATCATAGCTCTCTCCCGCAGCGACTGGATCGCGGGGCACGACTTGAAGATCCCCTTTTGTATCTGATGGCCCCGCGTCGACTGAGTCGCGCGTTCCGGCTGATAACCAGTCATTCCTCTGAGAATCGGGGTAAGATGACAAAAGAAATAAGATCTCATGTTCACTTTGCTCAGGGAAAGCGGATGCGAGATGAGACATTGATAAGACACATATCCGTTAAGCTAGACCACTCGATCAGGAACAGGAAGGGAGGAGGAAGGCCGAGGACGGACGACGACGGATCGCCCGCGCCCCCAGCGCGCTCCTTTTCTCTCCTGCCAGCCGAGTTCGGCTGGTTTGAGCAGTAACACAGCTGCAGAAACGCAGCGTCAGTACACGCGGACAGTTCGTTGCATGCAATCTAAGTTATCTTCTGATTGAGTATTAGGCGGAGAGGAGCACATTTACTGCTATAGCCAGCTTCAGCTCCGCGGCCTGACAGGAATCTGCTGTACCAAAGATGATCCACCCAAACCTCTCACCAAGACGCGGAGAGACAATCAAGACCGCATTTCTCGTGGACTATGGCCCAAGGTTCTCAGCAAGGCTGGGAGGGCGGCTAGTGGTCATTAATTCATACAGACTCGATTCGCGACAGGTCTCATCTCAACAATTACTCAATATGAATATACTCTCCCTCTTCCCCTGATGGCGTCCGGGTGATGGCCGCGCACCCTCCGCGCACTGTTTTTTACACACAGGATGCCCGGGAAATCCCGGGAAACGACTCTCGCTAAGGCGCCGGCGTCATTTTTTCTCAAAATGCTGCTCTCGCGCCGGCGTCATTTTTTCCCAAAATGCTGCGCCCGTTGAGGCGCCGGCCTCATTTCTGCTCCCGAATTCTTTCCCTGATGGCGTCCGGGTGATGGCCGCGCACCCTCCGCGTACTGTTTTTTTACACACAGGATGCCCGGGAAATCCCGGGAAACGACTCTCGCTGAGGCGCCGGCGTCATTTTTTCCCAAAATGCTGCTCTCGTTGAGGCGCCGGCCTCATTTCTGCTCCCGAATCGTTCCGAATCGTGCTCCCGCTGCAGCGTGGGCCTCATTTTCGGATCGGTGTTTGGCCTCCGTCGTTCAGGATGGCGTTCTCGCCCCAGCGCGGGCCTTTTTCTCGCGCGCCCATCCGCCCGCCACCACCGCGCCGCACCGCCACCACCACCACCACCACCACACCACCAACACCACCACCACCCACCACAACCACCAGCACCAGCACCAGTACCACCACCACCACACCAGCACCACCACCACCACCAGCACCACCACCACCATCACCACCCACCACCACCACCACAACCACCACCAGCACCACCACCACCACCACCCACCACCACCACCACCACCACCACCACCCACCACCACCCACCACCACCACCACCACCACCACCACCACCACCACCACCACCACACAACCACGCACAACGCACGCACACACGCACGCACCACCACCCCTACGCACGCGCGCGCGGAGCCACAGGTCCGCTACGACACGCGTCCGCGGATAGAGAAAATCAGCGCCATGGTAAGGGATGGGAGGGAGGGGTAGGACGTCAGATATGACGCGAGCGCACCTAGCTTGTCTCATCACCCCTCCCCTCCTGCCTTCCTTCCCCCTCCCTTCCTCCAGTGCCTCCCTGCTCCCATCCGATGTTCTCTCCCCGCCCTTCCACGCCCTCACCCTTCCTCCCCGTCCCTCGGCCGTCCCCCGCACACCTCCTCAATACTTCGCGCCTTCCGCATTCCTCCGCATTCTGTCGTACTCCTCCCCAATCAGCTGCACTCCGCCTTAATTAATTTTCCGCTCTCTCAATTTTTCCACATGCCCCCCGAACCTTCCGCATTCCTCCCTACCCCGCTCTTCCCAATCCCATCGTACTCACCCCCACTCCTCCCCATCTTTCCGTGATCCTCCGGACTTCGTCGCACTCTTCATCACTATCCACTATCACTTTTTCCGCATTCCTCCCTACGCTCCCGCATCCCTCCCCAATCCACTGCGCCCCTCTCCGCACCCCCCCCAAAACAAAAATCCTCCCAATTCCTCCACATTCCGTCGCACTCCTCTCCGTGAATCCGCCTTCCGCCCAAACTTTCCGCTCTCCTCCCAGCTTCTCCACTTTCCCCCTGAACCTTCAGCACCCTTCCCCATTCCGCTCTTCTCAGGCCCAACGCACCCCTCCCCACCCCTCCCCATCCGTCCGCCCTCCTCCGCACTTCGTCACACTCGTCCTCACTATTCCGTCTTCCGCATTCCTCCCTCCGCTTCCGCACTCCTCTCCGTTTTCCCCTGCCTGTCCGCACCATTTCCCAATCCATTCCGCTCCTTCCCATACCTCCCGAAGCCCTTCCAATCCTCAGCATTCCATCGGACTCCTCCCCGTTTATCCCCCCCCCCCCACTTTCCGTCTCACGCCGCCTTGCCTCCCCTTACCTCTCTGGTCTCCTCCTCGCCCCCCCTTTCCCCCTCCTCCGTGGGCTGTTCCCCCCCCCTCGTTTCCGTGTTCTCTTGTCCCTCCCCTATTCCCCAACCCTCGTCTCCCGCTCCCCCGTCCTCTCCCTCTCCTTTTACCTTGACTCTGCCCTCCCGCAAACGCTAACGCTACAAATATCGGAAACAATTCAGCAACACTCACGCGTAACATATGGTGTGAACGCCCCGCCCCCCTGAATGCAATGTTGGCTTCGGATCTTCCGAGTTTGAGTGTCCGGGCGGTGATGCATAAGCGTGCCCCCTTGAATTTCGGGGGCGGGGGAAAGCGTTGCTTATTTCTTCCCTCAACAGGAGCTCAATCACGAAAGTTGGTCCTGCACACGCATGTTCCCCTGCGAGGAGTGCCGGGGCGGCCAAAGGCGGGCTGGTGGCTCACTGGGAGCTGAGGTTCGACCGCTGCTCAGCCTCCGCGGTGGAGGCAGCAGCGGCTGCATGCGTGGTGTCTTCGGTCTATGCCTCCAGTCTCGCCCGTGTGGGCGTGCAGCTGCACGGTGCGCCCTGGCACTCCGCCTGGTGCTTGAAATGCTCGCTCGAAATCATGCCCACGTGGTGCTTGCTGCAGCGGGATGCGGACGGTGCTGGTTGGGCAGACAATATGGGTATCGCCGCCTCCTGGTAATACAAGGTCGTGCCTGTTCGTGTCCAGGACTGCCCGCATGCCCCCCATGCTGCTTAGTCCGAGCACTCCTGGTAGCTCACGGCATGGACCTCGCAGGGTGGGTGCCGTGAAATTGTGGGAGGTGGCGCGGCCCTGATCATCCGCGATGGCAGCGGAAGCGCTCGCCTGATGGGTGCAATCCTGGGCACCATTGCCTACGCGATGAACAAAGGCTTGCTTATGAGGACCTGATGTGGTCGGTGGTCAGCTTCGACGGCGCGGTGACACAGCTGGTGTGCTAGCGTTTTCCCAATGAGGCTGGTCCACGCACCTGTGTCGACGATCGCGCTGAACTGTCCAAAGGAATGCTGGGCATAGCTATGACAAGCCTAAGCGACGTACTCGCTTGCGCGGTCGTCGGCAAGCCACCCGGGGTAAAACAGCATGTCGGACCCGTCGCCTTGTGGCGAACATTGCGGGGATGGCTGCCCCCAGGTCGATGGCGGCGTACTGAAGGTGATCTCTTGTCTCTTGTGGCTGACCTTCCCGAAGCGTTGGTGTTTCCTCTATGGGCTCTGCGGGTCGCGGTGTGTTCGCAACGTGGATGTACGTGACTTCCGTGCTACCAGTTGCTGTCAACACGTTGGACACTGACAAAACGATGCGGGTGCTGGGTCGCCTCGAAGTGGGCCTCGACGTTCCCCGCCCAGGAGTTGTCCAGGCCCGTGGCGGCGCAGGCGTCGGCGCAACTCGCGGAACCGGTGGCTGCGCTCCAGAATAACGATCACGTCAAGGATGGCAAAGCCGTCCAAACGTATTCCGCACATGGCGCCACCTTCAATCTCCACGTCGACACTCCTGAACCGCTCTGTAGATTACCTGGCAGCGGTGGTAGCGGTGCTGCACTCGGCTGTCCGCCAAACACAACTTGATTCATCTGCTGTGCTCGCTCGCGACGTTGAGCCCGACGCTCCTCCAGGCGCGCGTTGCGCGCGGTCTCGTGTCGCGCTGGGACTGCGAGACGCGCAGTGATATCATGTGCTAGCTCGTGCACGATATTAATTATGAGGGCTGCGGTCGGTACCTCGGCGAGGTCCGCCCAGCTCCGAACCGCTACTCTGGGCTGCAAGGCTGCTCGCTCGAGCCGGCCCCTTCGCGGCCAAGCGAACTGGCCAAATCCATTCAGATATAAGATGTCGACTCGCTCGTCGTCGGCGGCCGCGAGCTGCCCGGGTGGCTGACTGATCTGGCCGGGAAGCGGCCCGCCCATAGACCGCCAGTTGCCGCATCAGCACTGCAATGCTCAGTCGGTGCTGACGGGCTTGCCGTCGAACGTCTGCATTCGGCACGTGCGAGATCATTGAATGTGGCACGCCATAAATCATTCGGAGACAGTGGGCCTGGAAGGCGTCGATCTTCTGTTGGTCAGCCTGGCGGAGGCAAAGGGTCTCCAGATTGCGCGTCAACTTCGACACCGCGCGCGCATTGAGCATCTCATTATTCCCGTCACGCGCAATTTTCGCGCGTTTCCACGCACTGCGCAAGGCTTCAGAGCAGCCGCGGCTTCGCCATGCCTGCGCGCGACGGGCGCCCGCGCATGCCCATCTGCCTTCGAGGAACTGCCGAGATTGATGGCGCTGTTCGCCGGCTTGATCAGCGCGCCCTGTGGCGTGACCACGTTCGCGTTGTGGCGGATCTGCCGGGGGGGCCTTCTGGGCGAGTTCGGCCCCAGGTCACGCGTGCCAGCTCGATCTCTCCAAGACGCACTGCAGACGTGGGGTGCTTTCTGATGTCAGACCAGCGTCGTCGGCGCACGCGATGTCGGCGCTGGTATCCGACGGCGAAGCCGGTCCGAGTGCCGCCGGAACGTCCTCGTCTACACCGACCATTATCACAGTGAGAACGATGATGAACATATATGGGCTAAGCGGGCACCTTAGCGCAATGCCCGCGCACTGCGAGTAGACTGCGGACGAGCCCTGTCGCCTCCGCGCCTCGACTGTTCGGCCGTTGCACATGGCAGCGATCATCGCTAAGTAGTGGTCTGGCAACCCAAGGCGCGCCAGAGCAACGCGCGTCGCTGCCGGGTCGACTCGATCAAATGCCTCTTGTCCAGTCCAAGGGAGTCGCGGACAGAGGCCCGCCCCTCGTCGCCCATGCCCTCTCAGTGAGCCGCTGCATGGGGGAGACAGCGTCCGTTGAGCTGCGTTTGGCACTGAAGCCGAACTGCGCGTTTCGGAAGCGGCTCTCAGCTCCACCACTTGCAATGCGGCCCAGAATGAGCGAGGCAGGGACTCTGTAGCAGAGAGACAGCAGTGAGATAGGTCTACAGTTTTCTGGGATAGATTCATCTCCTTTCTTGAGGATCGCCGTTGCGACAGAATGCCGCTAACTTCGTGCCGCCAGAAGCTGTTGCACATGTCTAATACAACTTCGCATGCATCTGGCTGATCTCGAAAGCTTTCCAGAAATCTGGGGGCGCGTCCTCGGCGCCCGCCGTTTTTCCAGTTTTCAGTCTCCCCAGGGGGGCGCCCAGTTCAGCAGCCGAGAAATTTGCGGACGAGGCGCGCAGCGATTCGCGTAGCCTTGACCCACCTGGGAGACGGTTGCCCATAGGTCTTGGCATCCACAGCGAGCGCTTCGGCGCAGCGGGCAGCCAGGGTGTCCAACCGATCTGTGCTCTCCACAAGTTTTCCTCGAGCCTTCCTTAGACGGCCCTGTGGTTGCATGCCTCAGCGTTTGAGCAGACGGAGCGGCCGTTCCTAAACCTGGCTCGCGATTTCCTCATGCTTCACCTCGACAGAAGCGACGTGGCCATGATCGAGAGTCTGGGTGCGAGCCGGATCTGGGCACGGCGCGCAGTGCCAAACATTGCAGCGGGCCAGCGCGTGCACCAGGCGCGGTGCGATACGCGCGAGTATGGGGCTAAACGCTGCAAGACGGGGGCGCCGATCAAGCGCCCAACTAAAAGCTGCTGACCACCCATCGCGAGTTCCAGCAGCTACGTCGCGCCCGCAGCCGCTCACCAGCGCGACCAGGCGTTCGGTGACAACGTGGCCGCGCGCAAGTCTGGCGTCTACCCCGACAAATTCTGCAGAGCGGTGGCGCGGATAGTCGAACAGATCGCGCGCCGGCGCGCGGGCGTCGAGCCTGCGACGTGGACTGCCGGCCAACTTCGTCACCCTTCATCGTGACGGAGCAGAAGGAACAGGCCACCGCCTGCGCGAACGACGCCGCGGCGGACAAGCGCGCTGGGGGGCCAGGCCCCATGGGCGGCGGAGAGGACTTCGCCGAGACTCACGACGCGAAGGCCGACGAGACTGTGGACGGCAGGATCGGGGTCAGCGCACTTTCACAAAGGGAGCAGCAGCTTGCTGCAAGCGGGCAGAGCTGGCGCTGCCCAAGAGACTACACGTCAACGTGAGCCACTTGTCTGATGGAGATCTGGGTCGCAGTCTGCAGCTCATAGGCGCGAAGCTGGCCGTCGTCCAGGCCGCCCAAGGGCCGGTCGGCGCAGCGCGCCTGTCGCGGCAGCGACCTAGCGCAAGGAGACCAGCGCGCCTCCACTTCGTTCCAGATTTTGGCGACGACGCCGGGTTCGACTACTTCGAGCTCAAGGGCGCGGAGGACAAGAACAACTGGTATTTCCGCATAGTTGGTCTAGCAACCACCTCCCACGTGGCGACCTTGATCGACAACGATGCCAGCCAGGAGTTCGCGCCCGCATTCGAGAGGTGCTGGGCCTCCTGGGCAAGGGTGCTGGACCGAGTGCATGCCCATATGGAGACGGGGTCTGGCGGCGCCCTGAGCGAGCTGCTCCAGTTTTCAACTCGGCGCAGCTACCTACCACTGGACAGGCGCATTTACAGCTCGGTCGAATGGAACGCAGGGAGCCTGGTGGAAGGAGCTCGCGGCCAGGACGATCGAGCACTCGTCGGTCAAAGACAAGGACGAGATGCACGCGCTGGGCATCGTGGCGTCGGGCTCCAAGAACTCGCTGAGGCGGCGCGCGGGCTTCAGCCCGGCACAGTCACAGTGGGCGTTGGGGCGCGACCCCAAGACGGCGGCCGACCTGGCGGACGACGCAGCCGATTGCAGCACCCGCAGCCTCGCCGCCAACGACGAGAAGATCCGCCGACGGCATGCCATACGCACGGCGGCGCGGGAGTCGTTCATGTAGATGCAGCGCGACGACCAGCTCAAACGGGCAATCCTGGCCCGCGCGCGGACTGTGGCCGCGTCTTTGCACGCGGGCGAGCTGCGCCGCGTGTTCCGCCAAATCAGAAGGAAGTGACAGCGTGAGCAGCACGGCCGCAACGCCAAGAAGAGCATATGGCGAAGACCGTGCGTGGCAATCGGTCACCGGGGCCAGAACGCCTGGGTCTCGCTCGGAGACCATGCTATGCTGGTGGCCCCAGACCACATCAAAGCGCTCGCTCCGGAGGACGTCTGGTCCCCGAATGGCAGGGGCGAGATCGGTCAGGCCGTGGCAGAGCTCGATCAAGCTCGCAACTCACTCGAGCAGGAGGAGGCCCCGGTAGAGGACATACGCCCGCCGCCGCCCGAGCCTGAAGTCGACGACCTCAGGCTGGAGACGGAGGTGGACGAAGGGCCGGAGGCAGCTATCGATGCTCCGGCGCCCGCGCCCGAGACGGACATGATCATGAATCGACCCCCGCCGTGCAGTGGAGGCCCGACCACAAGAAACTGTCCATAAGAAACCCAGCCCTGAGACCCCAGGACGCCCGTTGATTTTGGCGCGGGAACGTCGCGCCTCCCGTCGCCGAACCATCGAAACCCAAGAAACCCAGGGCACCCTTGGTGTTTCTTGGCATGGGTCTTCACTGTAGCCTCTGGGACCAGCTGGGTTCTGACGACGACGAGCCGCTCTCGACGGATGAGGCAGCTCGGACTTCGGCACGGTCCTCAAGCGCCTGCAGATGTCGCGCGACCAGCCAGCGGCAGCCGCAGAGCCTGCGAAGGCAGCCTCGCGCGCGCCAGAGGTCGCCACGGACGGAGGCGGCCGCCGAACCACCCGCTGGAGGGGCCGGGGATGGATCACGGTCAGCTCCAAGACAGGCGCTGCAGACATCCATGGTCGCCGAGCGGATCATTCGCAAGCAGGCAGATAAGGCGATTCGCTGGAAGGATATCAAGGATGCCGACCAAGAGCTGTAGAGGAAAGCTGCAGCCAAGCAGTGGAGCGAATGGCAGAAATACGGCAGCTGCCAAGTGCTCTCTATCGGCGAATCCGAGGCGGTCCGCGCAAGACGGTCAAGCCTGGCATGATCTTGCCTCGCCGGTTCATCTACCGAGACAAAAACGCACCGCTACGGACCGACTAGCAACCGTTGCCGGTCAAGGCCAAGGCCCGACTCTGCGTCGGCGGTCACATGGACCCGCGCTTGACTATGGGCGACCTGCGCACAGAGGCGCCCACGGTGACTGGCAACTCTACCTTGCTTTTCTTCACGCCGTGTCAGCGCTTCACCCTGGCCATCTACGCCGCGAGCGCGCAGGCAGCGCTCATGCAGGGCGACGAGCAGCCCGACCAGCAGCTGTTCATGGCGCAGCCCCGTGAAGGCCTTCCAGGCTTCGACCCGAAACAGTTGATCCAGATCCTGAAGGGGGCCTTCTGGTTGGCTACCGCACCGAGACAATGGTGGGCTAAGCTACGTCGGACGCTGCTGAAGTACAGGAGTGGCTTACGCCCCACTTCCCGTTCAAAATGCTTCAAAATCCGCTGGATCCTGCGCTGTACTACGGTTTCGACCCGCTCGACGAGCTGTGCGTGGTGGTGGCTCACGTGGACGACCTGCTGCTGGGTGTTTCCACCAAGTACCAGGTGCTCTACAACAGGCTATATAAGCTGCTGCCGTGGGGCGACTGGCGAGGCTTGCCGTTTGCATTATGTGGTAAGCAGGCCTGAGGAAATGAAAATGGCGTGCTACACCTGCGGCAGACCGCAGACCGAATACGCGAACACCATCGAGGACATCTCGCTGAGCCAGGAGCGGAAGAGAGCGCTGACAGCAGAGGCGACGCCAGCCGAGTTCTCGTACAACCGCTCCGCTCTAGGAGCACTGGGTTCAACTTGGCTCTCATCGCAGACTCGACCTGACCTGGCGGCTGGAGTGGCCATGGGCCAACGCACGCAGAACACGCCCACTGTCCAGGACTTGCTCGAGACCAATCGGCTCATCAAACTGGCGCGGAAACACGCCGGCATTCTACGTGGAGAACGACGAGTAGTTATCGTGGACTGGAGATCGGGTACCATCAAGCGTGTGTGCAGATCTACACTAGCAAGACCATGTCTGCAATGGACGCCATAAGCTGTGCACAAATGGCTCGCCGTGTTTTTGCTTCGCTGGAGGTGCCGAATGCCCGACCAGAAGACATTCCACCAAGCTTGCTGCCGCTCGCTCAGGTCACAGATTGCGCTAGCTTGTACGATACTATGCACAAGGACGGTTCTCCCAAGCTCCAGTGAGACCCAGTGGGCCTAAAGGAGTCCCTCCAGGAGGTCAGCGACGAATTCGTGGTAGATGATCAGCGTAGAGAGCTACCTCTTGTGGGTCCCGACCGACCAGCCGCTCGGCGATCAATTCACCAAGCGATCTATTGGCAACGCCATCAGGGCGGTGCTACGAGGCACACGTCTAGCACTGCAGCATCAGGAGCCCACGGGTCAAGCTCGAGAGCACGAGACACATCTCAACAGTGCCAGTTCGATTTTCAAGCGCGCGATGCGCCTGATTCATTAGCTTGATTTGCGTGCAAGTATCACGTCTATTCTTCTAAGTGGCAGATGCACAGATCAGCGGAGTTCTACACGAATGTGAAATAGACTACTGCAATGCTGATCTGTATGTGCATGCTGGCGATCGTGCAGTGTGAGTATGCAGTTCAGCGGGCGGTGACAGACCTTCCGTATTCTTCTGGGCTCAATTGTTTCAGAGCCGTTGCTCGGCGTATCGGGAAAAACCCGCGCACGCTTCGCATGAACTCAGATTCGCATCATCTCATCGCTGAGATATCGTTCGCACAATCACATTGCCATCAGACATCATATTGCAGTTCTGTCTACACAGCAGGTGGAGGAGGAGGAGGAGGAATGAAAGGAGGACGGGCAGGAGGAGGAGGAGGAGAAGGAGGAAGAGGAGGAGGAAAAGGAAAACCACCCCGTGACCGCACATATGCTCCCGTTGTCCTGCGGGCACTTCCGCGCGCCAGCGCGGGAGCACCGCCGCGCCTCAGCGTCGTGGGTAACCAGCAGGTCCTGGCGGTCTGGGGTGTCCGACCACTCCGGTTTTGTTTGAACAGGATCAGGAGGAAAAGGAGGAGGTACATCCTGTGCTGCTCGGGTAATATGGGAGGGTGAAAAAAGGGGAAGCACGAAGAATACCACTCACCCTGGTGGAATCCGCGCGTGACCATCTCCAATATTCATGCAAACATCCCGCACACACACACACACGCACATCCGCGAGTGGTTGACAAATCCATGCCTGGGAACTTCTTGGCGCAGTGACTCGAGGGCCCTTCCCATGCAGATCCATGCCTCGGGCGAACGAATGCTGCTGATGATGATGATGATGATACTTGCGCCGCTGACGACGAGGGCGACGATGCCGATAACGGCGACGATGCTGATGATGATGGTGATGATGACGACGACGGTGAAAAATGATGGTGACGCTGGTGATGGTGATGCTGCTGTTGTTGTTCACTGTCCTAGAAGTGTCGAAACACCAGCAGCTCCTCATGCGGGTATCGTTTTGAAGTCAATGGGCAACCGTGAAACAGCTCGACTACATTATGACGGTCCCCGCCATCTTGTCCAATACATGCTGTGTCCAGGCTTTCTCGCGCGACTTCCGATCGCATCCGTTGATAACAACAGTTTCAATCACATCGCCGTTCAATGATCCAAAGCTTCTCGCGAATTGGCCTTCCCAAGTCCACAAGTTAAATCTAGCAACGCCCACTCAGTCAGAAGATCTCTGGGCGTTTGTCGTGCAACTCGTTGGCAATTCCACTCCAATACACGTGGGGTCAGGCGCTGGGTCGTACTCCTCCTGCCGCGCCACGTGGCCTGCGTGCCTCTGCGGTCGACGGGCAGCAACCACGCCCAAATCAGGGATGTCCAAGAATCCCTTCAGATTCCGAAGCCCCGCGTCCCGGCACCTGGCGCACTTCTCATACGACTCCGACTTGGCACGATGCAGCCTGGAACGCCTGCGAAATTCATCGTTTTGCGCGTGCGAGACCCAACCGCGCTTGCAACCGCCATTGCGCCAATATGGAGGTTCGAGCAGGAGGTCAGCGATGCTGCAAGTAGGTCAGCATGGAGTGTGTATGGGGTTGAAGTACAAGGGTACAGAACCCCTGGTCCGTTGGTAGAGAGATGGAGGGATAGATGGATATCTTTCCCTCCCACGCGATCAAGGTACGATCGCTCCAACTCAGTACCTGAGCCCAAACGGCCAGGTGCGGGAGAGGTAAGGATAAGGAGTATATATGAGGGTATTACACGGGTTCCTTCCACACCCCCCGTCCCGAATCCCGCCCGTGAAGGCAGGACTCGGGAACAGAGGATAGGAATCCGTAACCTCTGAACTCCTTTAGCCCTTAAGTCAGAAAGGCAGCTGAGGCTTAAAAACAGCGAAGCCACAGCTGCAAAGTGAGGTAAGAAGAGATGCCCTAAGTCTCCCTTTCATCCCCAGGCGCACTTTGGCGCCCCCTCGGCGCGCCCCCCAAAACGCTTCGGCACTCGAGGGAGGGGAAGAATGAGACAAGGGTAGGCGGAGAAAGTAGATCTGAGCATCAAGGCAACATGCAATCTGCCTCGCAAGATTTGCGAGGCAGGTGTTGCCACCAGCAAGCAGATAATTCTCGACGCAATACTGTTCAAATTGGTAAAATATGCATGCTAAGATCGTGTTGACGAACACAATCTTCAAATGAAACACAAGTCTGCCTAAAAACAGGTGTATACTAAGATCGCGTTGACGAACGCGATCCTGAAAAGAAACGCAAATCTGTATAAAGCAAGTGTCTGGCCAGACAAAATGTCGTGTTGATGAACACGAAAAGATATGTATAAAAAATCTGGTTGGCGACTCCCGTTGGCGTTGCTCCTTGGGAGGCTGCCTCGGTGATCGCAAAAGGCATATATATGTGTGTACGGCCACTTGTTGGAATGATTGAAGTGGCCCAAAAGAATATATTAGCCACCGCTCAAGGCGAACTTTGATGAAAGGAAGTTCTGCTCTTGAGCAGTGGGCCTTGCGGCCGACTCACTACGCGTCGCCGTCCTTGTAGAACCTGCGGTCCCACACCCTCTGGCCGTTGTACGTCGCGTAGCTTGTCGTAAACGTTTCCCAAGTTGTCCTCGGGATCCAGTTGCGGAACCAATCGTTGTACGTGATATCCTGGATGTACACATACTCGTCGTTGTTGATCGCAATGTAGATCCATAATTTGATGTAGTAACTCCAGTATCGAAGACCCCAATCGCTGTCCTCGAGGTTGTGGCGCCAGTAAGCAGCGTAATCAGATGTACGTGCTCTCTTGGCGCGCGGCATCGCGGGCATGTAGTCCTCCGCGCCTGAGGCGCTGGATGCAGCAGCGTCGCCAGGAGCAGGGCGGCGGCGGCGCGGCGCGGCTCCATGGCGCCATCGGACTGTTGGGAGTGTGTATCTGGATCGGTTCTCATCCCTGTACTACCCCCCCTCTGGTCGGTGTGTGACGGATCGAGGGAGCCTATCAGTTCGTTGGCAATCGCGGCAAGCTTGCGCTGGGTGAACTGTTCACGGGTTCCGTCCCTTCGAGGGAGAGAAACCGTAATCAGTCCGCGCGCCTGCCGCGTCTGCCTGTCAATGCGTCCCTCGTTCAGCCACCACTTTCTCCGACCAGCCTGTCCTGTCCTAATACTGACGTCAAGGATGTCCCACGCGTCGCGCATGTCCTCGACGGTCCAGGGCTTCTTGCCGACATTCACGCGGGCGCCTGTCATCTGATGATGGAACTTGAGGTCGTTGAGAAAGCGTTGTATGAGATTGGCGAATGGGTAGTACAGAGGTCGGTCGTCCTCGGATTCGCCCATTAATCTGCATTCGTGTGCAGGCGGGCTACCGGCTTCGACCCACTTCTGATACCTCTTTTTGGACGTATTGGCCAATCTCCGCAACTGATCTTTCTCTGTGCCTATGTGTGATCGCGCACCCGTCATAATGACGCGCGCGCCATCCTTCATGTATCTCGCGACCTGGTCCTCGGACAACGTCGTCTTGATCCAGTTCGTCAATTTCTGGAGGTACGCGAGGTCACTCTGTGTGGCGGTGCTCTTACCTGCGGCGCCTACGGCCACAGTGTATTGCCAACATATATCACAGAGTGTGCCGTCACCTGTGACGATCCCGAGGGACAGATCTCGACCGCAATTGTGACAGAGCGGTATGGGATGCAAGATCGTCTCGGGGGCCCCAGCCGAAGTCAGGTGATCGCGGGATCCCCAGCGGGTGTCCTGACCGCGAGCGAGGCTCTGACCGATCTGATTGATCGCCTCACGATTGATCTCGGTGTTTGGTCTGGAAGCGATCGATCTGCTTAAACCCTCGATCTCGATTCGAGACAACCTTTCCCCTGGCAGTCCTTTGTACTCTATCTTGACGTTGTCGGTATCCTCAGCACCGCCATGGCATACGTTCTCCTCACGAAGACTGCGAGCCTGCTTCTGCAAGGTAGCCTCGTTGTCGCCCTCCTCGCGCTTGAGCCCCGTCTGCTCGGCTATGATACGTACCATAGTCTCCTGATCGGGAGCTGCAGACGCAACACTGCCTGGGTCCTGGGGAATATCCTGCTCTGCGCCTTCCTCTCGAGGCGCAGCAGGTGTTTCCACCAGCTCTTCCCACACAGGAAAATCTGGATTACCGTATGTCGCAGTACAATTTTTGAATAGGTCACGCAATGCCTGAAGTGCAGGATGGTTGTCATGGATGACTTCCTTGGCGAAATCTGGTAGTTCCACAATACTATATTTCAAGATGTTCTGGTATACTTTGGAAATCCATTGAAAGTGCCTGTGGTCGACTCCTCGATAGTCTCTGGGTCGAGGTAGTGTACCAACTTTTTGAAGAAATGATCTGCACCACAATTGGGTAAGTCACGTGCCCATTTGTGGGTAAGATTGTAGTTCAATTGATATGACTCCGCATTCCATGCTTTCGATCCAAATCGAATTTCAAATTGTAAATGTGACTGAATTTTGTCAATTACGATTCTGTCTGCGCCACTGTGTAGCTCGATGATCTGCTTCATCTTGATCATAGGCGAATCCACCAATAACGCCGATGTCCAACAATACACGCGGCAATCATCAGGCTGTCTAATCCATCTTGAATCCTCGTCGGGGTCGTAATCTGGATGGTCAAGGAAATTCGATGGCGGATCAATGATGTTATCGAGGATGCTTGCCTCGATCTGCTCTTCTGCTTGGATGTCTGCCGAGAGGTCTGCTCTCATGTTGTCGTTCGCAGCTTTCTCATCGGCAGTGTGAGCGATATTTGATATGTCCACGATTACGGTGATCAGTGGATCATGCGATGATGCTGCACCCCGTCGAGGAATTTCGCCCGTCTGAGCGTTGTCCTCGGCAGGTGTGGCCACCAGCTCGTCTGGATCAGGTGTCCGTGGAGCGGGCCTTCTTGGTGGTGTACGCGGAATACGTGGTCTATGGATGCTAGGCATTCCAAGGTATGGTAAGCTGCCGCTAACCTTGTGCTGCAGTATCTCCTCGCTGCATGATGTCGGGCCTTTCAGGACAGTCTCCATCCATGTTGGATCGATGGCGTGTTCTTCGATACGAATCGGCAATGCAAATACGACCCCCTTGAGGGGCATGCTTTTGTCATTATACCAGATATTTACCCATCGTAAACCGTAGTTGAGAATAGGTACTTGTACCGCAAAGAACTTGTCGAAGATGCCGAAATGGATGATTGGAACATATATGTGTCCCTTGGACAAGACGATCCCAATCTTTTTGCATGATCTTTGATGTGATTGGTCGAAGAGCTTGACGACAATGTGACAATGCAATTAACCATTCTTTATCATCTGCTTTGTGATTGGTCTCCTGAATCATAGCGCGTACTATTTGCTCATCCAAGGCGTCCTCTGCGGATGTACGGCCAGCAGGGGTTTCCCCCGGCCTGGCCGAGGGTGCTGATGTTGGCGTCGTCCTTGGAGGCTCCATGTTGTGGTCGGGGTCGATAGGTGCCAATCCAGGTGGGTCGTCAATGAGTTCTCCAGGGAGGCAGGCGCAAATCTCGTATTTGCTCAATGGCTCTCTTGCTGCCAATGGCGGGTAGTCCCATGGGTCGCCGTCTGGCCACAACTGCTGGCCATGCATGTGGTGTGGTTTGAAGCGGCGAATTGCAATAATTGCCGCAGCGGGTACCACGTCCTCAGTCATGATAGCGCCCTGAGCACCCAACCAAAATCTGCAACCTGCTTTTGTGGCGATTTCCATGTTAATCACAAGCTCGACTTCGTTCTTGTAGCTGTTGAACTTGTACGATTCCACTGATGTATGTGGGTTCTTTTGAACGTTGTTCAAATATGTGCTAGAACTGAAGAATGCCTCAGATCGCTGCGATGGTTTGTAATTTCTGTCTCTCTGAGAATGTGGTTCAACATATCCAGGAATGATCCCTGTCTTCAATATGTTCTTCCAGGCACGGGATGCTGTTCCATGATGGAGATACTTGACATCTGTCCACTGTAGACTTTCCCATCCCATATTCCATGGCTTGGAAGATGGGTTGACGCAACTGTGACCACCAACGCACCGAATAGCAATGACGCTGTTCCAGTCAAAAGTACTGGGGTCACCTCCTTCAGGGATCGGCTTGGCATATATCTCGATTATGTTTTTTCTGCGGGTCAATATGCTTCTGGAACGCACGAATAATGAATATCGGATAGTAGTCGTTCCAATCGGTGTATCCATCATTTTCACCGTCTTTCTTGAAATGTGCCACTGCCGCTTCCATGGATGGTCCATTGTGTCTTTCTTTGCGATCTCGGAATTTCCATTCGACCATTTCTTTAAATGATTTCCAATTGCTTGGGATATTCCAATCATTCTTTGTTGTGTTGTCCCAGATATTAATACGTCTGTCATGAAATTGATTGATCCAAAACTTTTTGTAGTGAATCTCATGGCGTAACATAGTCGTGATGTCTTTGCTCATGTATTTGTTTGTTCCCAGCCATTCTTCTTCAATTAGCTCAGGACCATAACGTACATCGTCGTAATGTGGTAATGGTATCCATTTCCACTCTGGGAAACAACCAGATTGTGCAATGTCAGGCGCATGAGCGATCACACTATCATCATGCAGTAGCTGCTCGTACCATTCCTGGTCTCCCATGCAGGCAAATCCGTTGGTCGCTTTCGTGCCCCGCAACATTGGGCACATGTATGGATGGTCATCTTTGACGCCTGCTTGTAGCTTCCATTCGCGAATAGTGCATGAGTTGTCGAAGATCCCGATCTTGCTGGTATCCTCGTGCATGGAACGCTCGCAGCTGTCCTGCCATGACAATATATTCATCTCATGTGGAGAAGGCTCCTCCTCGGCAGGAGTTGCCTCCAGCTCCATTGCCTCGAGGTCGGTGCCGTCATCAGGGGTCGGTACCGCCTCAGCTTTTGGGAGCTGATCTGCTGGTTGCTGTTCTGCTTTAGGCTCTGGAGTCGATGGTTGCGACGCTTTTATCGATTGTGGTCCAGGTTGCAGTGGATCAGGCAATGGGCCTGGTGGGGCTGGCTGTGCTGCGTCATCAGCTGCCCTCCATACGGATGTAGGAACATTAGGGTCATGACCCAAAGCAACTCGATCCAGTGCATTCTGTTTGAAGAATGTTTTGCATGCCTCGATGTTCTTCTCATTCTCGGCAGCTGGGCCGATGCGGTGAGAAGACAATCTGTTTTCTTCTGCAATGATTCTTGATTTAGTCGCATTATCGTCTCCATCCAAATCTTTGATCTGATGTAAGAATTGCTCGAATACAACCCAAGTAACTGCATGTGCATCTTCAACAGTTTTGACGATCTTAGGTTCTAGAAGTTCATCTTTCTCAAGAGAATGCCAAGATGCCCAAGCCCCAGGGTATTCTTTGATCAACAGCATAAGGTACTGGAATAAGTCGTTGTATGCAATAACCCATGGATCATTATCAGGAAGGGTTTGGTCAGGATCGCCAGGGTCAGGTGCTGGCGTACGTGTCGACCTTCCAGGAGTCGGCTCAGTCGTGTCGCCCGTCTCGGCAGGCAGTGATGCCGGCAATGTGCCCTCGGCACATGACGCCATCCACGCACAATGAGCCATCTCGTTTGCCGTCTGTGTCATCAACGTTGTGAGGCTGAGGTCTCTTTCCCATTCGTTTGTCAACTTTTCTCTGAAGCCGAGGGCTGCCATGATTTCTTTGGCCTGTGTGTTGGCCTGGTTGTCCGTGACAGAAGTCAGCAATGGCGGCCTGGATGGATATGGCTGAGAAGGAAGAGACTGTATCAAGGCGCAAAAATTGCGATAGCATACTGCGTCGCAGAATTGCGTTGTAAACATTGCCATGTTATGGTTGTTCTGTTTGGCGTGCCAAGCCTGTGGGGTAACCCTGTCGTACGTATCCACCCAATGGTCGGATGGAAGAACAGTGATACCACGGTTCTGCATGATAGTGATCAAGTCGCTCGTGTGGTGATCAAAGTTCGGGTGTACGCCCCATTGCGCTGCTTTTCCAGGTCCCATGACCGTGGGGCAGCGGAAATACTGCATCACATCGACAAAACGTGATACGTCCACGAGCACGTGCACGGGCATGAGCGTCGGGACGCCGCCCTCACATTCCATCTTTTGGAGCTCGTGTACGTTGGTAGGAGCACGACTGTGATGTCGGCGCATGTCGATGGTGTTCTGTCCAGGATTGGCACATGCGATATCGTTCGCGCTCCATACTACCATGGCATTGAGTCCCCTGTGATAGTGTCTTTGTTTTATGGATGATGGGAAATCATTGGCCCAGTATTCCCAGATGGTCTCGTTCAACTCGCGCCACTTCTTGATGGAAGCGTTGTCGCTTTGAAACATGAGGCCTCTGGCTTCGCGGATCTTCCTGATCATATTGCGCTGCTCGAGAGTGTTCTCAAACTGATTGTTGAGAAGAGCGTTGGTACGGCTTTCCTCTTTCTCAAAACGTTGCTTGCGTAGTTCCTCCATTCCGTATCGTACGCCTTCATAACCAGCTTCAGGCAAGAGAACGCAATCTTGACCAATCGGCGTGTCGTTCTGTCTGAACCATTCCCTGTAATTGCCAAAAGAGAATGCCCACATCATGATGTCGTCGCGGATCATGGTCGACAGGTGCTCAAGAGTAGCGCCACCCATGTATTCCGCGCGGTTAAGGCACGGCATGAATAGCGGTACAAGAGCAGTATTTGATGCTTTGGCGAGGTCGATTCTCTTCTGGGCAGCGTTGAGCTCGTCGATGCCGAAAGTGGGGTACTTCTTGTGGTTTGCACCCTTAGTCCCTTTCTTCGGATGCATGGTCCATGTTGAATCAGTGTATAAGTTGGTCCATTTATACGCGTGACCCGATGGCCCAAATGCATGATGTAATAGTAGTCCCAAGTCCTCTTGTATGAGGGAATGCCACCCATTATCTGACAATAGGGTAGAAACCAAGCGACCACCACAGAAAGCACTGTATTTTGCGTGGTCCAGCTCAAATGGGTCAACATCATTGCCAGGAGTCAGGCCATGGTCATTCGAACCCATCTGGTCAGCAGCTTCTCCGAAGAAGTCGTTGCCCTCGTTGTATGGTGTCCAACGATAGGTACGCTCTGTATCTTGTGGATCATCCAATATCGCCACCCAACCATTCGGATGGTCGGATGGTGTTGCCACCGTCTTGGAGTTTGATCCGATACTTCCAAAGCCTCCGCGCGCAGTCAACCATGTAGTAAGCTTGCGGCGGAACTTCTTTGTTTGGGTAAGGTCGGAAAATGCTCTCGTGTTGGTGACCAAGTTATCTTCGACGATGTGACCGATGTGTCCAGATGTATCCGATGTCCTGGCGATGCCAGGTGGACGAGTAGGTAGCTTGGCCATTGCACGATCAATATTAGGAGCATAGCATGGCGTTACCAATCCATTCTGGTATACATCGGATGGCGCACTCAGACCATTGTTGTAATATCTTTGCGTATCCGTAACGCTGTCCTCGGTGTATTGTCCCAGGACTGCACTGCCAATTTTGGACCAATCGTTGTGAATCATCATCCACTCCGTCTTCAGTATCATTGTAGTAAAGTTTGATGGTGGACATTTGCGGTCTGATCCTGGGATCGTCGCATTCAAATGATCATGTAGTCCACGAACACTGTCTTGTACTGAAGGATTACGATTGAAAAGGCCGGAAATCATACACATAGCACGCATGAGTGATAGCCACGGCGTAGCTGTGAACGTGTTGTACTCATAGTTGGCGTTGCCGCCGACGGATCCACTCTCGGTGTTGGCCCATTTCTTAGCCTCGACGGACGCAAAGCGGGCGAGTTCACGGATAGAAGATTCGTCGGGTACGCGAAGATCAAATTCTCCGCTCCGATCGGCACGCTGTTGATGTATGTATATGTAACCATCTTCGGGATCACGAGGACGACCAGTTTGAGCGTGGTACGCGAAGCCCACGCGGTCATCGCCCCGGGCGTTCGGGTCGTACTCCTTGTCGTAGCCGATGGGCCAGCCGACGAGGTTGAGCGGCTGTGCCTGATCCATCTCGTGGATGGAGGGGTCGGGATTAGAACCGATCTCACTTATTTTCGCCTCGCAAGCGGCGAACAGGATGCTTGTAAGCTTTGTAGCTCGAGTCGTAAAATTGCTGCGGTGAGAACGAATAATCAATGTCCTAACTCTCTCTGCATCTCGTTGAGGTGAGGGAGGATGGCGGGGATGTCTACCGTGCGGTGAACGTGCGCTTGAACGAGGTGTGCGCGACGCAGTATCTGCGGCTGGTACGCCAATGTGGTACATGCATGCACATAGCCCCTCGTGGCTAGCTTGCCCAACGCACTGAAATCCGCATTCTGATCCTACATCGCCCCATCTTCTTTTTCCGTCAGCAATATCTTGCATATTTCTGGGCATCCATTCAATTTAGGAGGTTCCGCTTCATGAGGTAAACCGTCGGGCCTCCGAGGCCCTCGCATCGGCGGACATTGTATCGGAGTAACAGGAAAAATAAGCGAGTGTTCCAAGAGGTCCTTCCAAAGGTCTGCTTTCTTGGTCTCGAAATGTTTGGTCATCAGATCTGCGATCTGCTCTTTTGTTCCTACATATTTAAGCTCGATATGCTCAATTTGGCATGTTTCGCATATCCAATCCAGATTGATACGATGAGTACGATGAAGATGACGAAGTGCTGGTGTACGTCCCTTTTGGACAATTTTGATAACGGCCTGGTTATCCTCCAGGACGATAAGACGTACTTTCGGTGCACTGATCTCTGGAGCTGGCTCTGGATCCACGTGTAGTACAGTACCTTCATGGGATATTGTACGTCTTTTTGGAGTCGTAGGTAAATTCGTATTTAGCGGTAGTTGCCTACGGCTAGGAGAAGATCCCCGAGTAGGGGGTGCCTTGCGAGGCGATGGTTTACGCTTCTTTTTGGCTGCCAATGTAAGACACATCGCCGGGTCAACGTGTCGATGGCGACTCAGGCATGTATTCTTCTCTTTGCATGTTTTGGCAACTCCCACCACGGCTTCCCAGAATGATAGTAGTGGTAACCCTTCCAGTCGTAGTGCAGAATCGAGAGCAACAATCTCCGATTCAGTTGATGAATGTGAAACAACCGTTTGTTTCTTACATACAGCGTTGACTGGAAAGAACGTATTGGGTCCAACAAGCGCAGCAAAAAACACCGGTAGTGGATTTGGATGATGCAATGCAATCAGCGAACGAGGCGTCAGTGAAGAGCATGATGGATAACTTGTCTGACGAATCGCCTATCCATCCGTGTAAGCAATGTGTACGCGTCGTTTGGATGTAGCATATCAACCGATGTAGACGTTTGTCACATGTAGTATTCCATTTGGTAATTTCTCTGGCCAACATACATACCGGATGTAGAAGATCGAAACGACGGCAACGTGCCAAGTACAGGATCTTCATTAGTACACTTGCCGCGTCCTGGCCGAGAACGCCCTCGTCTGAGTAGTCGGACTCAGTGAAGGAGGTGTCCTCGATGCCAGGGGTCTCTGCGTCGGGTAGATCATGGTATGTGGCGGGTATGGTATTGGTAGAAGTTGTGTCGACCGATTTTGCTGGGCTGGATGATCGTGGCCATGCGTTGAGCACACTGGTAGGTCTGGCGACCGACCCGGAGGAGGATGGCGATTTGGATCGCGAAGCCCTCGGCGAGTCGGATCTTTTCCGACGTGACCCTGTTCCCTGGGCGCGCTTGGAGGCGCACTCCAGGTACCGCTCAATGCACTGATCTGTAAATCCAAGCATGTCATGTCGAATACCACGAGCGTGTTTTGCCGTATTGTAATCTTTCTCATTGTGTGCAGGTAGCATAGGGCGTATTGTGGACATTCTTTTGTCGAAGATGCTCTGCGGTACATCATATGCTTGTTGTCCACAACCCAAATATTGTGAGTATGGAGTAGGTGGATCCAAATCGATACCGCTTTTGCGAATATAATCCCAGCCAGTCTGTAGATTATGAGCTGGGCCGGCCAATTTAAAATCGTCCACATATACTGAAAGTATCAGTCCCAGTTTGTTGTGTCTCCATACGCATTCCCATCCTGAAATAGGCTCGAAACCGACGCTTTCCAAGCATGTACGGCATTTTCGTTCCCAAAAGACACCTGCGAGAGGGTGTCCGTATAGTGCCAATCGCAATCGGCACACTGGGTTATTGTATTTTGACCATGATGTCGGTTGTCGCCATTTAGGTATAGTAATCCAGGTATCAACTGGATCAATTCGTCCGTCGCCGTATAATAATGCCTGCGTGTAAGCTCCAGGTGCGTCACTTTGCTCTCCCGCATATTGCGGTAATAACGCAGTAGCATCGCAAAGTTTGGAAGCCTCTATATGCGAAGCACTGGAAGCGGCGTCGGCGAATATGGCGGCCAACCAGTTTCATCTTTGCCTGTATTGCCCTGAACCACCACTCTGCCCTTGAATTTACGTAGATCAGGAGGAAGTTCCTCATGTTTGACTGAAGATAACTCCAAGATGTTGAAGAAATGCACCTTTGTTCCATTGCGGATAGCTTGTGACTCAATATCAGCTTTTTCTGCAACAATCTCCAACATCCATGTTTGTTTCTTTTCCAATCTCTCGTATTCTTTTCGCAGGGCTTCTTGTGCACGTGGTTCTGCGGCAACTTCTTTCTTACTCAGGTTTCTGGTAACTAATGCTGGGCGTGACCATGTCGAATCTGGTATTTTATCTCTGTGTGCCGGCATGTAGTTAGTCTCACGTGGCATGGTTGGTATTACTACCGACTGGGTGAACTTGCGTATGAGCGGGTTCAAAGTCCCAAAGTCGGTTCCCTCACTATCCACAAATACCAAAGCACGTTCTTCTCCATCGTGCTGTGGTGGTAGCTGACGGTAGTATAGTACCGTGGTAGTGTCACGTGGCCCACCAGGTAATTTGGCATACAGTATTTCTTTGTTTGTCACGCCTTTGACGTTCTCATCGCGGATGACGTCGCCATTGTCAGTGTCGTATGTAATCCGTCGTTCCACAGTATTCCAGGTTGGTCCGCCTGATGCAGTAGTACGGAAATTGTTGACCTGTTTATCCTGTCTTGTCCACGCTCTCAATGCGGCACGATCACGAATTTCACGAGCTCGTTTAATGTCGTTGGCGTAATCGATCTCTTTCTTTTGTTGTCCACGAGAAAGTGTTTTCCAATGCTCGGGAAGAACGTGATCAGGACGTGTAGTAGTCTGCACATGTGTCTCGCGTCCACGAACCACCATTTTGCCGTCTGGCGTCATTTTTGGAAGCTCATAGAACTGTATCGTGCCTGTCCATGGCTCGCTCAGCTCCCTGTGGTCGTTGGCGCTAACACCATCCCAAACATCTCTGAAATTACTTTCGCCTTTGAAAGTAGAAGTCGTTTTGAAGTCTCGTGTCACGTCGAGTTGGTCAACAGGTACCGGTATATTCATGACGTCGTCCGTCGGTGTGAATAGTTTCTTTCTTGGGGTACGAATGTGTCTGATGACGCAATATCCACGCTGTTCCCAGTAGTCTGGCTCCGGCGCTGGTGCAGCAACTTCAGAAGCCGATGTCTGGAGATTAACAGCGTTATCTTCCGTTGTCATCATAGACGGATCATCCCATTCTTTAGGGTAGGAAAGTGGAGGATCAGGCATTGGCTTGTCGCCCAAGGGGCGAGAAGTAGAGGCCTTCACCTCGTCGTGTGCCTCCGGGTTATGATGTCGTAGGGTACCATCTTTCACGGGGTAGGTGAACTTGCCATCAGGGATGATGATGTCTTTGACTCTGTGCACATGACACAGTTCACCATCAGGATTCTTGGCGTATGTAGCCGTGTCCAAAACGAGGTAGTCACCTGACCATCGTCCACCAGAGTGTAAGTGGTATCCCATGAATAACCCTTCCCGAGCATTTTCTCTAAACTTTGCAGTCTCGTTGTTAATCTCGGGGTTGAGGCATTTCCAAAATATCCGAGCACCGAATGGCATGCAGTGCCCAGGAAAGCTTTCGCCAAATCTTATTTCATGAGCTGTCTTTTCTGCATGCTCCTCGTTGAGGGCAGCGACGCCCGTGGATGTATGCACAAAGTTGTGTCCACAGCAAAAGGCTTGCATGGCCTCTTTCCGCCATTCGTGTCCCAGACCAGTCATATGTAACACAGCTCTGGTACCGAGAATGACTATTTTGACAACGCGCTCAATCAATCCATTTGTCTGTGGACGATGTGGCGTACTCGTGTCGCGTCTCCATCCCAGTTGGCGGCAAGCTTTCTGAAGCTCTCCAGAGTTGTCTGTGTAGATATGCTTCACCTCATCGTTCGCGGCGATGAACTGTTGAAAGGATGCCTTTGTAGTAGCTGCGTCTTTGTGTAGCGCTGGGTAGGCCATGAAGATGCCAGTATATCTATCAAGGACAACAAGTGCATATTTGTCGCCATGTTTGTCCGCGGCATCATCTTTGGCCAGTACGATATGGTCGGCAGTTAGAGCCTCACCGAACTTCTTCGGGACAAAAGCCTCGTAGGCGTTATCCTCTTCGGTGGGGTCTGCCGGTGGATGTGGTTTGTGCTGTCGTCTACACGGGGCATTCTGTGCCATCGTACGAGAACAGATCTCACAGTCAGGATGTTTTGGGCTGTGAGTCATGTAATGCATCGGGTCGATCGGTTTCTTTTGTCTGTTGGGTAGAACTCGATCGTTGTCTGGATGCGTTCTTGTGGGTGTCTCTGTCGGTATGTCGTTGTCTGCTTGAGCTATATCGAACCCCCCGCATTGTGGAGGAGAACACTGCGTCTGAGACGTAGGCGAGTCGGTGGTTGTGTCCACGACACGTTGGGCTCGTCTGTTCTTGTGTCGGGAGGTTCTTCGGCCGTGATGGTCCGTGCTCCTCCTCCCTCTCCGACATGTGGTCTCTTGGGGCAGGTCCCGATGTGGGGTCGTAGCTCGTCTGCAGTGGTTGGTTGCTCTGTAGTTTTGCAGCACCAACAAGTGTCGTTACAGCGGGCGGATGAACGCTTTCGCTGACGACGGCGGGGTGCTGACGAAGTGCATAAACGTGGTGGTGGTATCCGTGTTAAGTCGTCGAGTCGTAACTCTGGCACTCGATTGTTGACTGGAATCTTATACCATTGGCCCCCCGGATCCTGAAGCATGTAGCCCAGCTCAGGATCCCAAAGCTGTCGAAAGCCATCAACCTCAATCAATTTTCCAACTGATAGTAATGATGGGCAGTCTGGTAAAGCAAGGGCTGAACTATGCAGTCCAACCTCGGGTAGCCGTATGTCGTAGTGCTCGTTGACGGTACGATCACCATTTGCAGTTTCCAGAATATGCTCTTCGCGAATAGATATGCGATCCGACTCGGTCTGCGTAAGTTCATGTTTTCCCTGAATATGATGGGCAGATCCACTGTCAAGAACCCAAGACCTTGTCAATGCTGCAGTCGAACGTGGAGTGTCGACTTGCTCTGTCGTTGTTGTCGTCTGGGCAGTCTTTGATGACTGCTTGACAGTGTCGTCATGCTTTCGGATCGCAGTTGGTGTGGCCACCGACTCTTTGTTGTGTCGGTAGTCGTACAGTTCGTCGTACCATAGTTGTGCCTCTTTTTGACATTCTCGTAAGGCCTCTGCACTATCATCCCACCATTTTTGTGGTAATGGATCTGGTACTTTGACGATGTCACCCTCATTCGGCAGCTCTTTCCATCTGTCCAGTCTGGCTCTGCCAGATATGGTATGGAAATAGTAGTCCACGTTGCGTACGTCGAAGCGTATCCGACGACGTATCTTGGTAGATGTCGCTGTGGCCTTAGTGTTGGCCATGAGGGTCTTGTCACGGATGACGTAACTGCGGTCTGAACGGCGTGAACGTCTAAAGTTGGCAGGAGAACGTGCTCTGGTGTTGGGTGAACCACGGGACGATCCGCGGCTCGGATACCGCTTGCCACGTCCTTTGTCACTGCCATATGATCTATCACGGCCGCGTGGACTGCCGCGTCCGCCGCCACGATTGTCTCGTCCTCGGGAGGTAGATCTCGAAGATCTGTCGTAACGACTTCTCGATTGGCTGCGAGAGTCTTGGGACCTCCTGGATGTCGAACGGGATCGGTCGTATTGGCGTCGGTTGTCACGTCCCTGTCGTGAATCGCTTGCGTAGCGAAACCCCCCGCGTTGTGAAGACCGTTGGCTTCCTGATCCGCGGGATGGCGATCGGCCACGGCTGTCCTGGCTGGAAGTCCGTGGTCGACTCGGGCTTCGTTCAGGAGTCTTTGCACCAGGTGCGAGATGAGCGTGTTTGCATTTGTCGCCTTTTGTGCACTTGTTCTGTGCGAAAGCCTTGCACTGTGCGACGTGCGGGCAGTTGCACTTATCACCTCTGGTACATGTGTTGCGCTTGGCAAAATCGAAGCATAATGGCCTTGATGCTGGCTTCTTGTGATTCGCAGGAGTGGACATACTACGGCGGGGGTTGCCACCAGCCGTTGATGTTCTGGAAGATTTGTTGCTCTTCCAGTCCCTGGAATATGTATGTAAAGCCTTGCACCGTTCACCATTGCGACAATTGCCTTTCTTCCATGCAACGCACACGTTGACCTGAGATCGTGTCTCGTGTTCGTACCGTAGCTTGCTTTGATTCTTCTCCAATTGTTTAATCTCCAGTATGTCCAGGACACGCTGTCGAAGCCAACCGTAGGTACGATTCGGGTCGCTCATCTTCATGCGCTGGTACTCGTACATGTCTTGTTTCATCCATGCATGTCTACGAATCTGTGTGCGAAATAGCGATTCCAATATCTTTGGATCGGGTACTTCTCGGCATTCCAAGAGTAAGGCGTCCCAATCGGTAATGAAACGTTGCAAATCTTCGTCTCTCATCCTCAGTTCTTTAAGGCGCTCGAAATCGTGCAGGTCGTCGTCGACGTCTGTCACTTTGTAGGACTGTAGGATATGCCAGTATATCTGGCGTCCTTTGAGCATGCGTCCTGCTTTGTGCTCTCTGGTCTCGATGAGCCTGATTTGGTAGCGTAAGTCTGAGGATAAGATGTCGCTCAGAGCGGTTGCGAGTTTGCAATCGATGCTCTCAAAGTCTCCACTGTCTTGTAAATCCTCGAATGTACATTCGGGCTGTTCTGCCACGCATAGGAAGGCGTATGCTTTGGATGGTCGCCCTGAGGCGGCCCCGAAGTTCTTTCGCACTCTTTGCTGCCACTCCAGCAGCTGCGTGATCTTAGGCAAGACAGGTACTCGGACGGTGTCTGACTCCTTGATAGGCGTCGTTGTATGGACCGACACCGCAGACACTGGTTGTGAGGGTATCGGTGCACCGTCGATGGTTGGTTCTGTGCGCACAGGTGACACATGACGTGTCTGTGCAGAAGCTGCCGCTGAGGCTGCTCCTGGAGATGTACGTCGTTGTTGTCCTGCTGAAGCTTGTGGTGCTTCGGCGGACGCTGCCGTCGGCCTGTGCGGGTCGGCTGCAGGTCGAAGGTGAATGTTGGTGTCGTTAGTGTGGTCGATCAGCTGATTTGTCCAGCTCGTCATGTCTTCTTGTATTTGACCCACCTTTTGGCGTGTATACTCATCAGTATCCCGAGACCGTTGTGAATACCGATCAAGTCGATGCTCGCATGCTCGGAGACGGGCGCTTTGTGCCTCCACCTCGCTTTCCAGACGTGCGAGATAACTCTCTACACGTACCTTCTCAGTATCTCTTTCATGAATAACCTGGGAGAGCTCTAACTGCGTGTGGTCCGCCGCCTTCTCAACCTCCTGCAACCTGTCAGTGAGGCGGGCGAAATCGTAAACCGTGGGAGGAGAATCCAGCTGGCCAGTCTGGGCTCGTCCGACACGCAACTCTGCCAGGGCGTCCTGTACACCAGGAAAACGCTGCTCTATGTCAGAGATCCGGTTAGCGAGTGGCTGCACGACAGCGTTGGTCGCATCAAGCCTTTGAGTGATGACTCTCTCAGTACGTTGCAACATGTCGATCAGGTTCGACGAGTTTGTGTGTGCTTCGGCACGAAGCGTCGCCGTAGTGTGGTCTAGGTAAGATCGAAGATCATTGATCTGAGACTGAACGTCGCCGAGGTCTGTGGCCTCGGTTGGAGTTGGTCGGTTACGGAGCTGGTCGTGGATCTCATCATGTAAAATCCTGACCGCAGAAATACCTGTGTCGCGTACGATCACAAGTTGTTGCTCCATCTGCGCGAGATAGTTGCGCAGGTTCTCGACCATCGCCGTTCGTTCACCTGAGTGTGACACCTCACGATCAACCTGGTACTGCAGTTCTCCTATGATGCGTCGATCTTCGGCGATCCTGGAATCGATGATCCCTAAGGCGCCGTCAAGATCGCGGCGTATGGCTGCAGTATCAGTGGCGTTCGTCTGAACGCTCTGTAGTAGTCCAGAGTATTGGCTGGACACGAAGGTTTCAACCTGGTCTCTGAGCTCAGCTATGTCACCTGCGGCGGACGTCTCCGCCAGCTGGTCGTCTGAGATGGAGAGGTGGGGAGCGTCAGCTTCCCTGTGTCCCCTGTCGCGGGGAGCGCATGGCCTCTGAGAGGCAGTGCGCGGGCTCGACCTGCTTTCGCCGCATGGGCCTGGGGCTCCACGGCGGTTGCGCGCGGACGAGCTGCGACTCGGACCATGTGTGTGTGGTGTCTCATCCGATGATACCTTGGGGTACCGCGTCTGTGGCTGTGCCGACACTGGTCTACTGAGTTCCTCGAAGGTAGCTACGTGCTCCGCCGCAGGGGCGGTCGCAGGGCTGGGGGCCCCAGCACCTGAGGTCCATCGGCGGTCAGCGCGAAAGCACCCTGGAGTATCGAGACCGGTAAGGCTTTCGCCTGACGCGGTTGGGATTGCTCCCGACGGGGAAGGGGAGGGGGGATCGAAGGTCGGCGTGTGAAACTCCTTCCTTCCTGTTCCTACTCCTTCTCCTGTCCCCCCGCGGGCGGCGCTGCGGCGAAGTTCAGCAGCTAGACGCGCCTCGGGCCCTCGGGAGCTGGGGGGGGGCATCGGGGACACCAACACAGTCCGCACTAATGCTCTCCAACTCGTCACCGAGCCGTCGCACCGTGGGAGCGCTTGGACGCGAAGCCCCAATGGAACCCTTACGGCGCATGCGCCGAAGTGGCTCCATCAGGCTCGCACGCAAGGTCACCGCGGTCGAGTCGGCGAGGGTGAGCGTTAAAGGGCTGATAACCTGTGTATGGGGTTGAAGTACAAGGGCACAGAACCCCTGGTCCGTTGGTAGAGAGATGGAGGGATAGATGGATATCTTCCCCTCCCACGCGATCAAGGTACGATCGCTCCAACTCAGTACCTGAGCCCAAACGGCCAGGTGCGGGAGAGGTAAGGATAAGGAGTATATATGAGGGTATTACACGGGTTCCTTCCACATGGAGTGCCGCAGGCAACGGGCCTCAATACTACCCCAATTCTTTGAAGCACGGCCCCCCCTGAAACAGTGCACTTCGGAAAAGAGGGCAACGCCCTGATCGGGCCAAGCGGCCCCGCCAATGCACGATTCCTTGCCAATCAACGCGAGGTTCGCCACGCTCTCAAAAGTCCCGCCAAAACAACCGACGCTTCTTTTGACGAGCGCATGGCAAGTCCAATGGGGCATCACAATGAAATGTGCGTTTCTTCGCGCGTGCCTTCGCTGGGGGTGGCTATGCCTTCCAGGCGCCCCGCGTTCCTTCTCTTGAAAATCGGGGTTTTCAAACGAGCTGGAGAAGTGCCCGCTGACGCCGGGCCGCAAGAATCAGTCCACGCGAGCTCCACATGGACTGTTTTGTTGCACGACCTGTCTGGTAGTTTCCAAAGGATGAACACACGCAGCGCCCTCGATTTGCACTGTTTTCGGCGATTGGCGCTCTGGTGGCGCGCCGCCGAGCGCGCGCTTGCTGCGTTGATGGCGAAATTCAAAATGAGTTGCCCCATCCTGCGGGCACAATCGAAGCGCGCCCACTCGGTAGCCACAGACTGGCGGCAATGCAAGAGACGGCTGTCCCAGATTCCCCCTTCGCCCGACATCTGTCGCATCGAGGGTAATCGTAAAATCCTCGTCGACCGTGGTTTATTATCTTGGAATGGTAAACCTGGGGTCATTATCTTCAAATGACACCATATGGATTATTGTCCCCCCCCGGCCAAATCATTATCTTTAACCTAAATTCACTATCCCAACATTATGGACCAAAATTCATTTCAGTCCGGAACGTAGTCTCAAACGGCGCCCCCCAGGCTCAATCATTATCATTTCAGAATATTTAACCCGGGGTCAATATTCCGAGAACATTACGAATCCGGGTTTACTATCTCCTAGAGAGATTGAACCAAGGTCAGTATTCCGACATGAAAAACCTGCTGGGGAACCGGGTGGTTAAGGGGAAAACGGTATTTATTATCATTCCGGAAGTACGAAAACCGGGTTCACTATTCCCGGGAATTATAAAACCCAGCTAATATGCCCGGAACATTATAAACCCAGGTTAATATCCTTTTGGGGTCAGTATCCCCAGAACATTATAAACCAGGGTTTATCATGCTCTGGGGGAAGCATTATGAACCCCAATCCATATTCGCAGAACATTTAAACTCAGGTTCATAATGTTCCGGGCGAGACATTATGAACCCTGGTCAATAATCCCAGAATGATAATATAAACCCAGGTTCATGTCTTTTTGAGGTCCATCCTGGTCGCATCACAGATTCGCTGTCCCCTTCAATGGCCAAACGTCGAATG
Source organism: Prorocentrum cordatum (assembly GCA_963575745.1). Taxonomy (NCBI): domain Eukaryota; class Dinophyceae; order Prorocentrales; family Prorocentraceae; genus Prorocentrum; species Prorocentrum cordatum. The sequence goes on from CAUYUJ010015349.1 coordinate 896,906, forward strand.
AGCAGCCGGCTGCATCATTCCAGTCAGAAATAATAGCATGCTTTTCGGCGCCGCAACTCTCAACGTTTACATAACTAGCGCGAGCACGCATCCGCCTGCTCAACGTCAGAATCAAACACCACGCATCCTAAACCAGGCGCGTTTCCATCCCTGGAGGCCCCATCAACTTGCAGCTCCCATGCGCCCCCCGACCCTGCGCTGATGGAGGAGATGGCGCAACCGCGGCGTCGGGGACTTGGGCAGCGTACTTGGCGAGGCTCTGAATCATCTCTCCCACGAAAATGTCGTCAGAACAGCTGGCCCCCCTCTTGGAAAGCATGCGCGCCTGGAACAAGCTAGCGGTAGAAATCTGAGGGGCGTTGCGAAACGCGTCATGGATCCCAGAAGGCGCCAAATCCAAACAGCGCACGCGAAACGCTTTCAAATGCTCGATTTCACTTTAACATGTAATTGGGTCCTGGGTAGAAGGATCCACCATGTGAGCCCGTCGGGCAATTGCAGTATGTTTCTTCCCCCAACCACACTTGCTCAGACTATCCAACGTGAACCGCGCGCGATTATCATGTTTTGCTCGATCCAACTGGTAACGCTCAGACCATACTAGCTAATTCTGACTTGCTCTCGAAAGAGGCGGCTCGTCTTCGAGAAGCTTCGGAACGATGCATTTCCTTGCGATCGATCCTGGCCTGGGCCCGCTTGGAAGGAGGGCGGCCGCATTTTCCCGCCGCTTCGCCTCGAACGTGCGATGTCTCTCCAATGGTTTGGTTGGTATCTATGCGGTACGCTACCTCTTCAAACAACTCCTCTGGTTACTCAACTTTCCAACTGATCGGCTTGCGCGTGTGCCAGCGTCGAAATTCTGAGGCCCACAAGCGCGTTTGGATGCAATGATGATTCGTTCGGGTAAATGCCGGATTCACTGGCACAGTACGGGAACAGCCAATGCGACCAAATTGATCCATGTGGTGAAAAGCTAAAATCGGAAAAAACTGGCGCTGTCCCAAACAAAACACGCATGCGCAACCTCCCCCTGGGAAAACGCGTTGGTCGATAGGAGCTTCAGAGAAACAAGTTGTTCCACTATGTGGGAGCGCCGCGATCATGACGTGTACCGGTGACATCCGGCCCTAGAGCGAAAGTCTCTGCCTCCACTTCGGCGCCGCCCACTTCTGCATTAGCGTCGATATCTAAAGCTAGGAGTTCGCGATCACGAAGTTCACCCACAATCGCATCAAGGATATCGTCCAGTGTGTTTTTTTCACGCCCCAAGAACCACCAACAGGCACGTAGGCTGAAAATAAAACGAAAGGCTGGTTATTCAAGGCGGCGTGCACCCAGATGTGGCGAGAATGGAAGTTGACGATCGGCTCCTCGACTGCCAACGCGCGGCGGCGATCAACCAGAATACCGCAACCCGCAAGGGCCACCGCGTTGGGGGTGGAAGGCTCTGCACAGCTGGGGTGCAACCGTCTACCGATACGGGAAAAGTTGCAAGGTGGATGGGGAGGCGGGGGAGGGGGCGAAAGTCGAGGAGCTGGGGACGAGGAGCAAGACTGGAAACGGTAGGCAGAGAGGTGAAAGAGGGCGAGGAGAGCGCATGTTCTAGGCCCGGCAGAGTTGCTTGGCCTCTCAAGCGAGTGACTCAGGGCTCAGAGGATGACGTGCGACGATGCGGGTGAAAAATGAATGAGGGAGGGTGGAGGCGGGAGGAAGAAGACTAAACGGGAGAGGGGGGTGGAGGAGGGACTCGGAGAGGAGGGTGGCGAAGGAGGGGCACTGGGACGGAGGGAGGTCTCTGGATGGCCCTGGAGCTCTCTGGAGGTCTTTCGGAGGCCTCCTACGGCCGAGACAATTTAAACACGCTCAAAGATCTAGATCATGCATCCTCGAATCTCGCTCTTCGATCCTCAATCCTCGGACCCCCCCACGAAAGAGTGGGAGGACGACGAACATTCTCCAACGTATGCTATTTTCTTTGCCCGCCGTGCCAGTTCCGCTCCTCAAAGGCAGCGTAGCACAAATCCATCTTGGCCTGCGCCGCTGCGGGGAGCCGAAGGCCCATCCCACTTCCCACCCCCCTCCTCCTCCTCCTCCTCCTCCTCCTCCTCCTCCTCCTCCTCCTCCTCCTCCTCCTCCTCCTCCTCCTCCTCCTCCTCCCTCCGCCCTCCGTCTCCGCCCTCCTCCTCTTCCTCCGTAGCCATTGTGGCTAAAACCAATTCGGCTCAAACAGCCAAGACTGTTCGGTCTGACAGCTTTTGCGACTCCTGGTCCGCCCCAGGAGCGGAGCGCTGCACCAGCGTGCAGGTACGCCTCTCGCGCTTCGGCGTGGCGCCCCTGAAAGCCGATGGCCGCGTGGTGCTCCTCCGGCCCAAGAGCCCCGCTTGGTCCTGCAAGCAGTGCGACCGCACGGCCAACTGGGCGAGCAAGATCGTCTGCGCCTGCGGGGCCAACGCGCCCAGGGATGTCGCCCGCAAGGCCCGTTCGGCCGACGAGAAGTCGGCGGCCGGCCACGGTGGACAGCAGCATCGCCACCGGCAAAGCGGTGGAGGAGCCCTTGGCCTGTCCCCGGTTGTGGAGGCGCTGCGGAATGAGATGCGCCAGGAACTCTCCGCCTTCAAGGGCACAGGGGGCCAGCCAGAACAGGGCCCCGCCCGCTTCCGAGGCTTCGCAACCTTCGGAAGACGACAACTTGCTGGGCCAGATCGAAGCGCTCGAGGCCACGCTGGCGGGCTTCAGGTGCATGAAAAACGAGGGCCAGCTGGTCGCAGCACTGCGCTCGCAGCGCCTGGAGAGCAAGGCGCCGCTGGCCCAGGTCACGTCGATCAACGGCCGCCTGCAGAGGCTGCGCGGCAAGCTCACCAAGCTCGAGCAGGCCGAGGAGGACAAGGAGGCCACGGTGGAAACAGCGCGTCAGGCCCTCGATGGGACCGCGGCCGACAGGGGCGCGCAGTTGGCGGAGATCGCCGCCACCTCCGCGGCCATCGCAGAAGCTGAGAGGGAGGCGCAGCAAGCGGTGCAGGAGGTTGCCCCGCCTCCGCCTGCACCTGTCGGTGCAACCAGCCTCACCGACGAGGCGAAGCAGAAGGAGGTGGTCGCCGAGGTCATTGCGGCCAGCCCAATGGGGCAGCAGCTGCGCGCGGGGGCGGCGGGCATCCTCGAGGGGCTCCTCGGCGAGGTGCTGGCCAAAGCGGTGCCTCCTGGCGGTCCTCCTGTAACTCCTGGCGGGGCTGCACCTGGGCGCGGCGACGCCGACGGCGGCGAACCCATGCCCGAGGCCCTCGACCGGACCGCTGCCGACCTGCTTACCAAATGAGCCCAATCCCCATGTGCCGAGCGAGCCTTGGCATCGCCCGCCGCCGAGCCGGCGACCAGGCGGGCAGCTGCAGCAAGTGGGGCCGAAGCCAGGGGGCGCTGCGCTGCCGCCAGGGCCTTGTCGCCCACCTGGGCGGTCGCGTCTTCCAGCGCTGTCTATGGCGCGGCGGTGGCTGCCGGGAGGCAGCGGCGCGCCCGGGGGCTCAGGGCGGTCAGGGCGCTCGCGCCCGGGAGGCCCAGCCGGCGCAGGCAGTGCGGCAAGCAGAGGTGCCAGGAGGCGGCGTGCGCCGCCATCGCCGTCAGCTCTGCGCGCTGTAGCCCCAAGCCTCCGTCTCGTCCGCTCAAGCCTCCGTCTCGTCCGCTCAGTAAGAGCTACTTGCGGGCGCGCCCGCCCAGCTGCTGCCCGCGCGGCAGGGCGCGCTGCGCCTCCGGGGCCAGAGCCGCGCCCCGCGCCCTGGCGTCGGCCGCAGGGGGGCCGCGCGCGCGGGCCAGGAACGCGATGTCCGAAGCCGTTTTGCGCCGCACCGTCGCAGTCTGTCGGCCTAGGCCGGCGGCCTCCAGCTGGCGGAGCCGCAGGAAGAAGCGGGCGCGGTTCTTCGCCGAGGCCGCCACCTCGGGGCCGCCCTCGGGGAGCAGGCTGCCTTCGGCCGGGGCGGCCGCTGGGGCAGCAAGCGCGCCCGCCGCGGAGGGCCCTCCATGCGGGGGGCACCGGCGCTCGAGGCTCCACCTCCCGCCTGCCAAGGGGCGCGGCCACGTCCACCTCCCGCTCATTGGTCTTCGCCATGGTTGCCGCGCAACCCCGCCGCAACGCGGGGCCGCGCAAGCGCCTCCGCGGCGGGCTGCGCGGCGGCGGCGGCGCAGATCACGCCCAGGTCGCCCCGGTAACAGTAGCGCCTGCCCGGCCCCGCCCCCGCGCGCGCCGCTTTCTCGACTTCGTCGGCCACCCTCTTGTAGCAGAGCGGGGAGAGCTGGTTCGTGAGGGCGTCTCCCCGGTCTCCGCCACGCTCCTTGGGCGGGCGGGTTCTCGCGCCGTCTCTGGCCACGCGCGCGCGGTGTCTCCGCAGAGGCTGAGGCGGACCCAGGGGGGCGCGTTAAGGACCAGCTCGCGGACAGCTCTCGTCGCAGCCGGTTCTCGGCTGAACTCGTCGCGAGCGCCGCTTGCGTTAACTCAAGCTGAACTTGCAACGGCCCGACCGGCTGTCGAGGCCCAGCAAAGCAGCCTCGCGCGCGCGCTCGGCCCCGCGTGCGCCCCCGACAGAGCACTCTGTCACTCCGAGCGCTGCCGCCGCTCTGCCGCGGAACACGCGGCTCGCACTTGCCCTCCTGTGGAAATATTTGCCCAGCGCCAGGGGCCGCACCTCGTTCGGCCCCTCCCGGTCGCCGGCCCGGATCCGAGCGGACAGCCGCGGCTCGCGCACTTCTCCCGCGGCTCGCCCCAGCTGCAGGTGGAATAGCACTTGCGCGCAGCTCCCCCGCGCTTCGGCGCGCCCAGGCATCCGCGACCAGCGTTCGCCTCAGGCGCCGCTGGGCCCGGCGCCCCTGTTCCGAGGAGGGCGGAGGCGCGCCCGGCCCGACTCGCGCAGCAAGCGGTCGGCGCCCTCGCCCCCGGGCACGCCCACTGGGAGCGCTGGTTGCGAGGCGGCCTGCGGGAACAAGGCCGGGGGGCAGCGCCGGGCTTTCGCGTCCAGCGCCAGGGGGGCCCTGCCGCCCACCGCCCGCAACGCCCCCCGAGCGTCCTCCTGCGCGAGCGCCTCGGCCACGCTCGCCACGCCCACGACTGGCCGCTGCGCCTCCGCCCCAGCAGGCCAGCCCCGCCCACGACCCGGGGCCTCGGACTTCAGCCGGGGGGCGCTCCAAGCCCTTCCCGCGCCGGCTTGGCGCGCCGGGCCAGAGCCCGCGCCGGCGCCTCGCCCGCCCCCCCCCCCCCCGCCCCTCCGCCGCCTCGACGACAACGCGAAGAGCGGCTGGTCCACGAGCAGCAGGGCTTTCAGGCGCCGCGCCTCCTCTGGCGTTCCACCATCGCCGAGCGCCGCGTCGGCCAAGGCCCTCCAGAGGTCCGCGATGGCGCACCGGACGGCCGACGGCGTGGAGCGCGCCGTGGAGACGAGGTCGCGCAGGGGGCCCCAGGAGACCGCGCCCCAGAAATCCATTCGCAAGAACTCCCCGCACTGCGCCTGCGCGGCGACCGCGGCGGCAGCGCCGGCGGCCCCGCCTCCCAGCCAGCTGGCATGTTCCGCCCCTCCAGCTCCAGCTCCAGCCCCTCCCCCTTCCGTCTCCTCCTGCATCCACGTGCGCGGCTTGCGCCTCGAGCTGCTTCTCCTGGCGATGAGCGCCCCGGCCTGCTAGCCCCTCGACCAGGCCGCGCAGGCGGGCTGCGCGCTCTATTTGATGCGCCCGTGCACCAAGCCCGCCGCGGCGCACTGGAGGCGCCCTGGCCGGGACTTCTCCGAGACATGTCGCGCGCGTGGCCGTGCCCCGCGACGCGGGGGCAGAAATGGCCTGGGCTGGCCCCGCGGCCGCCCCCGCGCCACCCGCCCCATCCTCGTCCACCTGCATGTCCGCCTCCTCGCCGCCCCGGCGATGTCGCCGCTGCCCGCGCGCCGCCGGCGCCAGCGCCGCGGCGTGAGCAACGTCGGCGACTGCCGCGCCAACGTCGCCGCCTATGGCCCCAGAGGGGGGGGGGGGGGGGCGCGGGGGTGGCGGGGTGGAACGGGCGGGCGAGGGGGGAGGCAGCCGGCATCGACAGCGCGCGGCCGGCCAGCCGGCCGGCCAGGGCAGCCAGCCGCTCTCGACCGAGTTCGATTTCTCCTCTCCTCCTCCTCCTCCTCCTCCTCCCCCTCCCCCTCCTCCCTCTTCCCCCTCCTCCTCCACCCCCTCCTCCTCCTGTTCCTGTTCCTCCCCCATCCTCCTCCTCATTCTCCTCTGCCCCATGCCTATCCTCACTATCCCTCCTCATCCTCCATCGATCTCCTCCTTTCCTCATTTGTCTTATCATTATTCCCCGCCGCCTCCTTTTCACCCCTCCTCTTCTCCTCCTCCTCTCCTGACGCGTATCCCCCCTCCTCCTCCGCCTGCCTCCTCCTCCTCCCCCCCCTCCCCCTCCTCATCTTTCCGCATTCCTTTTCCCTCCTCCTCCTCCTCCTCCCGCGGCCCCCCGTCGCCCACCTCGTCCTTCCATTTTGTCGCGTTCGTGCTCCCTCCACCCGCTTCCCTCCTCCTTCCTCCCTCCTCCATCCTCCTCCTCTGTCCTCCTTCCTCCTTCCTCCTCCCCCCTCCCTCTTTCTCCCCCTCCTCCTCCTCCTCTCCTTCGTGGGCTATTGTTTCGTATTATGTGTATCATTATTATTCGTCGTAACATGTTTTCATGTTGCTAATTTGAATATCCTTAGTATTAGTGAGATTGTTGGTAGTCGCATGAATTCTAATACTATCATCATTACTTTTTTCCCCGCGAGACCGATGGCGGCGGACAGTGACAACGTAATGAAGCCCATGGAATAAGGAAAATAAATGCCCGTGCGCGAGCCCCATGGGATGAGAGGGGGAGAGATCCAGATCAGCAGTTAAGCCAATGACCTCCACCACGAGTCTTCCATGGCCCCTGGGCCAAGGGGCGCAGGAGGCACGCGGCGCAAAAGAGAGGGCGCCTTGCCGTACTTCGACGGAAACCTGCAGTTGGCAGGAAGCACGGCGAAGAGGTCTTTCGCGGGGGGACCGGGCCCCCCCCTCGCACGCGCCTGGACAAAGAGGAAGCCGTCCAGGAGCGAGGCGCACGGCAGTTTCAAACTCGGGAACGGCGGGGGGGCAAACGAATTAAACCAACGAGAGAGCAGGAAGGAGGGGGGCAAACGGCAGAGACACAGCAAACGGCGACCCCGAGCCGTCAGTGCTATATGAATCGGAATCAGACGCATCAGAGGACGAGCTAGGCCCCGAGCTCGAACTGGAGGAGAGATTAAACACGATCTCCCGCTCGAGAGTGATGGCCTCGTGCCGGCTCTGCGCAGCTGGGGGGCCCACAGACAAAACTGAAATTGAAGATCTACGCAAAACTTGATTTCGATCAGGCCAGTTGGGCTCGAAATTAAAAGGGGCGCGTCGGTGCTGTCTCGAACGCGCCCGGGAATTTCTGCCTCGGCGGCGCCGTGTCAAGACCCAGGGTCCTCAAGCCAACTTCGCCGGCTTTGATATGAATTACATCCTACTTTCTGAGGGCAGCAGTAAAAATGAAACAGCGGAACTGGGTACTCTGATGACCGAAGGGCAACGACATCACCTCCGATCCCATTCGAAGTAGCCTCCAGGCCTTTCTTACTCAGCTCTTCCCGGACTGCAGCACGCACTTTCCCCATCTTAAAGAAGGGAAGCCGATGCTGCGGAGGAAGGTTCCGACGAACACGGGGCGACCAGGGTTCCACAGGGGCACGGGGGTTGGGGAACGAGTAGACCTCGCTCAACTTCCTGAAGTTCTCCGAGAAATCAGTTGCCATGACAGGGGGCGGGAAGTCGAGGGTGACCTTCTTCTGCAGATCATGCGCGCGCACCCGAATGAGACGCGCTGCTTCCGTGGTCGCGCATTTCGAGACAATATCTTTGTCCACGCGCTCAAGAGTCGATGCCACGAGACGGCCCTGGAATCCAAGTATGAGCAACTGGTGCGCATCCTCGAGACTGGTAACCGAAGCACCTCCCCCCCCCACCTCCTGCCGATGTCGACCCGTCCCCCGCCGACCCACTATCCACTGCGCGACGCCTGCCCGACTGTACCACACGTGACAAAGGGCTCCGAGACATAGCGAGCTGATGGGCGTGCTCAAGTGCATCCATCCTCGCGCCTGTCATCCTCTGGGACTCCTGGACCCCATCGATGCGCGTGGTCAACTCCTCAAGGTCTGACCTTGGATGTTGAGCCGGTCGTCGAGCATTACCGATGTCGCTTCGATAGTGGCTGGAAGGTGATCTTGCAGCATCTCCTGGATCTCTGCAGCGCTCGCCACGCTGCGATCTGGGGGTCGGGGCGGCGCTGGGCAAGGAGATCGCGCACATGATAAAACTAGTTTTTTCCAGGGCCACCTGAGGCAGAATTCACCTCAAGCCGGGCCCTCGGCAGCGACCGAGCACCAAACGCCAGGCCGCAAGTTTCCATCCGTACTATTATTACGACTAGTATGATTATGCCTAGGGATATGGCCATGCTAATTATTATCATCAGTATTCTCTTCAATCGTATTATTATTGCTATTCGTAATACTCTTATTATCATTCGTAATATTATGGTCGTTGTTTATACTATTAGTACCGCGGCTCTCCTATTGTAATTAATCATGAAATTCTCACTCGTAGTTATATTCGTCTTCTGGATACTGTTATGCTCCTCCTCCTCCTCCTCGTTGTGCTCGTCGTCCCTCGCTCGCCTACCTCCTCCTTGGCCTCCTCCATATCCTCCTCCTGTTCCTCCTCGTCGCCCTCCCTCTCATTGTCCTCAATGTATTTTCCTCTTCTCCTCCTCCTCCTCCTCCCGCTGTTCCTCTTCCTCCTCCCCCTCCCCCCCTCCTTCTCCTCCCCCCCCTCCTGCAACATGTTTTCTGACTTTTCGATCGACGGGGCACGACGTGTGATGCCGCCGCCGCATGATCTGCAAGGATTATGTTTTCGGGAATCTTCTCACCGGCGAGCTTTTCTCATGCAGCTCCACTTGGGGGTGGCGGAAGCGGGGGGGGCAACCAAACCGCCGCTGAGACAGCGCAAGGCCGCTAAAAACACAACCAAACTCGCTTAATTGCGCAACGATGCGCAACAACAATGGAATCTCTCATCGGGAAGGGCGCCACGCAAAACCAAGCTGGCACAGCGGAGCCGTAGAGTGGGCAGTTCGGAACAACATCCTGGCGCAACCGCGCACCATTGTAACACATTGCGGCACAGACGCTTCGTGACATCAAACCATTGAAACGCTGCCAGCGGCCAAATCGGCCCTTTCTTGGGAATAGCCCACAGACCGACTCGCCAGCAAGACCAAAGCGCTGCGGGGCCTGCAAGCAAGAGGAACCGCGCTGCTGACACTGGTGAGGCGAAGGCGGGCGCGGCATTGTAGATGCCATGGGCCACTTGGGCGGTGCCCTGGTGAACTCCCTGCCAGAGCGAGCGCTCAAGAAGAGTGCTGAAATGGCGTCTCACTGTGCCCATGCGAAAGCGGAGCGGTTGTTCTGGGTGGATCACGCCCCGAAGAACGCTCGAGGCCGCAGTGGGCATAGGGTCTCGCTATGCGAATGTGCGCGCTCGCTTCTCCCAACCATCCTGTGGTGTTAGGCCTTCGTTTCGAGGAGAGGGTGCCCGGCGTTCCTTCCTCCTTTCCTCCTTGTCCCCCTCCTCCCTCCTCCCTCCTCCACCATGCGCCTCCCGCGCCCAGAAGAACGCTTCGGGGCCCCATGGGGGCTAAACGAAAGCCCCATCGGCTGCACTCGCATGCGGTTCCCCTGTCCAGGACTGCGCTTCGCGTCTCCAAAGAGGTTCCCATCGAAAGCCCCAATGGCTGCACTTGCATAGGTTCCCCCACTCAGGACAGCGCTACGTGGCCCCGTAGGGAGCCCCACCGAAGGCTCCAGCGGCTTCACTCGCATGCGGTTCCTCCACCCAGGACAGCGCTACGTGACCCCGTCGGGAGCTCCACCTCAGACCCTGGTGGCTGCACTCGCGTGCGGTTCCCCCGCGCGTTTCGTGGCCCCGTCGGGAGCCCCGCCCAAATCCGCAGTGGCTGCACTCGCGTGCTGTTCCCCCACTCAGGCAAGCGTTCCGTGGCTCTGTAGAGGTCTCCACCAAAGGCCCCAGTGGCTGCGCTCGCATGCAGTTCCCCCCACCCAGGGCAGCGCTACGCGGCCCCATAGGGAGCTCCACCGAAGGCCCCGGTGGCTGCACTTGCATTCGGTTCCCCTTTTCAAGACAACGTTTCGTGGCCTCATCGGGAGTTCCACCGAAGGCCCCAGTGGCTGCACTCGCATGTGGGTCCCCCGCCGGGAACAGCGCTTCGTGGCCCCATACGGAGTTTCTTACTCATCCTACTGCCCTTCCTCCTCCTGCTCCTCCCCCCCCCCCCTGCTCCTCCTCCATCCTCGTTTGTGCCACCCTCCCTCTCGCGCCCTCTCCTCCCAATGGCCGTGACGGGATTGCAGGCGGCGCACATCATGTTTTTTCTCGCAACGGAAACTTGGAAAATTAGCCTGGCAATGGATCCAACCATATGAAGGCGTGGGTTCCGCAATGTTGAAACTCGTCTTCGATGGAGCTCCCCGCGGGTCCACGAAACGCTGTCCTGGGTGGGAGAACCGTATGCGAGTGCAGCCATTGGGGCCTTCGGTGGACCTCCCGATTGAGCCAAGAAACGCGGTCCTGGGCAGGGGAACCGCATGCGAGTGCAGCCACCAAGGTCTTCGATGGAGCTCCCAGCCACGAAACGCTGTCCTGGGCGGAGGAACTGCATGCGAGTGCAGCCACTGGAGCCTCCGGTGGAGCTCCCTACGGGGCCGCGAAACGCTGTCCGGGGCGGGGGGACCGCATGCGAGGGCAGCCACTGAGGGCCTTCGGTGGCACATCCGATAGGGACACAAAGCGCTGTCCTGGGTGGGGGAATTGCATGCGCGTGCAGCCGCTGGGGCCTTCGGCGGAGTAACACGAGCGGTCAGCAGGGAGGGCAGGAGGAGGATCAGGATGAGGAGAAGCTAGCTGGAGTGGTAAGTGAGGGGTGAGGAGGAGCATGAGGAGCACGATGAGATCCATGGGGACCCTATTCCCGATGAATTGGAATAGCAGGCAGGAAAATCTGAACTGGCTTGGGACTGCGCGGCATTCCCAACAAGATATTTTGAGAGGGGAGCGGGGCCCCAACACGCCGGCGCTTACTATGGAACTCTCGTTTTGAGGCGAATTGAGAAACATTGAGACGGATTGAGAGAAATTGAGATCGTTTGAGAGAAATTGAGATATAATTCTCCGTTCCAGCCGTGGATTAAGAAAAATTGAGACGAGAAAGGCGGTCCAGTTGAGGACAATTGAACCCGTTTGCGATGTCCAATGGAAGTTTTCGAAAGGTTTTGATGGAAATGCGATTCGGGAGCATGAGGGAAGCAGCAGAAGGATGGGCGGCAGGAGAAGCAGACGGCGAGGACCCGATGGCCTGGACCATGGCAACTGGAGCCAAAACATATATCCCAAACGAGGGCAAACGGTGGAGGATGCACATGCCACAGGGCCTTGTGCTCGTTAGGAGCGCGCTAGAATGCCAAGGGCTGCCTGGAAGGGTTTCTGCAAGTCTTCTCAGGGGCTGCCCCCGCCCCTCTCGCCGCAGAGCGCCGCATGCATCGGGCCCCGCTTCCCCAGTGAAGGACAACAAATGTTCACTCCCGCAACAAGGATCCTCCGTGGAAGTACATCAGGTCCACGCTCTCGCGGCTACGATTCCTCGCAAATTTGCCTGGAGATGGCCCTCACCATCTGCAGTTGTGGGCTCCGCAAGTATGAATATTTCACCTTCGATGGAGCTCCATACGGGTCCACGAAGCGCTGTCCTGGGTGGGGGAACCGCATGCGAGTGCAGCCACCGGGGCCTTCGGTGGAGCTCCCGATCGAGCCGAGAAACGCGGCACTGGGCAGGGGAACCGCATACGAGTGCAGCCATTGGGGCCTTGGGTGGAGCTCCCTACGCGGCCACGAAACGCTGTCCTGGGTGGGGGGGACCGCATCCGAGTATAGCCACCATGGCCTTCGGTGGAATCTCCGCTTGAGCCGAAAAACTTGGTCCTGGTTGGGGGGACCGCATGCGAGTGCAGCCACTTAGACTTCGATGGAATTTCCGATTGAGCCGAGAAGCGCGATCCTGGGCGGAGGGAACCGCATGCGAGTGCAGCCACTGGGGCCTCGTCGGAGCTCCCGACGGGGCCACGAAGCGCTGTCGTGGGCGGAGGGAGCCGCATGCATGTCCGGCCACATGGGCCTTCGGCGGAACTCCCGATGAGGCCACGAAGCACTGGCGTGAGTGCTGGATCGCATTCGAGTGCAGCAACAGGTGCCTTCTGGGGGCTCCCCATGCGGCCAGGAAGCGCTGTCCTGGGTCGGACGTCCGAATGCTAGTGCAGCCACAGGAGCCTTCGGTGGAGCCCATATATGGGGCCACGTAGCGATGTCCTGGGTGGTGGAACCGCATGCGAATGCAGCCACCAGGGCCTTCGGTGGGGCTCCCCATGGGGCCACGAAGTGCGGTCGTGGGTGGGGACGCGCCTGCGAATGCAGCCACCGGTGGAGCTCCCGACGGGGCCACGAAATACGATCCTGGGCGGAGGGGATCGCATGCGAGTGCAGCTGCTCGGGCTCTAGGTGGAGCTCCTTTTCGGGCTACGAAGCGCTGGCCTGCCCATGCTGCTGCAGCCGTTGGGGCTCTCGGTGGAAACCCCTATGGCGCCACGAAGCGCAGTGCTAGGTGGGGGAGCCGCAAACGATTGCAGCCACTGGGGTCTTCGGCGGAGCTCCCTACAGAGCCACGAAACGTTGTCCTGTGTGCGGGAGACGCACGGTGGAAAAGGGAGGAGGGAGAAGGGGGCGAGGAGGTGAGGAGGAAGGAACGCGGGGCACTCTCTTCGAAACGAGGACCTAACACCCCAAGATGGTTGAGAGAGGCGACGCCGGCGAAAAACAAATTGGGGGATGGCCCCCAGAACCGCTCCCAAACTCGGGCATTCCGAAAACATCTGCCCTTTGACCCAGGGCAAAGAAGATATTGATCCCGCCGGTCTCGTTCCAAAGCGCACAATCGCAATGGCGTGTCCAGACGTAGAAAAAGAAACGCCGATAAACATGCGCCCAAGCCCCAACCGCTTCAGTCACACACACAATGCCAACCCAGAGCGACATCAAGGCGTTTTCAAACTGCTGCATGGGCGAAACTTAGGCCGCCTTCCGAGAAACGAAAAGACGATCTCGCGCCAGCAAGCGCGCTCAACTTTCGCTCCCCCCGTTGACGCCACCCCCAAGTGGAACTGAAGGATTTTCGAACCTGCCCCTGCCTCTGGGCCTCCCCGAGCCCCTCCGTGGATCCGGGGGCCGGTCGCTGCGCGGGCCTGAGGGCCTCGGGCGCTGCCGGGGGTTTTTCTGGCCACAATGTCCGCCCAAAAACAATCTCCGTCTCAGGTGTTCGTTATCTGGGCGCCGCTGGGCCGTTTCAGTAACCCTTCCAGGAGCCCTCCATGCAGCTTTATGACTGTTTTCCTAACCCCACCCCGCACGACGCCCGCAGTCGGCCTTCCTCCCCGCGCCACCGCTGTCATCGCCCGCGGCCAGCTGACGCCCTAG